>CM055908.1:51784358-52360463 GCA_029582155.1 Panopea generosa
CCACTTGCTCCTCATTGCTGATTTAGTGGGTTCGAGCCCAGCTCGGCCCAAACACTAAATGTGTCAAAAAGTGACTGACGGGATCCTATTTACATTCCTATTCAGATTCATTCTGAGCTCTTCCTCCACATATAAAGCTAAATATAACATATATATACTGCCATGTGTTGAAATGGTGTTAAACCCATTTAAAATACAGTTCCGATGTCAAAGGAAAATGTATACATGACGTACGTGTGCTTTAACATAGTCCCTTTTGTGACTGGCCTATTCATATTATATAATTTTTATGTAGCTCAAATAGTAATATGATATATGCGCGACGGCCATTGAATGACTGACAGCTGAAAATTTTATTATCTGTTAAACACAATTGTCAACCATGTCGCGAGGAGGGATTTTGCATATAGAAGAGCTGCTTTTGGCTTGTAAGGATATTTAAATCATCAAAATAAAAAAGTAAATGATGTAGCAGTCTATCATTGGACATGGTATCTCCTAATTCCGATCAATCATACCCTAATTCAAAAGCACGGAACTCCCTGAATGTCCCACAATTAATAACATTCTAATACGTTTACCAGACTTGAACATATTTCAACTTCCGCGGAAGCAATTGACCAATTTACACACTCGTATATCACTACGATGTAACGGTCCTGTGTGGGGAAAGCTGATTAATACAATCTAATAGCTTTATGACATAACTTTCATTAAATTACTAAGACTGACGATAGATGATGTATGAAACTATTTTTAATCAGCATCAACTTATTAATCAATAAATAAAGTTTTGCTTTATAAAATATATTGTTTGTTTATTTAATCGATATTCTAATGAATCATGCCTCTAATTTAACTATTATCCTGGATGCACGTGTAACATGTTTGTGCTTTAAAGTAAATAGACATATACAATATGATAATATACACATACATTGCCATATAGTTCTAGTCAGCGATAAAACCATGTGCACATTTAGTGTTTAATTTTGATTTGCCATAATTTTATTTGCAAAACATCAAAATATGATAACAAATATATTTGCGACATCTTATATTTGTCATACAACTCGTATCAGTTTATAAAATATTACACATAACTTTGTTATCTTATAATAAAAACCAAAAGGCTCATACCATGCTAAACATTTCTTATGGTGAATTATTTCTGCAAATAGAATAGTAAAATCACTAAACATAATGACGAGATACTGTGTACATATGTATGTGATATTACATTATGAAATTTCTCTGAGATATTTTTCTGTCAAAATATAGTGGTTTTGTTGTTGAAAGCTGCCATATTTGGTAAAACTATTACACATAAAAGTATCGAGATGGAGCCCGTTAATACTTTTTTTCTGAATCAGTTTCAGTAATAACTGATATTGTGTTTTCCATATATGTATATAATTAAAATGATTTACAAGAAACTCAAAGATGTTTTGCTAACCTTTATCAAAATTTATTCTAGCAACACGACAATCGTACATACTCGGCCAATTCCGTCATCGTTCGGTATTAGAATAATCGGTGAGACTGTCCGAATGGCAATACGGCTGTATATAAAGACTGCATCGAGTGAACACGGAAGTGGAGTGGTCACGATTTGTCAAGAGAATGTATGTGTGTGTGTGTGTGTGTGGGGGGGGGGGTTTCAGTGAAATGTCAGTGAATTCCACTCGTGAGCATTGAAACAAACCATTTTTATTTTGTGTTGTTAAATGTGAAAACAGTTAAAACGTTTACAATTTATATTTTCACTAATATCAAATTTCACGTGAAGATAGCAGTGAGAAAAACCTTTAATTCATAAAACAAATTGAAATATCATTGAAAATCAAAAGCTTTTATTTTCAATAAGATAGAGTTTTTTTGTTCTACATTTGCGTTTATAATTAGATTCGATGTGACGTTGTGTGCAAGGATGTGAAACAGGGCGTTTCATAAAATTGAAAAAAAATGCAAGATAGACACTCTGAAAACTGCTTTGATCTCATAGATTTAGGAAAATCAGGCGAAAAAAAAAATTGAAGATTTGATATGTTCTTGAGTTCAAAGAGTCCACGGCTACATCTGTCAGGCAAGTTAACAATACACTTGTTGCTTTGGCTGTTGCATTTAAACCTTATCTACCGCAATTTTATGTATTATAAAACGTCTTCTAATGCCAGTTTGTAGGACTATTTCCCTTCATAATATGATTTTTGTTGACATTATTGTAACCTGTCTAAAATACCTTTAAATGGACTCATGGCAAATTTTGACAGATTTTTTTTATTTTACTTAGTTCTGAAAAGCTATATACCTGTATCTACATGATTCAATTTGTAATCAGCATATCACAGTATATGTGCAGATCATTAATTTTGTATCTATATTTGGAAAGAGGCATGCATATACTTCATGTTATCGGTTGACGTAAATTATATTTCGTATATTCAGGGTCATATATGATACAGCGTGTAAGAGATGTTTTATGATTATAAGTTTAACCTGTACGATAGGGGGACACATTCAGAGAATTACATTTTTTTTCTCTCAAGAATTATCACTCATTTACACCACTTGTTAAACAATATCGATAACTTCTTCAATATGAAATTTTAGATAGTAATTTTTGGAGATCGATATATTCTTGTGGTTTTACGTTCCCAGGTGTAGAGACTGACTTGATGTGTTAATATGGGTGAAATTTGATTTCAACATTGCCGTATGGCTGTTGAAATAGGAATTGTTTCATGAACATTGCAATGACATTCGCAAATAGTATTACATTTCCACATTACCGTATGGCCGTTGAAATTGGAATGGCTTCATAAACATTGCAATGATCTTCGCAAATAGTATTACATTTCAACACTGTCGTACGGCCGTTGAAATGGGAATTGTTTCATGAACATTGCAATGACCTTGGCAAATAGTATTACATTTCAACATTGCCGTTTGGCCGTTAAAATGGGAATTGTTTCAGTGACATTGCAATGACCTTCGTAAATAGTATTACGTTTCCACATTGCCGTATGGCCGTTGATATGGGAATTGTTTAATGAACATGAAATGGGAAATGTTTAGTAAACATTACAATGACCTTTGCAAATAGTATTACATTTCAACATTGCCGTATGGCCGCTGAAATGGGAATTGTTTCATGAACATTGCAATGACCTTCGCAAATAGTATTACATTTCAACATTGCCGTTTGGCCGTTAAAATGGGAATTGTTTCAGTGACATTGCAATGACCTTCGTAAAAAGTATTACATTTCCACATTGCCGTATGGCCGTTGATATGGGAATTGTTTAATGAACATGAAATGGGAATTGTTTAATGAACATTATAATGACCTTTGCAAATAGTATTACATTTCAACATTGCCGTATGGCCGCTGAAATGGGAATTGTAACATTGCAATGACCATCGCAAATAGTATTACATTTCAACATTGCCGTATGGCCGTTAAAATGGGGAATTGTTTCAGTGACATTGCAATGACCTTCGTAAATAGTATTACATTTCCACATTGCCGTATGGCCGTTGAAATGAGAATTGTTTAATGAACATGAAATGGGAAATGTTTAATAAACATTGCAATAACCTTTGCAAAAAATATTACATTTTGAAATTGCCGTATGGCCGTTGAAATGGGAATTGTTTAATGAACATTGCAATGACCTTCGCAATTAGTATTACATTTCAACAGTGCCGTATGGCCGTTATTGGAATTGTTTAATGAACATTGCAATGACCTATGCAAATAATATTACATTTTAACAGTGCCGTATGGCCATTGAAATGGGAATTGTTTCATGAACATTGCAATGACCTTCTCAAATAGTATTACATTTCAACATTGCCGTATGGCTGCTGAAATGGGAATTGTTTAATGAACATTGCAATAACCTTCGCAAAAAGTATTACATTTCAACATTGCCGTGTGGCCGTTAAAATGGGAATTGTTTAATGAACATTATAATGATCTTCGCAAAAAGTATAACATTTCAACATTGCTGTATGGCCGCTGAAATTGGAATTGTATCATTGCAATGACCTTCGCAAATAGTATTACAATTTAACATTGCCTATAGGCTGCTGAAATGGGAATTGTTTCATGAACAGTGCAATGACCTTCGCAAATAGTATTACATTTCCAAATTGCCGTTTGACCGTTGAAATGGAATTGTTTCATGAACATTGCAATGACCTTTGCAAATAGTATTACATTTCAACATTGCCATATGACCGTTGAAATGGGAATTGTTTCATGAACATTGCAATGATCTTCGCAAATAGTATTACATTTCAACATTGCCGTATGGCTGTTGAAATGAAAATTGTTTAATGAACATTGCAATGGCGTTCACAAATAGTATTACATTTCAACATTGCCATATGGCCGTTATGGGAATTGTTTAATGAACATTGCAATGACCTTCGCAAATAATATTACATTTCAACAGTGCCGTATGGCCGTTGAAATGGGAATTGTTTCATGAACATTACAATGATCTTCGCAAATATTATTACATTTCAATATTGCCGTATGACCGTTGAAATGAAAATTATTTAATGAACATTGCCATGGCGTTCACAAATAGTATTACATTTCAACACTTGCCGTATAGCAGTTGAAATGGGAATTGTTTAATGGACATTATAATGACCTTCGCATAGTATTACATTTCAACATTAACCTTTTTGGCCGTTGAAATGGGAATTGTTTAATGACCATTATAATGACCTTCGCATAGTATTACATTTCAACATTGCCGTATGCAGCTGAAATGAGAATTGTAACATTGCAATGACCTTTGCAAATAGAATTACATTTCAACATTGCCGTATGGCCGCTGAAATGGGAATTGTTTCATGAACGTTGCAATAACTTTCGCAAATACTATTACATTTTAGCATTGCCGTATGGCCGTTGAAATGAGATTTGTTTCATGATTATTATAATGATCTTCGCAAAAAGTATTACATTTCAACATTGCCGTATGGCCGCTGAAATGAGATTCGTAATATTGCATTGACCTTTGCAAATAGTATTACATTTCAACATTGCCGTATGGCTGCTGAAATGGGAATTGTTTAATAAACATTGCAATAACATTTGCAAATGGTATTACATTTCCACATTGCCGTATGGCCGTTGAAATGGGAATTGTTTTATGAATATTGCAATGACCTTCGCAAATAGTATTACATTTCAACATTGCCGTATGGCCATTGAAATTGGAATTGTTTCATGAACATTGCAATGACCTTCGCAATTAGTATTACATTTCAACATTGCCGTAGGACCGTTGAAATGGGAATTGTTTCATGAACATTCAAATGACGTTCGGACATAGTATTACAAAATTGTGATTTTATATTTAAAAATATGCTTTCAATTATACTTTATAGCCGGGCCCGATTACCTCAGTCTATTACACGTCGGACTATCAATCCAGAGGCCGTGAGTTCAATCACCGACCTTCAACAGTTTCCGTGATGATTGATATACGACATTGTGTCTCATTGTCATTCGCCTCTCACCGATGATTCAAGAGGGAAGGTTATCAGTTACTTACGGAAATAGGATGTGTTCGAGTTCTGGTTAACCTTTCAGGATCCCAGGAAACAGTTGTTAGTTTAACTATCGCCCTCGATTGCATAAAAATAACGCTAACTTTTCAATTCATTTAATTCAATACACGGCTTTATTATCAAATCAAATGCAATTATGTTGGCAATATCGGCTAACATTTGACTTTGGCGATTTTACTATATTTTAAATAAATATGGCCAAGACACAATAAAAAATAATCATAAATATATTTCACACAAAATTATGTACCAAGCCAAGCTCATAAAAAACATGAGAAACAGTTACATTCTACAGAGATTTTCTCAGTTTGTAAAGTTATCTTCATGCAACAGTTTATTATTATTAAATATGACCAACAATTACTAATAACATTTTCGCATCATATGTCAATATGTGGATAATGATGCATTACTGTCAGCGTGTGTGCGAGCGTGCGTTCGTTAGTATGTACGTACGTTCGTTCGTTCGTGTGCTTTATTAACTATGTTTAACAATTCTTATAAAATTACATAACTGTTCAGTTTTTTTTTCTTCTTCAGAAAATGTCCTTGTGTACTTATATGATGGAAGTGTCATGGTTGAGTTTGACTATGTAAATGTTTATATATTTTGTAAATTGAAACAAAAATAAAACCCCATAAACTTCGAATGAAATACCGTTTCAATATGCAAATTATATTATTATCACTCTCACTGAATAAAATCGGTTTTGTTAGTTCAATGTTATAATCGGTAAATTACGGTACACCGACATATTCTTAACGGTGGACCGTCACTTTTAACGGTGTAACGATATATTTTAACGGTGCAACGGTATATTTTCGGCGCATCGTTAAAACGAATACTGACGGTGCACCGGTGCCGATGGTTTTGTCCCTATTGGTAACACCATAATAATTATAAAGTAATTTTCTCAGCGATTCCTCCAGGTATATATATAATCGCGTTATTTAGCCAGATAGCAATCCCTCAACACGTTCCATAACATGTAGCAGGCGGTGGCCGCCGTGGAACAAAATGTTTATTATAGTAACACAAATATCTAGATATTTTTGTGAAAATTGATATGTAGAACTATGTATATGAATTACGCGCCAAAAATATCTGACAAAAGATAATTACAATCTGACGGAAGGAGGGAATTTTGCGGAAGTATAACTTTGCGAAATATTACGATTATGGCATTGGTAGTTACCCTTGGGGTATAAATACATTATATGAATGTCATATGATTGAGATTATGTCATTGGTGGTTACCCTTGGGGTATAAATACATTATATGAATGTCATATGATTGACAATGGAACTGTTTGACGTGTTTATATGAGTTAACACATTTATCAACAATAGAACGCCTTATGATTATCATGCGAAATTATGCGCATTTGATTACCACATGAAAATTATTTAAAGTCAATTAATAATTGATTCATGTAAATCATTTTCATATGGTAATGGAATGCATACTGTTCTATATGATAGGCATATGAGATTTCATTGCCAATTTCTGTAGAATAAATATGATAGTGAAATACTGGTAGTTTCCAAATGTCTCTTCTTTTTATGTTTTACAATAACTGTTTATGCATTATAGAGTGTTATGTAATGTTCACCAATCGCGCCTAAATCAAAAGTAAAATGATTCGTTCATTTAAATGATAAACTATATCAAATCTAAGGTTATAACGAAATATACAACTATAAAACATGAGATAAATGTTGTTATAATTTATAGATTTATTTCCAAAGTGGGAATGCAACATTATAGATTGAGCTAAGAAATACGTTTAAGTAATGCTAATGTTATCATAGCCGTGATCTAGATAACTTAAGAGGATGTCTAAAGTCGCTTACCACAATGTTGATACTTTTAGGCGTAAACTGATATTTAAATAATCCAGTTCTATGTTCTAAATGATTCTTGCACTTAAAAAATGCTTCTTTTTAAAAATATATATAATAAATCATATATATAAGGGTGTCATTATCTTTAAAAAAGGCTGATCAATCTGCCAGTTATTGTGCATTTTTACATTCAGATACATTCCTGCTATGAAAATAAAATAGTTTAAAAAATGATTCCATGTGGAAAAAATTACTGTGGACATCCTATACTTTATTTTAACAAAGAGCAAAACTCAACGGTAAAATGACTTGGCTGTGAGTGATAAAGCTGTATTAAACGTATTTTTACATGCATTTTGATTAACAGACGTTTCAAAACATACGTTTAACACGCGTAAATTAATATATGATAATCAGAAACGCATGTTAAATATACGATTACAGAAACATATGTTTAAAATGCGTGGTATTATACCTCCTATGAATAACGTGCGTTTTGGCCATACGTAAACCATATGTTGAACATACGTTAAATGTACGGCAGAAATATATGTTAGAAGCGCGTGGTAATATTTATATGAGAAACGTACGTTTTGGCACCTATGTTGAATTTACGTTAAACATACTTTTAACATGCGTGACATTTTTGCCTGCGTAGTAGCATACATTATTTCCTGTAACACAGAGAGACTTTTTTATTTTATCTAATGAACACCGAGATGTTATGGCTGTGAATGACGAAGCTGTTTTAAACAGTGATAGTAGCATATATTATTTCCTTTAAACACAGAGAGAACTTTTTTTATTCCATGTAATGCACACTGAGGTGTTACAGCTGGGAGTGACGAAGCTGTTTCAAACAGTGCTAGTGACATATCTTATTTCCTTCAAATAAAGAGAGAATAATTGTTTGTTTCAGAATTATTTTTTTTTATTTCATTTTATGAACATTGAAGTGGTACTGTCCCCGGTGGCGAACTAACGAATGACAATGTCGCGTTAAGGTGCAAGAGTAGACTGCAACTGCTATTTCCTGAAATCAGCAGTTTTTATTTTTGTAATTGAAAACACTGTAAGTAGGTATATATGGACTGCATTTTTGTGTACATGGTAAACAGATTGCAGCTTAAAATTTCGAAATGACCTTGGTACATAATACTTAGGTCATATATTTTTGAATTTATACCCGAGGCTTCAAGTAATGTAACTATGATTTACTTTGTGTCAAATTCTTGTCAAAAACAATTTATATAAACGCTTTTTTAAAAAAAAAAAGTGTTTTGATAATATATGATAAAAGGATCCATTAGAATGATAGAACGTGACAAAGAAAACAAAAAAAAACATATTTGGATTATTGTTAACCTGCTCATGATATGATATAAAAAAAACTATATCTAACGCCTTTGAAAAACGCAAATATGTGTATTGTATCAAATCTACGTGTGACATGAATAATTAACGAAGACAAAACTTTCTTACCTTTTTTCAATTTTATTCCAACGACTGCATTGCAGTTACTTTAAAACACTAATTTAACAATTTTTTTAGACCAATATATTTATAGCAGATCTTGGATAAAATATACTCAATATTTTAAAACGTTCAAGGTGTTATATATGTGTCAAAGTATATATATATATCAAATACCAAAAGCATCTAAAATAAGTACATAATGTATGTACATTTGATAGTACATACTATAAAATAATAACTTTGATAACTTTGAAACCGGCTCCTGAGCAGAAAGCTAGACAAATATTCTGGATTAAATGGGCACTGCTCGTCACTCATTCAATTCTCACAGTCACTTAATAATAAATACATACATAATTATCATGAAATATTTATATATGAACATGTCTGATTGTGTACAACTAAATTGAAATAAAGGTTACAAAACAAATTTTGATTACTTTGATACTGTTTTATTCAAATAATCATAAAAGCCCATAGGTACATACACATATACACATAATATGACAATACATTTTTCAAATGTATTCAATGTTAAACAAAAACGTAATACAATATAATTTATAAACATTTGACAGAACACTTTATTACTAAAACTGTTTGAATACAATTCAAAATAAAGTATGCCCTAAAATAGTTCAAATACAATTAAAATAACACTATATTTTCCCTGGAGAAGTTTACAATAACCATTTTATTACTCATGATAAAGAACAGCATTTCGTTTCTCAAATGCATAATATATTTATTGGATTTTATGAGATTTATAAGTCTTAAAATGTCCGGTCGCGTTGAATAATATTTTTCGTAATATATTTACTTCTCAAATCATCAAAATAATTCACATTCTCAAATAAAATGAAATTCATCTTATATAATATTACAGTGGTTACATATTTGATCATTTATTGGTAATCTATTCGGTCTGTTCAACCTTCCAGCCTCTATCTGTAGACTCTGCCACGAAATTCTTAGTTTTGAAAATACCGAGCAAATCTATGTAGTGTTAACAATATTTAAGTATGGCTGAAAACAAAAATCTGCAATATGTTGATAAAACAATACACGACTGGAACTTTCTAATCTACTATGCCAAATTTGTACACATTTGTCAGGTAATCGTTATTCAACATTTGAAAATAGTTTTTGATTAACAATATTTAACCAAACCTCGTAGAATTGAAATGTATCTAATAATGACGCCCATGTATACTTTGATTTATTGTTTTAATAATTTTTAGTCATGATTGCATTGCTAACGTGTATTGTTCCGTCTCTTAAGTATTTATTTGACATTTTATTGGTTGTTGTTGTTGTTGTTGTTGTTGTTGTTGTTGTTGTTGTTGTTGTTGTTGTTGTTGTTGTTGTTGTTGATGATGATGATGATGATGATGATAAATGATATTCACGTTGTTATTGTTGTTGTATTTCGTTTAGCGTCGCTTTCAATAATGTTTCAGTTATTTTGCGACGGTGCCCATTTGAGACAGTTTGCGTATAATGCCTCAAGGTGTGACACCCCACCTAGTCACATTATTCTGACACCAGACTGACCACACCTTGAACTATCCTCTAAATACTGAGTACTAAGTGAAGAAGATTCTTATACCATTTTTAAAGTCTTTCATACGACCCGACCGGGGATCGAACCAACGACCTTCCGCGTGTGATGAGGACGCTATACCACTAGACCACCACTGCGATGATTTAATTGGAAATAAATATTTGCATAACATCATCAGTGCCCTACCCATCAAATCACTGATATCACGAACAATGTGTTGCATGTTATTTAAAATGTGGAACGGTTGCACAAGATGAAGTTAATAATAATTCTGATAAACGGAACCCCGATATGCACAGAACACAACCAATCCACTTAGGCAGTTTTATATTTTTTAGTTACACTGAATGTGTTCAATGATATCATGGAATAAGAATTGATTACAACACTTAGTCAAAGCAAGTGACGACTTTTTGTGGCCGCCATACGGCACGTCAGATTGCAGGTCTTCTTTATGCCATATAGAAACACGCATAATTAGTAATCAGTATTGCAATTTGCGTAAAAACTAAGCAGTAAAGAGCTGACTCGCCAGAATATGTACCTGGGGGCAAAACTCGAAAGTCTTCTTTATATTTAATACTTTCTTTTATTATATTTCCTTTCCTGTTTTTTTTATAATTAAACTTACCATCTCTTATTGGACGTATTTTTAGTAATTTTATTCGTCAGCATTTAATATGAGGCAGACTATGCGGAAATAGAAATATGGTATGATTGGAAATTGGAAATTAGTTCAATGTGATTTGTTTCAGTTAACGATAATTAAGTATAATAGTGAAGGCTGAGAAGGCTAGATTTGGGAAAACATTCATGCTATATATCAGGGCCGTAGGCCGCACTGAGGCAAACGGAGCCACTTGCCTCCTGTATAATCTGTGGAAGCTCACATGTTTATAAGTGGGGTTTTTTTGTAAACAGAATAAAGTTATCCCAAAAACATGAAATACTCTTGCAAAAATGTGTACAAATCCTTTACTTATAATATTTTCAGTATGAATGTATCATAATACCCAGCAAAAGTTTGTCTTACAAGGATTACTAAGGATGTCTATGTACTGTGTATTCAATATAAATCTAATAGTGTAAAAATGGGTAATTGTATAAAATGCAGTTTGTGTTATAGATTTGATTGTAACGGCTTAAAATGTCTCTGAAATAACAGAAAAACGCAGGAAATACATGTCAGGAGCAAAATGATTTTACGTAGGAGCATGCCCCCGGACACCCCTAGCAAAGTTGGGATTTTGCGCTGAAAATTCAATTAATTTAACTTTACACTATTACTGTCAATAGTATTTTTACATCATGTAATTATGAAAATTACGGTTAGCATGCAGGCATGTTATTGTATTTCTATCATGAAAAGATGAATGGCTCTATATGCTATTTACGGCATCCATTCCTCACGTTTGTGGTGAAGTTAACATCAATTTACGCAGATCAGTTTTTATCAATACGATTGAGAAAAAGGGCTGAATAAATCGTACGTATCAATTTGTATTTTATAAGATATAGTTTATAGTTCCAAAACTAGCATGATGTCGTTAATTGAGAAAATAAAATTTAACTATGTATTACTGCTATGATACGTTGAGACCAAAGATGATTTATAGTCGAAGAAGGCCATGATTAAAATTAAAGATGTTTTGTCTTATCTAAATGTACTTTTGTCCTAGTTGTACATTTTGTCTGAAAATCCATGCATAGCTAAAGAATAAAATGTATAAACATTCGTTCAAATGTTTCTATTTGATGTTGATGTAATCGTTTTAAAGGGTATTAAACGGTATTAACGGTATCTAAAATGATAAACAAATGAGAGAACACGATGAATGAAGTTAATATAAAATAACCAACTTAGATATTCTGGAGTAATTGTATATATAACATAATACATTATTGGAGTGAAACCCGGGAAAGCTCTGTTTCTGAAATTAATCTATTAACATGATGCAAATATGATATTGAAAATCATTAGTTTGTATACATTACAGTTAAACCTGTGTAAGCGGTCATCTCTGTTAAGCAGTCACGCGTCTTAAGCAGCCATATTTGCATTTCCCCTGTATTTATCATTTGACTGGCTGTTTAAGAAGGGTTGACTGTATATGTATATATACAGTAGATTTTGTTTTATTTTTAGAGACCATCAAGTCGATTCAACACAATCTACTACACAAACGCTTCACTTTAAAATTATGCGTTTGGAATTTCCTCATATAGTAGTTCTAACTGTGAATGTTCTAAATTAAAATACCTTATATATATAAGTATAAGGATTTATTTCAAAACGTATTTTCCCAATCTGTTATGCAATACATTGCAATATATTTATAAACATGCGACTGCGATTATTATATCAAAACCAAATCTCATTTTGCATGGTCTGTCAAGACACTAGGTCAGTTTAAGACTATTGCCTGGTGGAAATCATCGCGGAAACTACACTCGAGATATTTGATAAAGCAACATATCAAGCACGAGTGTGTATATCCATAGCATAAGTGTCTCTTGGTGTGGCTGGCTGTTTACTTGAAAGTTTACTTAATAATTCGTACCACCTGCAATGGTGTCACTTTTTTATTTTCAAGTAAGTCCTTTCTAAATCGTGTGTTGCGTTTTCATATGTCTTCCTGTGTTGCGTATTCATATCTTTTGAGAGTATGTACCAATATGCTACTGCGATGTCCATATATAAACCAAATCCCATTTTGCAGGGTCTGTCGGATTACTGGTCAGGACCAGAGTTTTGTCTGGTGGTGACACATTGCAGAAACTACTATTCTAAAGTACATTAAATGAAGTTAAAGAATTGAATAAAATGTTTTCTTTTATAATACACAATTTCATTATTTATCTAAACAGTTTTATGCGACAATAACAACAAACTATTTTTTAAAAAATCATAAACTTATATCACTCCTTGCCATTTTGATTTTTAATGGCAGACTGTCGAAATAGCTGAAAATTAAAAATATAATTTAAATTATATCAAAAACTAAGTTTAAAATTGATGAAATCAATACAAAGTTAATATAATCAATATATTCATTTAAACCAAACCTAAACAAAAAAGTGTTTAATGTAAAAACATATAAAATAGAGTTAAATAAACAAATTCGTTGTGGCAAAAAATACTAAATAAGGCCAAAGTTTAATTAACAATAAATGCATTGAGGTTAATACTGAATCTGCGTGCAAAACGACAAAGTTGATATCCAATCAGAACATGTCATGTGATTGAGGTTTTCTGGATAGTTCAACAACAATATATAGATAAATATTGAGTCATGATAAGGGGCAAATATCTGTTATCAAGCTGTCCAATTTTTACTGCATACGTTCAAGACATCCACAAGAAAACATATCAAACTGTCGCAACCATGATGCTATGCACGTACCGACGTGTTTCATTATAAATTATGTACTAATGCTGGCTACAAATCTGGTCCTTAAAAATTGAACAGGCATTTTGCAAAGGGTTAAATACTTGTAACAAAAGTGATTAATATAATATTAAAGACATAAGAGTAAATTAAAATGTAACATATACCTGAATAGACAAACAATACTCATTTAATGCAAGGTGGTGTTATAGAGGATATGGTGTTAATGCCAGATGTCATAGATTCGACTCCAGGTTCGATCCTATGCCAATATGGCATCTCATAAACAAAATCCACGACTTTTAAGAATCAAAATAGTGTTAATTATTAAAAAGACGCAATATTTTCAAATACTTTCTGACACCATTAGTTCTATTTAAGCTTTTCCTTTTTATGAAAATGTGTCAGTAACTTTCAGAAGGAAATTAGGTTTAAAGTACAAAGATTCATTCTGAAGTCTTCCTCAGATGGGTCCAGGTGTCACAAATAAATATGTTGACATTACAAACCTATACAAACATGTACACAATAACGTATACAATATTACAAACAAATGTTGTGAAAATCTACATTTAGATTTAAAAAGAATGTTAAGACATATTTCAACGTACTACAAATTACATTCGCTTTGAGACAGACAACATGCTATTCTCAACGAATGTTTCTCTTAAAGATCGAACTCGGAACGCGAAGCCAAAGGACTTACCTTACCCATAAATCCAGGATAAATGAGAAACCACAGTTCACCTAGTTCATATTTATTTAGTGTATGAATTTATATAGGTAATTGGCATTATAAATTCCATTAATATCTCTTATTATTTCACACCCGTATGATTTAAACCAATTGAAAACTTTTGTTTACATCACGTGACGATAAAATAGAAACCAGTATTGTACTGTACGATTTCATATGCATTTACGGTTTCTTAAGACTATAATAGCATCATCAGAAACCTACAATCCAAGAAAACCATATTTTTTTCGTATTGGACTCGATCCCAAAAATCCATATTTTTTCCATATTGGACGGGACAATTCGTACGATTTTTTACCCTTCCGAGTCGTTCGGAGTTACTCCCCTTGTATAAAGTCTTTCGATAGTTTATTGTTTTCAAAGTTGAAAATTGTACAGTTTTGTTATATCACGTAAATACACATATCACATAATTTTTATGAAAAATGGGAAATTTTCAAATTGTCAATAAAATCCGTTATGTAAATGGTACTTTTCCCGTCATTTGTTATTATTTATTATGGTGTGAAATAAAGAGGTCATTTAACAGTGTTGAGTACAATACTGAATTCATTTGGACTCGTACACAGCAGTAATAATCCATATTTGGACTCGGCTTCACCTCGTCCAAATATGGATTATTACTGCTGCGTACTCGTCCAATAGAATTCAGTATTGTACTCAACACTGTTAAATAACCTCATAATATTTAGTCTGTCTTTTTGCCAACGAGATTGAACTTTTCTGCACCGTCCATGATAAGTGCATTCTTATTTTAGACTAAATATACCTTAAGTGTTACCTATGGAGTTATATTTTAAATTGAACGAAATCGATTATGTGTGCACTGATTTAAAATATGACTGTGGTCTACCACTTCTGTCTATAATTTCCAGGAACGACACTGTCTGGTCTACCAATATACAAATTTAATACAAGCTTAACGGATTCAGTGACAAATATGCTTTCATAATACGTTAAGCGGTAAACGAGAAAATTTACAATAAACCAAGCGTACATCTACATAATTGGTCTGTGGAGACAATTCAATAATTATATTAGGAAGCATTCCAGCTATACAAACACGTGCAAGCTCATCTATACGCGAATCGAAAACTCTTGCAGAGGGAATCCGTAACTCTGAATCTGTCTCATCTTTTAAGTATGCACTTAAATATCAACTTAATATACCCTCAATGCCAAATTAGTTTCTCTTTGGAACAAGAAAACTTCATATGTTACATACACGTCTCGGACCAAATGCAGTGCACTTTACATGACTTGCTTTCAAAAAATATGTTTGATTCCCCTCTTTATATCTGTGGCGAAATTGAAGACGCAGAACATTTTCTAATTCATTGCATCTCATATCGCGACTCACGAACAGTACTCGAAAGATTAATACCACCCCATCTGCGAATAACTACACATCTACTACTCTTTGGAGACGAAATATCTCCTATCGATACAAATATCATCATATTCAGTGCAGAATACAATTACATCGAAAATACACATCGTTTCTTATGTCACATATAAAGTTTTAACTGACATGAAAGATAATAATTCCTCCCATCCCAAAGTCGCCCAGAATTCCCACAAATATGTATCTAACATATTGCATTCTATAATATCCATGTTTTTCGCAACTTCCATTTCTATTCTTATATATCTTTATATTGATCTTTATTATAAAATCAATGTTGTTATCTTGTATACTTAAGTAGAAATTCGCATTTGTCATCATAGTTTGTAAAATTGTATTGTATCCAGGAGAGGAATTCTACAGGCTTGTCTTTTATTCCAATCCTTTCAACAAAATTGTTTGTAAATATGTAATACTGTAAGATATTCGAAATGTAGTATGTTTAAATCAATTCATTCGTTTGATCATAAACCTTTTAGAACAAATGTCATTAAATGTCATGTAATTACAGGTTTTACTAAAACGAAAGAAATATTCCATTCTAATATAAAACATAAATCAACTCAATTGTTCAAACATGTCAAGAGAAAAACAATACAGAAAATGTTTCACTTGGTGCAAAATTAATCACCTAATATGTTATCAAATAATTGACTAAAAATAATTGTATCATTCTCAAATCTAAATTTCGTTCACTGACCTACAATGGGAAGTGTTAGTAGTGGTGCTATTAGCATTTTATTTATGGATCTGTATTGTTGGATTTGAATATGCAAACAAAGACAACATACCATAAAATTTTGTCAATGTAAAGTTTCACTTTTGTCTTAAAATAGTATGAATGGGGTTGTTTTCCGTTAACACGTGGAAGGATAGTGGTTCTCATCATATGTATGTATAGGCTAAAGTGCTGAAAACAAATAATGTCCTTAGATATGTCAGTACTACTTTTACTATAGTTTTACAAGAATGACCGCATGCACATATGTAAGGTAAATATTTACATATTTAGATTTCTATTAACGAGAGAACTCATTTGAATAAATTCAATTTTAAAAGAGGCCCTTGACATATTTACAAAGTACAACATTAGTTTAACATATTAACAAAAGAAGAAACAAGAATATATATTTGTATGTGTATATCAATTTTGATGAAAGCTACCCAATTTCTTGCTAAGAATTTTAACTTTAATAAAACTCTGAATTGATAAATAAAATTTTCATCTATTATATAAGACGGAAAAGAGTTCATCAAACAAGAGCCTGAATAAACAAACGAATTTTGAAACATTTCAGAATTTGGCTTAGGAGAATACAACTGTAGTTTAGAGGATGACCGTATTGTGTGTGTATCAACGTTAGCTGTTGTAGTAAACAAATCTTTGAGATATGCAGTAGCCTGATCATTAAATGATATATCAATGAGTACTGCTTTTTGAA
The DNA here is from genome assembly GCA_029582155.1 of Panopea generosa. Lineage (NCBI taxonomy): Eukaryota > Metazoa > Mollusca > Bivalvia > Adapedonta > Hiatellidae > Panopea > Panopea generosa. The sequence continues at coordinate 51,801,833 of CM055908.1, forward strand.
ATTTTATTCTTTTGGAAACGTCATCCATATAAGCTAAGTGAATACTTCTGTTGAAGGAATATCGTAATTTTTCATCGAGAATAAGTCTAGCAGCTGCCTTTTGAAACCTAACAAAACAGATGTTGTACTCGATGATTATAAGTAAATATAAACTGATAGTTAAACAAATTGTTACACCTTGCTGCAGATCAGATCCTCTCTCTTTCCAAAACCTTTGAAATATTTTGCTCAGCTCAGGTTCCTGTTGTTCTCGTAAATGCATTTAATGCTTCAGCTGTTGTCACAACGTGCTTCAAATTACACTCGCTTCGAGACAGATGACGTACTATTTGCGGATGGTTCTCTAAAAGATCGAACCCGTATCGCAAACCCAAGGGATTTACCGTATACATAAGTCCAGGATTAATGAGAAATCACAGTTCACCGAGTTCATTTGTATTGCTTGTATCAATTTACATAGGTAATTGGCATTGGGGTTATTATGAATATTATTAATATCTCTTAATTCCGTCCGTCGTTTTTACACCGTCCATGATAACTGAATTCTTATTTTAGCATAAATATAACTTAATGTTGCCTGTGGAGTTATATATTTTGAACGTATTCAATTATGGGCATACCGCTTTCTGACGGTGGTTGACCTCTTCTGTCTGTACTTTTCAGGGGCGACACTGTCTGATATATCAATGTTCATGTTTAATACATACTTAACGGAGGCACTGACAAATATGCATCCCTAATACTGTAATGCAAAAATGTTCAGAAGTATATGACAAAAATTGCAATAAACCACGCGTACATCTACACAATTGGTCTTTCGAGAAAATTTACATATTATATTAGGATCATTGCTTATATGAAATAGACCAGTCGCACACGGCAAATATATATATGTTTGGCAAATGTATTCTCTTTCATTATATCAATAAGAAATAAATACTGAAATACATTTTATAGTAGGACATCCAAAAAGAAAAATGACCCTTATTTTAACTTTTGATGGCAATTTTTAGTAGAATTGTTTTAGTACCATAACGTCATTCCCCAATATAGTTAGCATCGTGTGATGATAGATGCCACTCATGAAATTGCGTTTTAAGGTCACAGTTGATGCCAAAGGTCAATCAGATGCAAAAATTAGCAAAACGGTATTGTATATAAATTATTGTCACTAATGTTACAGTTATGCTGCTTTATATGTTTTGTTTGTAATGACATGTTGTCAATAGTCTAATGAACAGTTAAATGACAGTGAAGCATCTATTTAATGGATATTGAAGCATGCCTGTCTATCTGCTTGTTTTTATACGAGCCGAAAGTTCAATAAGTGAATTTAAAATGTAGACAATATCAGTAGTTGTTGTTTATTGAAAATCTGCAATTTGTTATCAACCTTGAATATTATACATATCTTGAAGATAAATACTTAAATTACTCTTAAAGTTAGGTGTGCGCTTGAACGTACGTATGTTCTACACACTACGATAATACACTGGTGCATATTTTTTATCATGTATTATTTTCCGATTGAAATGCGATTCAAGGAGAAATAACAATTACAAATATATATACTTTAGATTAAAAGTAAATGTAAACGCAAGAGAGTTTATGTTATGATATAATCAAATTACCTTAATTGTACGTAAAAACTAGTAAAAGGTGTCACCCCATATATAAAGATGACATGCAAAGTATCTGAGATTCGTAAAATTTTACTTGTTACCTCCAGTATAGAAGTTCTTGACAGAATTGACAGTTTTCACCGTGACACTTGGCGAGATTGAAACATTTTATGGCATACCATTTGTTGTAATGCATTCACTTCCTAAAACAAAATTAATAAACTCAAAGGAAAAATGGGATCTCCTGGACTAGTAGTGTCGAAGAAGTGTAGAATGATGGCGCTGTCGGTTAAGCAACTTGAGCAAAATATTACCCACTGATTGGAGTTGTTGTAATTTATTTCAGTCGGTAGATGTAAAACAGTTACACTGTATAAGAGTGATATTTTTTCAAAAATATGTATTGCGGCTGTATATGAGTATATTGCGTCCGAAGTAAAATACATTCTAAAATGTATGTCTAAGTTTAAAAGACAAATTATGAAGTATGAGGATACTATCGAAGATGATACAGTAATGACAGAATTATGATTTGAACAGGAAAAGGGTTTAACTCTGGTGATTATTGGTGGCGACTGGAGTAGCTATTTTACAAGGAAGCTGGTATTAAATCAGTCTGTTCCAAGTAAATATGAGAATCGTTCTATGAAGACGTCAAAAAGGCTACAGATCCAAAAGCACAGTTTATTAGACCATCATCTTTGCGTCTGGTTTTGGGTCATATACTGATTTATCTGATAATGATTCAAGTATTCTAGAGCTCAACAAGTAAGAGGTGAGATGGGCTTGCTTCCCTTCTGGAAGGAATATACATTGATTATGTAGATAAGGTAATTCCTGAAAGGTTCTTTCTCTATCTCACCTGCTATTTGGTGGTATGACGATTATTCTAGACGGCAATGCTGAAGTAAGAACCTATGCGGAGAACTGTAAAATTTGAGATATAGATTCTACTCCAATTTGCCATCAAATTTTTTTTTCCTGTGTTTTGATGTCCTACTATTATACATTTAAACATTTCATTTATGTATCACAAACTAGAATTCATGAAATTTGATGATTCTACGTCATCAACACAGTCATGCCACTTTTGTGCCACCGAACGAAATCCTTTGACTTCATAAATCATGTTGCATTTCAAAAGGTTATTTATCGCAATGGTGGTTTTTGTGCAAAAAAAAACGTCAAAAGAACGATAATTGAAAACCTGACCAGCGTCCCACAGAGACGCTGAAATAAAAAGTGTCTAGCTCAAGGACACTACACATATCTGTGACGTAGGATCGTACCCAAGACCGCCCGATCATGGGGCCGTTGCTCTTCCACTGGACCACGCGCTCCCTGGTGCGTGTGTATGATGCATATTAAGGTTGGTACTGTTTCATGAACGCGATAAAAGCGAGTCTGTTACTTTGCTTGTAAATGCTTGCAAATTTATATCAGATAGTGTTCTTACGAAGTAAGCAATGTAAAATATTAGTAAGACGTAGAATAATACAAGAAGTAATTTTTCTGGCGTTTTTTAGGATTATTTGTATCTGACACGAAATCTCTTGAAACCAATTCTTCATAACGGATTATTATTGAGGAAACACTGTTTCAGTCTTGCGTTGTAAACATTTAGGATAACCTTCCATGTGATGTTAAATATTGCGTCTCATTCAGTGGACGCCTTAAAAAAACAGACTAGACCACCACTGGATAGAAATTATGAAATATTGGCGCACTAGAGACAATGCCTAAATCTTATAATCCAATAAAACGTATAAATACAAATGTAAAAATTCGTGTAAATGTTGAAGCCTGTCTATACAATATGGTAAGCATTTAAAATGCCATTTGACTTGATATCGTTGGAGAAGCATTTTACCCAATGATATAAACATGCTGTACTAAATCAATCTTAACAACAACGTAAGTGTTACGTTTGTAAATATGCCCAGTAAAACTGTCTTTCAGATATATCGAAATATAACGCACTTATACGAAATAAGATATTAACGATAAGGTGTTTGATGTTTTAATTGTTTTTCAATAAATATTTAATACTTTATTTTTAACATCTATTTTATGAGTTTTAGCTTTTACATAGAGTAGTGGTATCTTATCACTTAAACTGCTACACCGTAGTTTTACGCCAGATGAAGCTTTATCAGGCGCCTACAGCGCGATGGCTTTTATTAGGCTATCACTTAAACGTTGAGCATGTTAAATGTATTAAGGCAAAATATCATTTTAAAGGGTTCAGGCATCGTTTATTGATATGAAGTTATATGACCATTATGTCATATTACGGTAAAACGATTGTTTTACTTTGGGTAATGGAGTTTTGACACGTTTATCATCCCGATGTTTTAAATTCATATAACTTTTATCAAGTTTCAATTCTTCAACAGGTGAGAAATAGCAATTACAATAACGCTGTTCAAATAGATATGTGTAAAAACAACAATTGTAAAAAAGACACCAGTCATTTATCACTATATTGTTCCCCCATTAGTGCAGTGTTTACAAGCCACTATTGGGATTGCTTTCTAACTGTTTTACCTTGACTAGAACCTTCTTCTACGGTACTTGTGAAAAGTATAAATGCTTACATTGGACGTTTTTCTGATAAATGGACAGAAATAACCAACGGCGAGTGTAAGCCTAAGGGCCATATAGGAAAAGAAATATACTAACACATTTTGCGAAGTATCTGACCCAATTACTAATAGACCAACAGCAAATAACCGATTCAAATTCCGAAACCATATAATATATTAAATATTTATTACAAAATGAATAGCAGCAACAGTTACTGTACAAAAAGCCGATTAATGCTGTTAATGACAATATATAAAATTCACGTATGCTATAATTGGTATTTACAGCTCATATTATCTTCTTTCTTGACCATAACTATTTTCAGTTCAGCATGGCTGTATCACAGCATTGTGACCAAACTTGCCAGTTAATTTATAAAACTATCTTAGGTATATTGTCACTTACAGTTTTAAATATTTATTAGTAACTTTGAGATCCATATTTCAATTAAAATGACGACGTCACTTCAAATTCATAACCCATTTACTCAAATGAACGTCAACGCATGTATTTACTATCCACCATTACTTATTGAACGCCCCTCCTAGTATCAAGATAAAACATATGGCAGAGTAAATGTTAATCTAACATGGTTGTAGATATTATTTATATTAGATTACAAACGCGACTGCTCAAGAAATCATATAAAATTTTGTTTTATAGTTTGTAAGAGTAGTCTAATCCTTTATTAACATCGTTTTGTTTTATGATATAACAATGGAGGAAAGAGCGATGTTGGATGCAGCCGGGGATCAAATTAAAGTTCTCTGGGGTATATTTAATCACAAATAAATGTCAGTCCTATTGTCTGTTCGTTGTTTACATATTTGACTCTTATAATAAGTATCAAATTATGAGTTGTCTCGTTTTATGATGTGACGGGGAAATGGCGAGGTTGGAGATATTCATTAACCAGGTTAAACTTCCTAATGGCAAGTTTTGATATTGGCCGTCCCAAGGCGGTGGCTTCGTCTGTATGAATGAATTATGATTATTCTACATACAGACTGGGTGTATGCTGTTTTCGTGGCTTTGTTCTTTGAACCTTACGTCTCATGTTGGTCTGATTTTCGCTTGTATTTGTAATGTTGTTGTAACTATGGCTTCTACGTCTCTTACCGGACATAGTTGTTATCACTGTTGTTTTTAATGTTATTGCGGGCCGCCTAACATTTACATGTTGTAAATACTTTATTTCAACAATTTATCAGCTTTTCATCTTTGTTCTAAATTTCCTCGTAGTATACTTCTGTATGGATGAAAAGGTGTGTGTATGTGTGTGTGTGTGTGTGTGTGTGTGTGTGAAAATTGAGGATAATTAAGTAAATAACTGTGCGAATCGTTATATCTCTTAAAGAGTGGTTTTAGGCCCGCTGTGATACTTTGTATCACAGTTCTCTTGTTTTAATATACATCATACAAACTTGTCTGATGTTTAACACATTACTTCTTTCAGATTTCAACTTAAAATACTTTTGTTTAAAGTTTAAACACAACAATTGCATAAAAGAATGGATTGAAGTTGTTAAATCAATACATGTCGGATGTATTGATACATGAAATCAATCTGTTTTATATTTTAACTAACTTACCTTAATTGAATTTAATCGACGCTTCCTGCATATGATACATTTTTAAGAGCGGGTTTAGTGTATACATCTTCAACGACATTGCCAACGTTTATACTAAACTTATTTTACATGCATTATTAAATTTACATTTAGATTGAAGTCAAATTTTTATTCTCCAACCCGAATAGATAATTTTGCGGATACATTTGTTTATTTTGGAACTAAAATTTGAAACTCTGTCTTAAATCATATAAGAATACTCAATATGTCAATCATTTCAAAATCTTACACGGTGAAGTGGAGATTACAATAACTACTAGGCTATATTTATTTCATCTCCACTTGATCTAGACATTAATGTGGCCATCAGGTTATTCGTTTTTCTCAGTATTATATTTGTACTTTGTATTTGTAGCATGTATGTGTATACTGAACGGAACAGTTAACCCGCCACTTTTATTTTTTCCAATAACTTCGTCAAAATATGGAGTAACGCTGTTAAACGTCGTATATGAAATTGCCAGACAAATTTGTATATTTAAATATTAACCTAAATGTTCTTTCTTATTCAGGTCAAAATTTCAAGTAAATTGCTTTGATACTTTTTGACAAAATACATTAAATGTTAGGTACATTAAATGACAGGTGGCGGGTTTGCTGTGTCGTTCAGTCTATAAAGTGTCTTAACTATATGAATATATATAGGCTTCTGTCAATTCATAATTTATGGTGGGTGTCTTCCGCATTGCTGACTTTTTTAACTCAATACATTAGAAAAAAAGAATATTATCACGCAATAAACAGTAATTGTAAAATGTCTTCATATTATTAAATTTAAAAGGGAAATTTGTACCAACAACAATATACTTGTATGTTCAAATCTTTTTTATACCAAAATAACAAATTCCTATTTGTTCGTTCAGGAAAAATTGCGTTTGCAACATTTGGAAAAGGCTATATAAATGTCATATGATATTATCATAAGTACAACAACTTTAATTTTAAGTTTCGGTTTTATAAATTCATTCTATATAATACATTGAGTTCTTTATATACATTAAGCTAAATTAAATTTATCGTGTTCTGTTCTTGGAACTATTAATGTAAAAACAAAATGAACAAATACTTAAGTAAATTGACGTTTTATGTAATATGAGATAAAACGTGTTTATTGTTGAAGATGCCTTTCAAATTACATAGCTGCAGAGATTTTTTACCCGAAAATAAAAGCACACAGTACATGTATTACATATATGAAGATCGTATGTCGGTTAATTTCTTCCAGAAATAATGTTAAAATCTGATTTGAGATGTGTCGTTTGATACGTTTTCCATATTTGGCAATGTGCTTTTCTGCGTATTATATATAATTTATAAGCTTTGGATCCCCGGCCGGGTCGTACCAAAGACTTGAAAAATGGCACTAGAAAAAATTCCTTCACTTGGTGATCACCATTTAGAGGAGATCGTTTTAGGTCTGATCAGCGTCAGTATAATGCGACTGGGTGTGGTAGCATACCGTTAGTCTCCGGCATAACATCCAAAATCGCGTGGCAGCGCTTTGAATACTGCCTCAAGTAGACACCGTCGCGATATAGCTGAACAATTGTTGAAAGCGACGCTAAACACTAAACATCATATAAACATTTTAATTGATTGATGGAATATTTAGCGTCATTACATGCCATCGAGGACTAACAGACGATCAGTTAACCTAACTACTTTTTCCTTGGATCCTGACAGGTTAGCCAGTACTCGAGCACATCCCATCTCCGCAAGTAATCGATAACGTTCACATTTGATTCAGCGGTGAGAAACGAATGATAATGAGACACAATGTCGTATATCAATCATCACGATGGATATTGCCGAGCGGGGATTAGAACTCACGACCCCTGGATTGATAGTCAGACGCACTACCGACTGAGCTAATCGTTCCCGGTCAATATAAACAAAGCAAAAGCTTATGGTCTGGTGCTTTTGTCTGCAATCGTATATGATTTGACGTATAAGTCATGTCTATATGACAACAAAAATATGTTTTAACAAAATTTAAAATAATTTGTCACGTTTGCCTTCCTGGTTTAACTCTTACCTTGACACAATCGATACCACGTATCCCAGCAGAAACTACATTTGTATTGATTGTGTCTAGACGTTATTAAAAACGGTAACTGATTTGGCCTGCTGGGAGTTGAACCCGCGGATAGCGATTTGCAGAAGACATAATATGTGAAATTGCATACGGCAATGTGGCAGGTGTTTATAAGATGAACGGGACGAAGTTTAATATTAAATTTTGTTAAAATGGATTTATCAGTTCAAATTGCATTCTGGATTAGAAATCTAATTGATTAAACTTATATGGAAAGGGAAAAGCAACTGATTGAGCTGTTATGAACGCCCGCGTATTCACGCAAATTTTTTACGAATTCTCGTTTTTAAATATCTTAACTCCTATCCATCTCAGAAATACAAATTAAAACTGTAACACTGCGCAGTGGACGTCTCTACAAAACGAGACCAGTCGTATTAAAGTGTGTTTAAATTGTTCAAGTGAAGCACTTAAAATTACAAAGTTTGCATACTGCAACTAAAAAAAAATCAAGAGAAGTAATTGAAATTTTACTTCAAACTGCAATATTTTAAATTCAAGATCATTTTGCGTGTTTAAAACAGTATAAAACATTTAAGGTTACATAAACCTGACATTTTATGTAAAATGAAATCATTTGCCTGTGAAATTTAAATGCCAGTGATTAATTTTCCAAATTATTTATTCTTTGCATGCTATTTTATAAACATTTAGTAGAGAGATGCAAGTTTCCTGTCCTCCTTTATAAGAACACGGGTTAAAGTAGATTTAATAAGAGATTTAACACAATAAAATATTTTGATTTATTTTTCTTTAAAACATTCAACGTGCGTTGCGTTGTGCTGGATGCATAGAGCAATTTTTTCGGGAATATTTCGATACTAAAGATTTTTTTAATATATATTTCTAAAACTCCAAAAACTATTAATAGATCATAGTCTTATGATCACTGCTATGAAATGGTAATTATAGTGTACATATTTTTCTCACTAACGACAATGATTTAATGGGAACATTTGACTAGAAATAAAATATAGAAAGAACTTGATTAGAATAACTATTTAATGTCCCAATTAGTGGCGATTACAAGAAATATAGAACAGAACAGAACTTATATTTTATTTCGACTTAAGCATATACAGCTCATCATCATACAAAGTACAATTAATCAATGCATACGTGAAATACACAAAAACTATATATAATTATATAGTTAAATTGAGTTGATCGTGAGAGTGATCACTGTTAGCATGAATAGGATAAACAGTATCAAGTTAACAAATCATTAAATTCCTCAAACATTAAGAGCAGCTGTTCTTATTTTAAATCCCTTTTGACAATAAATTGCTAGTTTCATTAACAAGTGGTTTCTTATTTGTATTCAGAAGATTAATCAATTTAAAAAAGTTGGTTTATTAAAATAGCATTTTGGAATGTACGCTTTCCTTAAATCGGTACAGAAAGAATAAAATAAAATGATATTCATCCTCTATATCGTCTTAGGTACATAATGAGCATTTTCCTCGGACTTCCTTCAATATTCATACGTCTACCCGTTTCAATGAATAGTTTATAAGATGAAAATCTTAATTTTGCAACAATATTTCTATATTTGGTGTTATCTAACCGTTAGAAAGTAAGATAATAAGACCTTTCAAAAGGTACCTTTATTTCGCTATATAAATACAGAGAAGTACTTGTACGTCATTGTGTAATATATATGTCTCTCATACGATTTGTTAAAACTGGTATAAAACTATTTATATTAACTAATTCTGGATATTACCAAATCTCGTGAAAAACAGCGTTTTGTAAAATATCACGTACGGACGACCAATTGAAGATACGATTGTCATTATCAATTTCTTCTCTGGTTGTATAGCAATAGAACTTATAATACAATTCTTGCTTTTATTTTTATATCGTTTAAACCAATACTTAACTATTCTTACACATCTTGTTATATATAAAGGGAACTACCAAGTTCAGTGTATATTGATAAAGTGTTTGTTGACACATTCACATTCATTAACCATTTACAAAAAAAGTTTACGAACTGTTCCCAAATGTTCTGCTTTAATGTGGCCCCACACTTCACAGCTATAGTTTAGAATAGACAAAACATATGAACCAAACAGGTTAAGTATGATATCTACGGGAATGTCATTAATTCTAGCTATACTGAACAAAGACTTCATTGCAGCCTAGCGCTTTTTCCTTTAAGAGTATTGGTAGCTGGCATGAACGAACCCATGACTACACCCCAAAAGTTAAAACTTTTCACTAGTTCAAGAATTTTGCCTGTGTATGTCCATATGTGTTCCTGGTTAATATTTCCATCTTTTTTGAATACAACTATTTTTGTTTTGTCAATGTTGACGCTTAGATTCCACTTTGTGCAGTAATTTTCTAAATTATTTAAAGAATCTTGCAAACCCTCCCTTGTTAACGAACACAGCGCGGCGTCATCAGCAAACAAAAGGAAATGAATAGAAATCTGCTCCAACGTGATTCCAGCATCTACGATTTTGCTTTAAATGATGCACAATATCGTTAAGGAAAAGTGAAAAGCATCCACTGTACTAAAATTAGCGTTCAAATCCGAACTGAGCGTCGGTCAATATATCATTTTCGGTGGCCCATTTTTTTTAATCGCTCCTTAATAATACCAGCGAAAAACTTGGCAAAACAACTTGTGATAGTTATCCCTTTATAACTATTTGGGTCCGTTGTTGACCCCTTTTTAAATAATGGTATAATGACACCAGTTGGCCAACTACATGGATCTAATATATAATTGAACAATATAGCCAGCGGCTGTGAAATAACATCAATACTTTCTTTAAAGTATTCGTATAAAATATTATCAAACGAACATGATTTATTGTTACCTAAACGTTTAGATGCAGCTATAATTTCATCAACAGTAATCGGCCGATCGAGCTTCGTAAACGTTGATTCATGAGTACCGTTATCACAAAATTCTCTAACAAATTCAACACATTCCTCGTTTTCATGCTGATCCGATTCTAACGTTATGTTTTTGAAATAAGTGTAGAATTCGTCATTTGATAAGTGCTCGCCGATTGGATTAGATGGTTTTTGTTTAGATAGTTTCCAGAACTCACGTGAACTTCTACGCCTCATGTCATTCATTTTATTACCTGAATTTCCATTATTATTATTTTTACATATTCGACAATAGTATTTATAGTTTACTTTTCGTTCTATATACCTCACGTCTTGTTTCATCTGTTTTAATAACATTATACTTATAAATAGCCTGTGTACATTTCATATTTATGTTTACATTCATTGTTATACCATTTATGTTTATTTTGATCTTTCGAAAAGAAATGCGTACCGTTTATCGTAACATTTTTCTCAAAATACTTTTTCCCTTTTGTGCTTAGGAACTCGGTAAATTTATTAATTAATACATCTGTTTCCTAAAATTCAATTTGTAACATCAAACATTATGTGATAAGGAAAAGTAGAGTCGATGCTATTTCTTATTATCACCAGTAGACAATCGTCACAATTACTTGTATGTTCTTCCATGTGGAAGACAATCGCCAAAGTAATTTACATGACATGCATCTGTACATAAGCAGTGTTTACATGTCTCTGGTATAAGTGAACGCAAGTGCATTTATACTTAAAACTTATATTACGGATAGCGTATTTGGCCAGTTGTGAATTAATATAGTAGACAAGTATTATGTTGACCAACGTACTTTCCCTTTGTGGAGGCGTATGCTCTTGTCGAGAGAGTAAAGACGCAGAGAAATAAATAGAAAAAAGAAGAAGAAGAAGAAGAAGAGGTATTGTTTATTGATCTATGTAATTATATTCATTGGTCAAAGAAAGATAACTCAATTAATAATATTTAAGTTTGGGTTGCGCGAGTTAAGACAACTTCTTATTGTACAATTTTTCTTCCAATTACAAAAAAATTAATTTTTTCGAATGAAATTTTTGGAACTGTCTAAAAAATAAAAAGGTAAAGAAGAAGAAGAAGAAGAAGAAGAAGAAGAAGAAGAAGAAGACGTAGAAGAAGGCGGAGACGAAAGGGGAAAACGAAGAAGAAGCTGCCCTTATAAATTAGATTGTGTGATTTATAACAGAAATAGTGAAAACTATGGCGCACAATAAAAGTCACATGATAGTCATATGATAACAGATACACAGCCACAACAAAATGGTTTCCTTGTATGTTGTGGTATTTGTTAGCATTTTATCAGCAGGATTGAAAGCAACAGACGATTTTTATACAGTAGACCACAGTCAGGATGGAGGTCGACGATTTGATGGCATCGGAGGTCTTAGTGGTGGTGGGGTATGTGTATATTCTATATGATACTGAATCCGGGTTCACTACACTGCTCAAACTCTAGATATGTTTTAAGTAAAACTGGGACTAGATCAGCTACCCAGTTGGGAATAGAATAATGGTGTATTCTTTTAATTTGTTTAATTTTCAGTAACTGGTAATGTCAAGAAATAGTAAAAGAAACTATCGACGTATTTTACTTTGTTTTATTTCCAAAGTTGTATCCGTAAAAACTGAAGTTTTCTCTAAGGGGAACTACTCTATGTACAGTATAAGAAAGACAACTCGAACAACCCAAATTAATATATCATAAATCGAGTTGTGTCTCTTTGACTCGTTGTCAGAGTTCAAACTCACAACCCTTGGATTTCAATAGTCAAACAGGAAACCGACTGAGCTAATCAGGCCCAACAGTGAACTTTTATAAGTTAAAACAGTTGGAAAATAAAATGGGTAATGAAAAACAGTAGTGGGGTTTAATATTGCCGAGAAGTCTTTTCACAAACATTAATGCCATAATAAATGAAATGCTAGATTATCACCCCTGTCAACCCCTCAATTTTCATGTTGCCCCGACCCTTTTTATTTTAATAAAAAAAAAATATTAATAGAAATCTACATCAAAAATTTAAAAAAAAAACAATAAAAAATAAAATCCTCCTGCCCGCCCCGTTTTTAAAAAAAATTGTATGGTAATCTAGCAATTAATTTATAATGGCCTGAACTTTCCTAATGTTTTTCATCACCCGAGGGGGTCTTCCATGGCCAAGTGTTCTAAGGGTCATCTCAAGTCACTAACCTCACACCATTAAAGTAGTAGGTTTGAGTCTCGCTCACTCTTAAAACTTTATGTGAGAAAATTTGCCAGTTACTTACTCAGATTCATTCTGAGGTCTTCCTCCACCAATAAAACTGGATATGCTATAGATAACATAAAATGTGTTGAAAATGGCGTTAAACCCCATCGATCACCCGGTGTAAACTCAAAATTTGGCTTATAATGTAAATAAAAAGTATGTTAAACTTTTTTGTTTTCAAGGCAACATCTAAGCTGCTGGTGAATTACCCCGAGGAACAGAGGGACCAAATTCTCGACTATTTATTCAAGGTTTGTATACTTCTGGTACATATCGGCATAGAAACAGTCACTGCTGCGTCATTAACTTCAAAATTTTTACACTTATTTTTTATACCGCACCAATAATTTCCAACTTTTTTAGTGTTTTATAATTTTCTTTAATTTGTAAATTATTTAGCCACACCAATATCAAACTTGTATCTATATATATATATATATATATATATATATATATATATAATGGAAAATATACAGTTATTTAGACCCCTTTAGAGAAAAATAAGAATGTCACATTATGAATCTTTCTCTCAACTAACATCGAAACTCATCTAGATAATTATGCTTGTTGTTTTAGCCTGGATTTGGAGCATCTCTGCATATCCTGAAGGTAGAGATTGGTGGTGATGCACAGAGCACAGGTATGTTTTCATTATATACAAGTCGGGTGTGCCCATTAGCACATTCAGAGATTTTTCACCCCCTTTTTAGCTCTACTAGTCAAAGGCCAGCAGGGTTTATGTTGTGGTAAATTGTCCATCTGTTCATCGTCCTACCATTAACCTATTTTCTTGTAGACGTGATAGCACCTTCATTTTTCAAGTGAATCGGAATCAAACTTGCACAGCTGTAGATATTTTATGTGTAGCATTTTATGGGGGTCCCCTAAAATGTTTGTTAAAGTAGGGTCCCTGGGGTCAAATTTGAAGTCGTCATAGGCGTCACTGTTTTACATAGAGTTATATAGGGAAAATATTGTAGACGCTTAACACCCTCTTTTTTCATTGAATATTAACTTAACTGCACAGCAATTATGTAACCACAAGACCACATACAAGTTCTTTAACCAGCATGATTCGACCATACATTTACCCACCACTGGAATTTTAAGCACATTTTAATTGAAACTTTAAAAATCATTTTTTTCTGAAAGTTCAAGGTCTAGACCTTAGATATTGTATGTGTAGTGTTACATGGTGGTCTCCGAAAAGGTTTGTTAAAGAGGAACTTACAAAAAATATTTCCTCTGAAATGTTCATATGTCCATGTGCTGCCATTAGAATGATTCAGGCCCTCATGGTCCTTCTTGTTAATGCATGTACTAGTACATAAGCTCATGTACTGGTTCATGAACCAAAGTACTGGTATTCCAACTTGGGTCAGCAGTTAGAGACATATGAAAATTTGATGCAATGTCGTATAATGTTATTTTTCAAGATTTTTTCCACTTGAATCAGCCGTGAGAGAGGAATGACAATGAGCCGCACTGTCATATAATGTTATTTAACAAACTTTGTGTTCTGTTGTAGATGGCAGCGAGTCATCACACATGCACAACTCCTGGGATGAGAACTATGAGAGAGGGTATGAATGGTGGCTTATGACAGAAGCTAAAAAGGTGTGTTGGTTTTACTTATTAACTCTTCTTGAATTCTTTTCTAAATAAATATTGACTGGTCAGGTGTCACCAAGATTTAATACAAGCCAGTCATCTTTAAAGCTATAAAATGTGTGCATAGCTAAGTAATTTTGCTTAGAAATAATGGTTAATTCACAGATGTATTAACAAAAAGATTTTCTAACAGTCAATTCTATTAAAACTGTTTATTAACTGATTGCTTCAATATTTCGCTTTTACTGTCAAAACATACATAATAGCAGTCTGCAAAAAATAGATATAGTCTGGGACCTAGTCTATGACATTTTTAACCAGACTACAAAAGTTTTTCGAAGGTATAGTGCAATTTTTTTTATGACTTTATACCAAAATTGAACAATCTAAGCAAAATTTACATAGTTTTTTTGCTTAAACTGAATGAAATTATGATGGAATGATAAACAGTTTGAAAAGGTATTCTGTCATTTACAGACTATAAGAACTAAATTCAGACTGGAAAATCTCTAGTCCAAAGGACTACAGTCCTGAAATGTTTTTGGCACAAACTGTAACAGAGCAGTGTATCACAAAATAACTTAAAATAAAAATTGCCAAGTCAATTTGACAATTTGTTTGTTGTAGGTTTAATTTTTGTTTGACATTAAAAAATGGTTGTATATATTTTCTGTATGATTTGAGCCAGCTTTGAAATCATTTTGATGAATAGTTAAACTTTTATGAATAATTGCTCTTTTACATTTCCATTGATTTGTCATAATGGTTTGTGTGACACATACCCAAGGCTATCAATGCTGCTATATTCTTTTAATGGCAAAAAAAAGAGAACATTAGTGTTGCTGTTACAGCTGCTATGAATTTTCTTACTGATAAATTTCAGAGAAATCCCGATATTTTACTGTATTGCCTACCATGGGCCTTCCCTGCTTGGGTGGGTGCAGGGACAAGGAGCCCATATCATGCCCCAGAAGTGACGGCATCTTACTGTTGTGAAGTACATCCTGGGAGCTAAGAAGCATTATAATCTTACAATGGATTATGTTGGTGTAAGATAATAGAGTACAATATATGTATGTTGGTGTAAGATAAAAGAGTACAATATGTATGTTGGTGTAAGATAATAGAGTACAATATATGTATGTTGGTGTTAGATAATAGACCACAATATGTATGTTGGTGTAAGATAATAGAGTACAATATGTATGTTGGTGTAATATAATAGAGTACAATATGTATGTTGGTGTAATATAATAGAGTACAATATGTATGTTGGTGTAAGAAAATAGCATACACTATGTATGTTGGTGTAAGATAATAGAACCCAATATGTATGTTGGTGTAATATAATAGAGTACAATATGTATGTTTGTGTAAGATAATAGAGTACAATATGTATGTTGGTGTTAGATAATAGTGTACAGTTTGTATGTTGGTGTAAGATAATAGAACATAATATGTATGTTGGTATAATAAAATAGAGTACAATATGTAAATTGGTGTAAGATAATAGAGTACAATATGAATGTTGGTGTAATATAGTAGAGTACAATATGTATGTTGGTGTAAGATAATAGAGAACAATATGTATGTTGGTGAAAGATAATAGAGTACAATATGTATGTTGGTGTAAGGCAATAGAACACAATATATGTATGTTGGTGTTGTATGTTGGTGTAAGAAAATAATGTTCAATATGTATGCTATAAATGATACACTTAAATTGATATCAACATTGTATTAGTAAAAAAAAATTCTCAACAGTGACATGCTTAATGAGGATCTTACACGAGTATGCATTTATTATTGAATTTATTAAACAATTTTAATATTAAGTGTCATTTTTATACCATTGAGGGCAAACAGATAATCAGCTAACCTAACCAGTCTTTGCTGAGGTCCTGGCAGATAAATCAGTACTCAAGCAATCCCATCTCTGCATTGCCAAGTAACTGATAACTTTCCCACCTGAATCAGTGGTGATTAGCAAATGACAATGAGATGCAATGTCATATATCAATCATTATGGAGATTGTGATCTGGTGGGTATTTTAAATCACGACCCCTGCATAGACATAAAGACACACTACCAACTGAGCTAGCTGGGCTATGTTGTTATTGAATTTATTAAACAAGTTTGCAAAAATATAATATTATTATATTATATGAGGCTATGCTGAGCAAAATATAAAAGTCTAATAAATTAATTAAGCATGAATGTGAGATTCAATTTATCGCAAGACTCAAAAAATCTACTGATTTCAGAATTTTTCAGGCCAAAAAATAATTATGAGTCTAGTTTCATTGCAGTGGCAAATGGCCGAGCGTTATTTTCATAAAAAATAACATCATTAGATAACAAGTGTTATTATTTTATACATAATTAACACAAAGCTTATTAAATTCAATCTGCATTTAATGTGTTCTCTTTTACAGATTTGGAATGAAAGACCATATAATTCCAACTACATAAAGGTAATGTACAGCCATATGTACCATTGTATCTATGACAACTTTGTATAAATTACTATGCTTATCTTTGACTGAATATTGCCATAGTTTCTATACTTAACAAAAACTAAGATGAGAATTTTCATACCTAGATTTGAACATTGAAACTAAATTTTTCACATGCAAGTCAGTTTCTATATTAATCTGATGTTTATATTCACTATGACAACATAAATGTTTGCGTTATAATTTTTTCCTAAGAAGATGACAATATGCAGGTCACTTACATTTCACTGAAGTAAAAAAGAGTATCAGTCGATTGAAGTGCAAACTTCATGACCAGTCAACTATTGTCAGCTGTCTTATAATGATGGTCCAGTTGGGATTTTCAATTTGAACGAAGATTGGTGATTATTATACATTTCATATATTTAGGAGTTTAAATATTATTTTCCTGAGATTATTGTTATATATTTGGGATGTGCAATATACACGGGTGCAAATGAATGAAGACGGTATAAAACTCTAATACAAATGGAAAGTTAAAGTATCCAAGGAGTAATCAGTTATGTACTGGTATGTCCTAAAGAACACATTTGAAGATTACAAAGTGTAAACTTGGTTTATCTTTCAATACAACAAGCTGAATAAAAACTTAAGATTTCATTTTCATCTAATGTTAACTTTAGATCGAATTAATTTTAAATTTAAATAAATTTGAAAAATCTATGATGAGCTAGAGCCAATTACTAATACAGCTGATCTGAAATTGATTTAAGTTTGTTAGTAATTCTTCATTATAAAAGGTTCTACGGCAGAGCTTGGATACAGCTGGTCTCAAGCATACTAGGATTGTGGCAGCAGATGGCACCTGGGAACCAATATCTCTTGATATACAGTTAGATGAAGAACTTTCTAATGCTGTGGATTTCATAGGGTGAGTTGCTCATGACTTACTTGGAATCTGGCCAAACTTTTCGACACTTGGTTGTTGTTAACAGTGTACATACTTAAATACCTTATATGACATATGTTGCAAAATGTTTAAATTTGCTTTATCTAGGAGGGTGAGGTGGGGATGTAGGGTACTGAGATGACGGAGTAAAGAAACATGATTGTAATTGCATGTATATTCGCTATTTTTCTTGAATTATAAATTTATCCCCCAAATTAATGGCATTTGCCAATTTGGAATTGTAACTGAATTATCACTTTAAGAGCTCTTTGTGTCAAAATTTGTACAACAATTCATGAAGCTATTTGTCAACTGTTTGTTATTTAATACTGAATGTACACATTCCCAGTAAGAAGACAAGAGTGACTATGAATTTAAGAAACTATAATTTTTGAATGACTTTGACTTGTATAAATAATTATCTTGGCTTATAAAATGTTAAGTTTTGCATTTACCTGTTGTTTCCACAAAGCGACAAAATCTGATTCAAAGCTGTGTAATGCAGTCTTTTGTTTTGGATGACGTTGACATTAAGAACAATGGACTTTGTTTTTTTCTTGAAAGTATTTGTCCAACAGTTACTAAAGAGTCATAGTTGTGTCAACATCATGCAGTTTTATATTGGATGACCTTGACAGTTCTCTTCAGATAATTGATAATTCTTGACCTTTACACAATACTAGATTTGTTTATGTACAAAAATCTCCTTCAGTAAAAGTTAATAGACATATATTATGATACGGTATTGCATCTCTATTTATGGGGCCCTGACATTGCATTCAATGCTACATTTCTTTGTAGCCTCTCTTTGTGATAAAATGATATAGGCAAGATGTTTAATTCTGTGAAATGATCTTGTTGTTTTTTTTGTTCTTTTTTAAAAATTGTTATAAATGCAGTAGAACTTCAATGGCTGGAACCTGCTGGGACTGGACAAAATAGTAATTAAGGGTTGTTTGAGCCATATATTGTTCAACATCATACCATACATGTATGTGTATATACATCGAAATAGGAATTTGGACCATGTAAGTGGTTCAAGTTATATGTGGTGTTCCAACCATCTGTGTTCCAGCCAAAAAGTTCTACTGTATGTTCCAATGCCATAACATAAACAAAGTGACAAAATACGTGATTGTGCATTTTTCAGTGTGCACTATCCGGGTACCAAAGGTAGTCAGGTAGCAGACAAGACCGGGAAACAGCTATGGTCATCTGAGGATTACAGTACATTTAATGACAATGTTGGTGCCGGTTGCTGGGCAAGAGTAAGATTTGTTAATGAATTACTCAAGAAATGTGACATTAAAGATAAACATACTCATGATCTATAATCTGATGCTGTGATTCAAAAACCTTTTCAGGTAATTACAAATGGATTGTCTTTCTGTTGAGACTTCTCTAATGCATTCCAATGTTTTAAAGTGACTACATGTGCATCAAGATTTTTCAAAACTTTAAAAATAAAAAAAAATTCTCAGTATATTATGCCTATACATTGTATATACTCACTGACCTTCGTATTGCCGAAAGGATATTTATTTAAAAATGTCAAAATGATGTATTGAAAAGGGATTTCTTAACTAATATATAATGGGCCACATTCCTACATTGGGCTCAAATAGATATCCAGCATTAGATTGCAACATATTAAATGAGTCATGTGATATCATTTTGATTTTAATTTGATCTGTTATATAAGTTTACATGTAGAAAAAATTATTTCATCGAAAAATTATGTTATGCCATGTCATGTTACGTTACATGTATATATTTTTCACTGACAAACTAAGTAACAGCCTCCCACTTCATGCATTTCTGTAACCATGTATTTTTCCTGTTACAGATACTAAACCAAAACTATGTGAACGGAAACATGACAAGGTAATGTTAGTGACATATTATATATCAGTCTTTTCATGAATGGTTTTGAAGACAAAAATGTTTCAAAAATAACTTCTATTAATATTAAAATAATCCTAACATGTGCTTGTTTCTATGTGTCTGTTTTACTATTACTAAAAGATCAAATGTATTTATTATTTTTGTGAACCACATTTTTGGTAGTAGAGCATTGAACCAAGGATCAGAGTGTTCAATACCCCTCCCTAGAAACGAGCGTTACCTTTGGGGTGGGGAGGGGATATATTCCTTATATTCATAATACTGGATTTATCTAGAAAGAACTTGAGTGTGATAATATAGGTCAAGTTCGATATTTGTCAACATCAGTAAAATTCTATAGGAGTTATGGCCCCTTTTTACTTATTCGTTTAAAAAAAATTGTTTTCCGATCAATAGAGAGGACTTTGTGTCAACAGATATGGATTCATGACCTTAATTGTGTTACATTATAAGTACATTGAACACTGGTTCAAGTCCTGATTTCAAACATTTTTAAATGGTTAAAGCAGCCATTCATTCAATTGCATTAATTCAATATCATAATTATGTTTTCAAATTAATTTCAGCACAATATCATGGAACCTGATTGCCAGCTATTATGAAGCTTTACCATTTAAAAGAAATGGCTTGATGACAGCAGACAGTCCATGGAGCGGTTTCTACACTGTTGAATCTCCAATATGGATAACAGGTATGGCTCTTGCATTGTTGGATACCCACAGTGTAATCCATTCCAATACTCTCCATTTAACACCCGTAGAAAATGACGCTAACTCTACGTCGTTTTATTGGAATAGAACAGAACAAAATACAGCTAACTTTAATGTCTTATCAAAATGGCGTTTGAATGAAACTAGCGTTGCAATTGGATAACGTTCACTTCATGAAATTGTAAAGGAACCAATCATATCGCTGCAATGTGCTTGGTAGAAATGCGCAAATCTAGTGTTATCCATTCCGAAACTCTAAATTTATCACCTGCGGGTATCAGACGATGAGCTCTGTATGTAGCCGACAAACAATTTAATTTAAAGTTTTATCTCAACGCACAGCCATATGTATTTCATTTATTATTTGTTGATTAGTTAAATTGTGAAGTAGAATCAGAGCTTTGGTTGCACTTTTGACTATTAGTCCAGAGGGGTTTGAGTTGAATCCCTGCCCAGCCACAGTTAGAGTCAAGCATAATGCCATTTTCTAAGATGTTGTAAAATTGTTCCAGGCCATACTTGTGAGAAATAATAATAAGTGAAGGCTTGAAGTCTCCAATAAAAAAGTGTCTGTGCCTTTTAAAAATAATGACATCACTTTACCAAACTTGATCATATGTTTTAACTGAAAGTGAGCTATTCTGATCACCGCATACACTGTCTATCCGTAAACTTTAGCTTCAAATGACTCATTCTCAGAAAACTGTTTGACAGACTGATGTTCTCCAAATTATGTGTTCACCAGATCATGTGTGAAGTTAGAACTCTCAGTTTTGTTCAAATCATGACACTGCTATAGTGGGCTTATCTCTTTTTTTGTAATTTAAAAAAAACACACTCTTATCCAAAACTATAAGGCCTGGAGTTTTGATATTTTGCATGCAGTATTATTTGATGATATTTTCTCAGGTTTGATCCAGCCATGACCCTAGAGTCAGAGTTGGCCTTGCACCATGGGCTTATCAGTTTAAAAAAATGGGGAGTACATGGTCCAATGGTAGATCATCAACTCTCATGATTGGAGTGTCAGTGGGTTCGATCCTCCGCCATGGCTTTATATGGTGCCTTTGAGCAAGACACTTTTTCTACATATGCTTTAGTACTGGTTCTTCCCAGGAAGACTTTCAGGTGGGATTTGTCAAAGTTGTAAGAACTTAATTCACAATCAAAAATAAAATAAAATCAAAACAGTTGAAACAAAGGGAAATTTTAATTTAATATCTTCTCAAGAACCGATAAACCAAATTTATTCATGATTATCGAATGATAATCGCACAGTCATATTGGGATCCCAGCTACATATAGATTTTTTTCGTTAAAAATAGACTACTACTTTTCGTTTTCATAATCTTGAAAGCAATGCTCTGATTGGCTTGGGGAAAGGTCAGTCTGAAGTGACCTTCTATGCGACACCGTCAGATCTACTGTGCGTAGAGTTTTGAAGCTTAAAGTTGATCTTATTTTAATGAGATTGTGTTTAACCAAGGGGATTTTGTAAGTCTGATTTGGCCATTAAATCCAACTGAGATTATGTACACATGGTATTGTGTTTAACTAACAACAAAATGTAAGGATATAATTACTTCCTGTTTTTGCTCTAATTTTAGAAAAAAATAACAAGCTTAGCATTTACAAGCATACATCTGGGGGCACTTTCTACTTTTATATGGTTTATCAGTAGACGCTTTGAAGTTTGTGCATTTTGTTATACAGACTTATCCAGTTTTCAGTAATAATTGCACATCCATTGCAAATTAGTTTTCATATGTGAAATTGATTTATCATTCTGTCTTATTGCAGCACACACCACACAGTTTGCGTGGCCTGGGTGGAATTACGCTCCGCATGGATCTGGGTCATCTCTCCTCAAGTATGGAGGAAGTATGGTATCCTTGGAGAGCTTCGATAGCACACAACTGACCATTGTGATAGAAACCATGGTAAGTACTGTGACCATCCACCAATGATATTGCTTGTTTTATGTTTTAATGCATTGTTGATTTTCTTTTCATTCTACATGTATGATTGTTGAGGACCATAGGGAAGATTAGTGGAACTTTGTGTTCCCTGCATTAGATTAAGTATCATTATTATACTATCATTAATATACTTTCATTATTACACTACCATTATTACACTACCATTATTACACTACCCTTATTTCACTTCCATTATTACACTTCCATTATTACACTCGTCCGTCTGCGTTAATATTTCATCCATGTATGTTGTATACTTGTAGTATTTTTATTTTTCAACAGATCTTAACCAATTTTAGGCATCTTGTTGTTTGTTTTAATGCCATTTTCAACAGCTCACAATATTACAAATGTCGTCGAGTTTTTATTAGCCGAGGAAAAGTCACTATGTATATACACTGAACAGAACAGCTAAACCGCCATCCTGACATGTGTCAAAGAAATTTCAACCCCCACCTGACAATTTATGTATTTTCTCAAAAGGTATCAAAGCAATTTTCATGAAATTTGAACTTGAATAAGAAAGAATATTTAGGAATAACATAATTGTCTGTTAATTGTTTATGCAAAGTTATGTACACTAATCCAAAATATTTGAAATACAAATGTAGCCAGGTTAGCTGTTCCATTCAGTGTACATGAGTTGAGTCTGAGAAGAACCTAATAGGTATGTCTTTCCACGAGTAACAAGCAAATGTTCTCACATAACTTGAGAGGTAAGTGATCTTGAGAGAGCCCTTTAGACCACTCAACATCAAAGAACCTGATGCATTGTTTGAAAATAAGTTTTGTAACTTTACATTTGAGATCTTTCTTTGGATTAGTTTGTATCTTGTATTGTTGCTGTTGTTTTGCTGAATTTTAGCATATTTTCTCTCTCTACTTGTTTCAGAGTCGCAACCATTCGATCTGTGTTCGTCCATTTCTACCAGAGTACAATGTCACTGCACAAAATATCACAATTCAACTGACAGGATTCTTTGTAAGTCAGTTTATAAGAATCTTTTATGGCTGTTGGTTTGAACAAGGACTTGTATAAAAGGATAGGAAACTTGCATCTTCTGTCTAAATGTTGATGAAACAGCACACGAAGGATTCATAATTTGCAAATTAATCTTTCATAATTCACAGGCAACTGATTTCTTGTACATAAAGTGTAAGTGCTATGTAATCTTAGATATTTAAACATGTTTTGATCACACAAAATAATCTTGAATTAAAGATATTCAGGGTTGAAGGAAAATTTATCGATATTTGTCATTATTTTAGTTGCAGTATACAAATTTTGTATTCACAAGTACTCTAAAACAATAAAACAATTTTAAACACAAATTTCTGGGAATGGTTTTGTTTTGATGAGAATTTCATATCTGTAATGTAAGATTTTTAGCTCGCCTTTTTGAAAAAAAACGAAGAGCTATTGTCATGACCTTGGTGTCAAGAATGTATATAGCTTACTTACCTAAATTTACGCTCTAAAACCTTCATTTAAAGTTTTTTGTTTGGCTCGGGTTTGGTTCAAGTTTTATGTTTAGCTCAGCATTTTCTCTGTTTCTGAACAAACTACTCATGTTTTGGTGACTAAACTTCATAAACACATTTATATTATGTTGTAGAAACAATGTATATAGCTAATTTGCATAAATTTCCATACTTTGGGCTTTAAAACTTGAGGTTAAAGATTTTTGTTCAGCTCAGGTTTGATTTTTTTTTTTAATTTTTTTTTTAAATCAATTTTATTTTTCAGTAATACTATTTATTCTGTAAGCTGATCACAATCAACTATAAAAAAGCTTTTATCACTGACCTTGACCTATTTAATGGACTTTCCTGCCCGAGCCCAACCAAGACCCCCACCCTGCTACCCATGTTTTTTTTTTTCTTTTTTGTTTAAATTTGTTTTGCATTAAATCAGATACTCTGCCCCATTTCAACTTTATTACCAACTCAGAGACCCTCATCCCTACACCCCCCCCACCCCATCTGTGCCCATTTTTCTTTTTTTTTTTTTTTTTTAATATTTTATTTTGTATTAAACAAATACTCTGCCCCATTTCAACTTTGTTACTGACCCAAAGACCCTCGCCCACACACCACATCCCCACCCATTTTTTTTTTTAATTTTGTTTGTATTAAATCAAATACTTTGCCCCATTTCAACTTTGTTACCAACCCAAAGACCCTCAGCCCTATCCCCCACCCCCAACCCTCCCATCCTCTCCCATCTCATTTCAACTTTTGAAGACCCTCACCTCATGTGATCATGTGTGTTGATCAAAGGATGATATAAAAGTATCTTGCGCTGGTAAAATGCCAATATCCGTAACCAGTATGTAAGAAATTACATTTATAATTTGTCTTATCAATTTTTTCTCAAGAATTTTTTAATATATACAAAGATAGAGGTCCCAAGGGTCACATGTGAAAACCCCTAAGGAAGACATATCACAGAATTGTTTTATTGGAAAATGAAACAGTTATTGCCAGAAGGTGATGATTTCACTGCAAAACTGGAAAATATTTTATTAAAATATAAAACATCTAAAATAAAAGTATTTTTAAGTCTTCATTTAACAAAACTGTTTATTTGGAATAATCAGTCTTCCAAGAGGCTTTCAAATGATCACATTATTATTTAGTTATGAAACAGAATATTATATGTTGTGAAAATGATCAGTCACTGTAAATATGCTTTGTTATGTTTTACAGGCCCAGCTGTTTAAGATGAATGTGTGGTATAGCAAATTAGGATTTGAAGAAGAAAATTCAACTTTCATGAAAAATTTAGGATCATGTACCAGTAGGTATCTTAGCAGTTTTTGTCTTTGACTCTTTGGAGGTTATTGTCAGTGTGAAATTTTGTTTATGTTTTACAATGGTCATCTCTCTCTCTCTCTATAATTTTTTTGTGTTTTGATCATTTCTCTAATACCCTTAAAATTTTATACTTAGTATGTCATGAAACCATTACAATCTATTTTCACTGATGGAAATTATTTGGCATTCTTTAATTATGATCATATATAAAATAAGTTTCTTACTCGAAATGAAGATTTTAACTGAAGAAAAAAATTCAAGTTCAGGTATTTGAAAGAATTTTGACCGATTTAATATCTGCATAGTGCTTGGAATTAAGAAAACTAAAGAAAGGTATACAGAATTAGTGTGTATAAAACATTTCTACAGAATATACATGTATTTTTGTTAATAACCAATAAGTCCAGAAACCTTTTATCACAACTTGGACCGTGCTTTGTCAAAAAAACAAATTATTTAACTTGGCTAATGGGTATTCAATATATGTGTTGCAGGGAAGTTGTTTATTAAGGTCATTTTAATATGTAAAGTGAAACTTAATCACCTTTCAACTTCTGTTTTTGCTCGATTTAATTGAAATTCTCAACACATAAAAAGTGAAGAGGATTTCTTGAAATGTATGTTACAATTTGATTCCAAAAGTGTTATCAAGATCAAAGGGGCTTGTGAAACTGACATTAAATTTTAGTTGAGATATTGTATATTCTGCCTGATACCTGAAATGGATTTGCTGCAAGACAATGTTACCTGTGCCTATGTCGCTGTGTGTTGCAGGTAATCAATGTTACCTTTGCCTATGTCACTGTGTGTCTCAGGTAATCTATGTTACCTGTACTTATATCATTGTGTGTTCCAGGTAATCTATGTTACCTGTACCTATGTCACTGTGTGTTCCAGGTAATCTATGTTACCTGTGCCTATGTCACTGTGTGTTCCAGGTAATCTATGTTACCTGTACTTATATCACTGTGTGTTTCAGGTAATATGTTACCTGTGCCTATGTCATTGTGTGTTCCAGGTAATCTATGTTACCTGTGCCTATGTCACTGTGTGTTCCAGGTAATCTACGTTACTTGTACCTATGTCACTGTGTGTTGCAGGTAGTCTATGTTACCTGTACCTATGTCAGTGTGTGTTCCAGGTTATGATATCTATGATACCTGTACCTAATATGTCACTGTGTGTTCCAGGTAATCTATGTTACTTGTGCCTATGTCACTGTGTGTTCCAGGTAATCTATGTTACCTGTACCTATGTCACTGTGTGTTCCAGGTAATCAAAGGGAAGATAGTTCTGAGTGTAGGTGTGGATGAAGTGTACACATTGACCACCCTTGAAACAGGAAAGAAGGGAAACTACCCTGACATTCCCCCAATTAAACCCTTCCCTCTCCCATATCAAGACAATTTTGAAGGTGAGTTTCGGTACTGTCATGTTTTCAAAAATAAATAAATAAAAATGTTATTAAAGTATAAACACATAACTTAACATTGACAATATCTATGACAAGAAATTTGTACTTAAAGACTTAAAAACAAGCAAGTGAGAAAATCAGTTTTCCTGAGGAATATGAACAAGTCGTCTACCCTATATAACTGTCATTTGTTTGAATATTTAGCATCATTTTTATGCCATTGAGTACCTACTAATGGACAGTTAACCTAATCACTCATTCCTGGGATCCTGGAAGGTTAATCAATACTCAAGCTCCAACCCCCCCCCACCCCCCCTATTTTCCCAAGTAGCTCTTGATCCAGTATGGTGAGATGAATGATAATGGACAATGAGACACAGTGTTGTCTATAAATCACCATGGAGACTGGTTGGCAGGAATTCAAATTCATGACCCCTGGATTGATAGTTAGACACGCTACCGAATAAACTATAAATACATTATTGTATGCTGTGATACATTTTGTTAATTGCAGTACATGCTTGTACTAAATGGTTCTTTAGTGTACATTACAAGTACATTATTTTACATAGTGTTACATTATGTTAGGTACTTGTATGATTGGTATATTCTTGTATATACTAGTGGACACTGGTACCCTATTGTACATATTGGTACATTATTAATACATTCATGTATATACTAGTACATGGTTGTACTAGTCCATACTGCTATAATATTGTAAGTACTGGTGCATTCTGGTACATACTGATACATTCTTGAACATTTTTGTACATACTGGCATATATTTGATCACATGTGTACTGGTAATTTTTCTACAAATAATGGTGTATATATATATATATATATATATATATATATATATATATATATATATATATATATATATATCTATCTGTCCTTTATATAGCATGTGAGTAAGTCATGAATCCATAACTGGATCCTACATATATAAAGCTATCACTTCATGTATGTAAATGTGTCCACCCTGTCCAGATGTGTTACATGTAATTCCATAGTATATAAGTCATGGTCGACACCAAATTTATTGGTTTGGCAGAGGCCTTGATATTGTATCTATGGTTTGCAATTGTAGCTAGGCGCACTTGCCGTAGTCTGGTCTGTACATTTATGCTTGGTTATATCACAAATAATTATCTCCATATATATCATGCATTGTAAATGAGCATCTGAAAAGATCCCAAAAATCGTAAATTCTGTTGTTGTGAATTTAATTATCTCCCTTTATGAAATTAAATATATATGAATTCACTGTATCTATATGATCCAACAGGTTTATAAATCTGTTCCTTTATATAGCATGTGAGTAGTCATGAATCCTTAACTGGATCCTACTCATATAAAGCTATCACTTTATGTATGTAAATGTGTCCACCCTGTCCAGATGTGTTGCATGTAATTCCATAGTATATAAGTCATGGTCGACACCAAATTTATTGGTTTGGCAGAGGCCTTGATATTATATCTATGGTTTGCATTGTAGCTAGGCACACTCGCCGTAGTCTGGTCTGTACATTTATGTCTTGGTTACTTCACAAATAATTATCCCCATATATATATATCATGCATTGTGAATGAGCATCTGAAAAGATTCCAAAAATTGTAAATTCCGTTGTTGTGAATTTAATTATCTCCCTTTATGAAATTAAATATATATGAATTCACTGTATCTATATGACGGGTTTATAAATCTGTCCTTTATATAGCATGTAAGTAGTCATGAATCCTTAACTGGATTCTACTCATATAAAGCTATCAATTCATGTATGTAAATTTGGCCACTATGTCCAGATGTGTTGCATGTAATTCCATAGTATATAAGTCATGGTTGACACCAAATTTATTGGTTTGGCAGAGGCCTTGATATTGTATCTATGGTTTGCATTGTAGCTAGGCGCACTCGCCATAGTCTGGTCTTTACATTTATGTCTTGGTTATTCACAAATAATTATCTCCATATATATATGTATATAATGTATGTTCATTAGTGCCCATTCTTGTGCATACTAGTAAATACTGTCACATATTAGTTCATTGTTGTTTATACTGATACATGCTTGTAAATGCTGGTACATTTTTTTACATACTTGTAAATACTGGTACATTCTTGAACATACTGGTACATAATGGTACATTCTTATACATACTGGTACATTCTTGAACATAGTGGTTTATTCATGTACATACTGGTACGTGATGATTTCTTCTTGTACATACTGGTACTTGATGGTATATTCTTGTACATACTGGTACATTCTTGTACATACAAGTACATACTGGTACATACTTATAAACAGCCTACTCAGACCACCAAGAACCATTTGACCTGGCGCAGCAGACGGGCTCATACGAAGTTGTGTCTACTGCTACATCTCATGGAAAAGTGATTCGTCAGATGATGCTTGAGAAGCCATGTGCCTGGTGTCAGGCAGAAAAAGTGAATGCTTCACTGAATATAATTGGAAATTACAGTTGGTAGGGAATTATGGGAACGAGTTTTAACGTTGATATGCTGCTGTCATTTTTCTTTACATCTTTACAGCAAATGACAGACTAGGATTGGGTGTCTGTTTGATACTTGTTACAGTATATATTCTCAGTTTTGATGTATTCTTGCTTACTGGATGGGTACTGATATCCCCACATTAATCAAAGTTGTCAATGATATCTATTTAAAACAATATTTCAACTAAGTTATATATATAAAAAAACTGATATCCTGTGTCTCAACTTAGTTTGTACTGAAATGTCACTCAGCAAATTCTGTAACGATGAAATGAAAATGACAAACTTCCCTTGTTCCTTCCGTTGTATTTTTCATGCTTGTTATTGATATGATAGTATTATGTTGTGTAAGAAACAGAAATGAGAAAAATATGTATACAATGACACCAAGGCAAAATTGTTTGAAAACCAAACATTTTCATGTTTTATTGTCATTTTTGTGATAATGTAAAGTAATGGTATCAAACAAAAGCATTCATCACCATTAATCAATTTTAATTTTCCCCTGCACTTTACCCCCAAAAATGGTGACCAAAATAGATTTATCTTAGCTTGGGATGCTGAAAGCAGACTTTTTTCACCATTTTAATGCTGTCATTAGGTGAGCAGGGTTGTGTACTAAAATGACTGTGTGGATTCTGACTGCATGGATGGAACCTTTTGATATGTTTTTTATCAGTTTATAAAGAATAGATCTTTATAGTAGCTTCGTGTGTTATAATATTTTTCTCATTTTTGGTTAAGTGTGCGGACAGTGGTATATATTCATTAGAGTGTGCACAAGTTACATGTTGTCCTATGGCCTTCTACCTGTACTTAACACATTTTTCAATTAATTTGACATTTCTTTAAACTGGCTGTAGAAAAGTTGCTAGACACACACTTTGTCTGAAATTCAAATCATGAATGTATGAGGATTAAATTCATTTTCTTTCTAGGAGACTATTCATGTGTTAACATTTCCAAATCCCATGATAATATTCAGACTTTTATTAGCTCGTTGGGACAAAGTCCAAGGAGAGCTATTGTCATAACCCCGGCAGGCGGTGGCAACTGCGGCTGTAGACACCCAGGTTAAACTTTTGCATATAAGTTTAAGATATCTATGCAACCACTTATTGGATGTGAATGAAACTTTGCATGTGTGTTCACTATCATCAATGGAACACACACAGACAAGAACCATAACTCTGGATTGCATTTTGGCACAGTTATGGCCCTTTTTGGACTTAGACACCCAGAGGCGAGCATTGTTGGTCTTCTGACAACTCTTGTTAAATTCTAATCAGCATGCATTCTTAATAAAA
Organism: Panopea generosa; assembly: GCA_029582155.1. NCBI lineage: Eukaryota > Metazoa > Mollusca > Bivalvia > Adapedonta > Hiatellidae > Panopea > Panopea generosa. The sequence continues at coordinate 51,832,572 of CM055908.1, forward strand.
CATTCATTATTGAATTGAATTTTTTACACAGCCTTGTCAGCTGTTCAACACTTTTTTAGTTTATGGATCCATGTGACAACAACTGATTCATTATTTTGGTTCTGAATTGATTGAATATTTAGCGTCATTTTTATGCCATCGAGGGCTTACAGACTGATCAGTTAACCTAACCACTATTTCCTGGGATTAACTAGTACTCAAGCACACCCCATCTCCGCAAGTAACTGATAACTTTCCCACTTGAATCAGTGGTGAGAGGCGAATGATAATGAGACACAATGTCGTATATCAATCATCACAGGAGACTGTTGCCGGGCAGGGTTCTGAAAAAAAGTGTGCAAACTATTGTTACACCATGTTAGTACATGAAGCAACAACTGGCTAATATTTATGTATATCAACAGAAACCAGACGTTCATGGTCCAAACAATACAGCAAAAACAAGACAACAACATTAATATTTTATTTCAATATTATAATATAATAGTTTGGATAATAGGGAAATAACTTGTAACTTGTGTATATGATAAAATTAGTATGGTTAACATTTGTAATTTGCTAGAAGCCTGCATTTTTGCTATTTGTATCTCTCTAATATAAGCAGAAGCAGAACTTTAAAACCATTTGAGCGTTCTCTGATGGTTTTTGTTTGTTTGTATATTTAGCATTATTTATATGCTATTAAGTGCTAACATGACGATTAATTAACCTAACCACTGTTTCCTGGGATCCTGGAATGTTAACCAGTACATGAACACACCCATCTCTGCAAGTAACTGATAACTTTATCACTTGAAACAGAGGTAAGAGACACATGACACAATCATCACAAAGACAGTGGCCAGGCAGGGATTCAAAGTTACAGTCCTTTGATTCTATTTCAAACACGCTACAGACTGAGCTAAATAGACCTGACAATCTCTGATGGTAATAGAGAAATGGTGTTTTTATTAATGGACAAAAAAAAAAAGTATGCCTATGATAGTTAGGAACATCAAAAAGGAATCAGATTATATTAAGCAGAACTGCATTCAAAGCGGACTCAGATATTATTGAAAGAACTGCATTCTGGGAAGTGCTAGTTTAGACTTGGAAGAACTGCATTCTGGGAAGTGCTAGTTTAGACTTGGAAGAACAGCATTCTCTCAAGTGCTATTTTAGACTTGGAAGAACTGCATTCTGGGAAGTGCTAGTTTATACTTGGAAGAACAGCATTCTGTCAAGTGCTAGTTTATACTTGGAAGAACTGCATTCTGTTAAGTGCTAGTTTAAACTTAGGAGAACTTTATTCTGTCAAGTGCTAGTTTAGACTTAAAAATGGTAGTTCCAAACGTTACTAATTGCCAAGTTTTGGGTGGACTGCTACTTTCAGTATGCTGTTTGAAATGTTAATTCTCAGGGAATTGTTAATTTTTTCCAATAAAACTCACACAAAAAGTTAGTCTTTTGTTGATGTTTATTGTCAAATTTTATTAAAATTGATAGGCAAAAAACATAATTATTTTACAAAGTCCGACCATGGCTTTTTTAAAGTCCCTCAGTGTATATGGAAAACACTGAAAGATGAATCATTAGAGATAATTCACTGGGTTAATATCAAAATATGTTATGGGTTTATACTCTTGCACCAGTAAGTCATGTGATAAAAGTTTGTAAAATCAAAGAGGGTTGGGATTGGTTAATGTAATAACTATGCAACCACGTTTGACATTGTAGTGTGTATTACTTAGTATCTGCTATTAATCTCATTCCAGCATATGCCATCTACAAGGAGCCCTTCAATTTCTCCCCACAAGTTGGAACATTTGAAGTTCGTCCCTCAGGGGATGGGAATCATAGCCAAGTGCTCTCTCAAGTAGTGATAGAAAACCCAATATTTTGGTGTCTATTTATAGACCTTGTCTTCCCTATTGGTCTCCTTGGAGATGACAGTTGGTATGCATGCTTCGGTTTTTTACCACAAATAGAGATTTCTGTGGGGCTTAATTTTAATTGCCCAATTAACTGTTTTGTAGACTTATTGTTTTGCAGAGAAAGGACTTACATAGAGAAGGAAAAGCAACTTTGAGAATTTGTGAAAGCATGTGCTTGTGAAATCTTATTTCCAATTTTCTTAGCCTCCATTCATTTTCCGGAATACAAATTCATAACAAAATGGGACTGTTCTCAATATTTTGTGTTTAAAATTGTAGAAGTTCTATAATTGGTCATTTATATTGATTTGTGTACTGCCACTCAAAAATTAAAAAAAAAATTGAAATTTGTATCAAAATGCAGTCTTATTAATTCAAGACCATTTTACATGGTCAGAACATCATAAAACAGTAAAGATAATATACAACTGACATTTTTATGTACAAGAAATGAGTTTCTTTGAATTTTGAATGGCTGATTTTTCCACTAATGAGTTGTTCTTATAAGTTTTATTTTGTCAGGAGATGTAAGTTACTTATACTTCTCTATATAAGTCCTTCGACAGAGGAACAGCTATTTCCATGATTTTTGTCACACAAAAACTAAAATTTGTTTTATTTTTTTCTTTCTTTTTACATGTACAGTGACATGTAGAATTGATGGAGATGACATAATCACTGACCCTCTGTCAGCAGAAACTAACACACTTACCCATTTACAAGTATTCAAGGGACTTACTCACTAACAATTTTACAAATATTGGAAAGTAATTTTGGGGCAAGCTAACATTCTCAAATTAAGAACCAGAAGTGCAATTTACAGAAAAACATACACCAGAAATCGTTGTATACTTAAACCAACAATTTTTCACATTATTTTTAATATTCATCCAAGTGAATGCAAAGTTTGCTTAAATCATTCAGAAAATTATCTATTTTCTGAAAATACAGTCATTTTAAAAATTGATCAAAATAAGAACACATAACGTGGAAAATGTCAAAGTGACTTACAGCAATTTTTATTGTTAGTATTTTGTGAAACGCAAGCCAGAATTTGAGTATGGTCAGTTTTAAGTTTTTTCATCAACAATAAAATTTGATATCAAATTTTATAATGAAATAATATATTTAAAACACATGTAATTGTACATAGTTTTTATAAACTGGTAAATTATTATGACAGGCCCACCATGGCTGAGTGATCTAAAGACTAGCTCAAGATCACTTGCCTCCAACCACTTAGATTGCAGGTTAGAACCTGCTGAACAACTTTGCTAGTTACTTGTGAAAGATGGTGGTTCTACTTTAACAGATTCTCCTTAAGTATTTTAGTGCATGATTTAATACAATATGATTGAGATATTTTATTATAAAGTACACAATCATGTGAAAAATTTTGGTTTAGAAGAATCCATTATATAATTTTACCATATCTAGAATGTGGATTCATTTTTAAATATTGTTCTGCTTGTCATGCCAACCATTTTTGCATGAACTCCTCTTTCTGTATTCCTATTATGTGTATCTTGTTACGCTTATTTATTTAATCTCAATTGTGAAGTAAATCTAAAGTTTTTGTCGAGAATTGCTCTCAAGTCCATTAATTTTCTTCAGTAAGAACTCGAGGTTATAAAACTGTTCCATGCTCAACTCAAGATTTTATGCTCATCTCAACCTCAAATCTTCTTGTCAGAAACTAGTTGGCCAATTTTGATATAACTTCACAGAAATGTTACTTGGGTGTTCCTCTACCAAGTTTGTTCAAGCCATCTTGATTCATCAAAAAGCATGGCTGCCAGGGAGTGGGGCAAGTTTAATAGTAAAAACTCAAAAAATCTTCTTGTCAGAAACTACTGGCTCGATTTTAAAATAATTTCACAGAAATGTTCCTTGGAGGACATTTCACCAAGTTTGTTCAAAATGTAGTGATTCATCAAAAAACATGACTGGCCAGGGGGTGGGGTTAGTTTACTGTATAAGCTAAAGTAAAAACTTAAAAAATCTTCTTGTCAGAAACTACCGGATTGATTTTAAAACAATTTCAGCAGAAATCTTTCTTGGGTGACCGTTTACCAAGTTTGTTCAAGCCAGTTGTGATTTGTTAAAAAACATGACTGCCACATTGAGGTGCTAGTTTACTATATAGGCAGCTATAGTAAAAACTTCAAATGCCTTCTTGTCAAAATCTACTGACCTGATTTAGATGTAATTTCACTGACATTTACCATGAGTGAACCTCTACCAAGTTTGTTCCAGCCATTGCAATTTGTTAAAAAACAGTAGTCGCCAGGAGGGGAGGTTGGTTTTCTTTAAATGGATATATAGAAAAAACTTTCTTTTGATATCTGATTATCCAGATATATGCACAAGGATACTATTGTTATCACACAACTCTTCTACGCATCTGTTACATTTTCAAAACAAATCAAAATTCTAACTACTCCCTCATCTCGTATTTCTGGAATTTTGAGTGTACATTTATTATATAATCTACTTAAGTTGGGTGGCTCAAGGTCACTCAGGTGAGCGATATAGGGCCATCTTGGCCCTCTTGTTTAGCTCTACTGGCCAAAGGCCAGAAGTGCTTTGTGATGGCACATTGTTTGGTGTCTGTTGTCCATCGTCTGTCGTCTATCGTCTGATAGCAGCATTTTATCTGAAACCAGTAGGCCAATTAAACTGAAACTTCACATGGATGTTTTTATTGCAAAGGAGACTATACAGAAATTTCTTTTTTTTTCGGTCTGAAATTCAAGATGGCAACCATTACTAAAAATAGTCCAAAACTTAAAAAAATCTTCTTCTCATGAACAGCCTAACAGATTTTCAAAATGTTTATGTAGTTATGATGACCAACTATAGTTTTGTTAGATTTGTTCAAATGGTGTCCCTAGGGTTAAAAATGACCCCACCCCGAGGGTTCAATTAGGGGACACATGTCATAATAATATATATATATTTTTTTTTATTTTAAATGGAAATGATTTTTCCTATATCTTCACAGAAGCATTGTTTGGTGAAGGAGGTTCAGATTTGTAAAAATGACTGGATTCCACTGTCTTAAGGGTCAGGAGGGGCCCCAAAAGGATAAAATTTGGGAATTATAAAAACTGTTTACTTAAGAACATGTATGTCAGATTTGTTCATATTTGGCATAAACTATCCCTATGTGTAGAGGTTTGATTGCAGATAAAAAATTTAGGGGCTAAATTTACATAGGAATATTATAGGGAAAACTGTTTTTTTTTTTCATTTTGCATCCATGTGTACAAAAAAACTTCTTTTTAAAATTTGAATCATTTCTACTCATAACAAATCGCACATGGTGATTGAAGTTCTGACAAATTAAGGGGCTGGGTTGTATAAGGGTTCTGTACAGGTTACTATATTTTTTTTACAGATGAATGGTATTGGAATTTAAGTATTTCCTTTTCATACCCAAGCAATGAAGTTTTTGTTCAGTATGGGTGTGGTGGGGGTATTTATCCATAAATTGTTTAGACAACCCCCAAAAGAGGGTAAATATTGTGAAATTTCAAAAAGGGCTATGGCCACTATGAGTCAGTAGAGCATCCTCAGGCCCTCTTGGGCCTCTTGTTTTTGTACATGTAAAGTGAATCTGGAATCTTCAAATGTTGGTGTCGAATAACCTACAATGTGTTGATATGCTGTAAAACCCCATTTATTCATTCATTGGTTTCTGCTCAACAAAAAAATGAATAAACTTATTATAACAAAATAAATGTAAATACCTGGTACCTGTTGCCTCAGATCAGCATTAATACTTTCAAATTCTAGGCTGAGTCAAGTCTTTGCCTTTTGATTGTGTTTAAATATAAATCCAGGAAATTGTTTCTGAGTATGACTTTGAACTGAGCATGATAAAATTTGTATAACCTCGGGTCAGTTCTGGGTGTTATATTTTAAAGGTCATCAGGTCAATCCTGAATCCTGTGATGTAATCCTTTTACATCAAGCATGATCTGCTCAACAATCCCCCTCCCATGTTGAGATAGTAGCATGACAGGGTGATGGTTTTATATCCTGTAATATGTCACATTTAGCATAACGTTAGCAAGCATCTAACTGTGGTTTCTTTGGAGAGTATTATAAGACTGTGCTTCCACATTGAAGTACATTGTATCATGTGTCACTGACACATAGTATGATATAACACCAAGTCACATTATATTGGCAATGGGACCTTCCTGTACTAGAACTGTTAACTAAATGCTGAGCTCAAGCAATGTGTCTCAAATAAAACCTTGTCGGGAAGCAAAATACATATTATTATTCATACCAGATGCATACTCTATCACCTATCAGCAACTTCAAGTTAAAACTTAAACACATTGTGTGTTTTTTACATTGATTGTGAAAACAAGTTTACAAATTATGATTTATGTCTCCTTAGGTAGAGCCAATACTATATATATATAATATGCAGATAAAATGTCTCATTGACACAACATAAAATATTGACTGGAGATTGAACTTGTGACTCTTCGTTCCATGGGTGTAATGCTTAACACATACACCCCACTATGTGACTCATAGTAACATCAGACAGTTTGGCTATCAGATCTAAACCTAACATGTTTAATATAATATCTTGTTAAATATTTTAATGGAAAAATGCATTGTAAGTTTTATTTATGTACTGTCATTGTTCTCAAATATTATTTCCTATATTCATATACATGTATGCACCTGTTTTAAACAAGCAGTGTTTATTTTAGAATTTAATTATATTACTGGTATGTAATCATATTTGATGTAGGTCAGACATATATGTTGAAGCAGATACAAAGGTGGGACCAGTGAATGGCACATCTGGAGTTTTTGTTGCAGCCAGGATCAATAAAGGTGGTTGTTCCACATTCGAGGCAGAAGGAGTCTACTTCTTCCTGTTCCCTAAAACAAACAAGATAGAAGTGACAGGAGATCTGGGTAACTATAAATTACAATTTTTAGTTTTTTCTTTCCCACTTGGGGTCCTCCGCGAACAAGTGATCTAAGGCGCCATCTGTAGATAACTTACCTGTCACCGCTAAGGTTACAGGTTCAAGTCCCCCTCACTCCAAAACTTTCAGTGACAAAGTTATTTGTGGAAGGACTATGGTTCTACTCAGAATTATACTGAAGTCTTCCTCCAACAATAGAACTTTATATTATGTACTTCTTTTGAACCTTTTTACTTTACGTCTGTTATGAAACTGGTCTTACGACTTCTTCAAATCTCGTTTGATGTCTACCCAGGTTGAACCAGCAGAGCATAAAAAAAAATTATGCAGATAAGATGTCTTGCTCAGTGGCAGGGGATTGAATCCATCACCCTCCAATCCTGGGTTCAGTGTTCTATAACTGAACCGAGCATGTTTCACATGCCTTATAAATATACATGCATAATCTCTTTCACTGTTGGAAAATACTAGTAGCATTAACCTGCACCTCCCCCATGTAGATAACAAAAATGTAAAATATGCTCATATTTCACTGCAGCCAGGACACAGAAACTGTTTATGACGGATGTCAGCGTTTCTGCTGATCAATGGAACAATTTAGGATTGCTTATCAAGGTGAGGCTACAATTTACTGAGTACTTTATCATTATACAGTAAGGCCACAATTAGTATTTACTTAGACATTGTTTGCTTGTCTAAGGAAAATAGTGACATATCAACCAATATCAATGATTGCTGATTGGATTAATTGACTTGTTTGATTGACTGGCCATGTTAGGTAAATTGACGTCACAATATCATATGCTTGCATATAGCCATATGCACTAGCTATCAAAATTGTTTTACAATTTAAATTTTTTTATTTTTGCTAAGGGAATACAGAATAATCTAGCTAAGAGTACTTCTGTTTCAATATTAAGCCTAGCAAACTCCTGAAATATTTTACATTTGGAAATGACTTGCTATACGATAATTTATTAAAGAGAAGTTTTGTATAAAAATAAATTTTACCTATGAGATTCATGACATCTATATTTTTTATTCAATCTTTTTTTAGGATGGACATGCCTCTGGCACACTAAATGGAAAGCTTGTATTCAACATAACAGCACCAGCGAAACCTGAAAATGGATTTGTTGGCCTTGGAACTTCTGAATATGGCCTCGCCGACTTTGATAACCTGAAAATTATGAGCAGCTCCGATGGAGAACATTGGATGAGAGGAAAGATACACAGAACTAAATATACCAAGGAGGACTTTGTAGATCATTTAGACAATATAGATAAAGATGTTAATGTTTTCAGTTATTTTAAAAATGAATTAGATATAGAAGAGCAGAACCTTGCTAGAGACTTTGACAGCTTTAGCAGAAACAATATAGAGAATGATGAAATTGATGATACATTATACTTCAAATCTAGTCAACAAAGTGATAAAAACAAAACTTAAACATAGGTTCGGATTTTGAATACACTTGAAAGAACACCAAGTGAACTATCTACAGGGCCAATAGTCGTACTTCTGATCTTTGTCATGACTCTCGAGGATATATTTGTATCTGTTACAACTCTCTGATATATGTTACAACTCTCTGATATAGCTCTCTGATATATGTTACAACTATCTGTTATCTTGCATGACACTGATCTCTGATATTCATCATGACACTCTTACACTGTTACAGCTCTCTGATATAATGTTACACCTCTCAAATCTCTGAACTTTGTTACAAATCTCTGATATATGTCATGACATCATGAATCCTGATACAACGAACCATAGACTTTTATATAAAAAGAGTCCTTGACTTCTTCACTAGATATGAAATCCAAGTATATGTAAATGACTGCTAATAAATTATATTGATTGAGTGTGTGTGTGTGGGTGTTTTCTGTCTATATGTAACTACATATATTTGCACATTAGTGTTTTATGTCATACCTTCAACTTTACATACCGGTTATGGCAATATACTGACATTATGTTTTTTAATGAGATTATTTTTATGGCTTATTAACTTTCCAGTTTCTACAATGATCTCAAGCGACAGTCTAAGATTCTCCATTCAAATATTTGTGCAAGTTGTATCATTTGTCAGCCATTTTTGCCTTGAAAATTTTATATTTAAGGTAGTTTGTGGTGCTCTTATCGGATTTCTATGACATCTGGCATAAATTATCAAAAATCTGTACACTTATACTATGAAGTATTAGCTTTCATTTTAACTTTGTATTTTGTTGTTGTTTTTAAATCGTCTGAAAAATAAATACAGCTAGAAGGTTCTATTAACGAGTAACTGTGGTACCTAATTTAAAAATAAAACAAAGCTTTAACGAAAACTGAGACTTCATAGATAAATAATACAGATTTTTGATTAGTCACGCCAGATGTAAAACAAATTGAACATGGCAACCTACTTGGAGTGGGACACTAGCAATTTCGATAAATTTTCACTAAACACTATATAGAAAATTATACAATATATACATGATGCAAGTATAAAATTAAAATACACTATAATATGTACACAGACTATTTTGCAAAGGGGAATAACTAGTGGTAAACCAGAAGTTACACAGGAAGTGACTTCAGTCTAACAGTTATATGACTGTTTTTTTTTTTCTTCAACAAAACTATGATTAACAAAGGTCCTGTTAGGATGAGTGTTTCAAGCGCTGTCTGAAGGTCACTTATCTCTCACAGCTAAGGTTAAGGGTTTGAGCCCATCTATGTCAAAAAAAGAAAAAGCAAGTGAGAAACTTCGCCGTTTACTTTGCGGAAAGACAGTTGTTTTACTCAGATTCATTCTGGGTTTCCTCGACCAATAAAACTGAATTTTCCATACATAACATGTCATGAGTTGATAATGGTGAAATAATCCCATTTCCAAAATAGAATTGAAAGTTAGTCTGCCGACATAATTTCATATTTGTGTAGAAAATTATAGAATTTTCATAAATTGCATTTTGTTACTTTGAATATACTTTTTTGCTTAATGTACTAAGTAACCTTGTTTAAGCTTGATTGCAAACAAAGCTCAGAGCTTATATGAATGGTCCTCAGTCTATTGTCCTGGGTAAAACCAGTACTGAATTTTGTCTTTACAAACAAGTCTGGCCAGGGATCAAACCAAGGACCTTCGGGTAAACAATTTTGAGAGGCATCAAGCCATTAGCTGAGAATAATTTCCATGATACACTATTGTCAGATTGGTATAAAACATATTTACTAAGCTTTTATAATTATTATACATGTATATTGTTTAATAGAAAATCCATTTATATATGCGTACAAGTTTATACTATTGTTTGTCTCAAACTGTGACTTTTTATTACATTCCAGTTCATGTATTTTCTGTTTACTTTTCCAAATGTAAGTAATCTGGTTAGAGTCGGATGGAGAGTTAAATCTGTTATGATGTTATCAACTTTACATAGGCCCAAGTATTGTTATATTAGCCAAAATTGATCAAAATTGTATCAGTTTAAAGGCGGTGTAACAGGAGAAATTGCCGTTATTGTTTTAAAACATAGTACCTAATTATTATTATAACTAGAATACCAATTATGAAGAACTTCAAATCCATTAAAATATGTCAAAAAAAAAATTCTTATTGAAGTAGAGAAATCGCAGCAAAATTCCAATTCTAAAAATAAATCTCACACACACACACTGCTTGACAACATTTAACCTTTTTATTCCAACTCTTTATAAGGTCATCAAAATCAATATGTAACCAATATGAATACAGATCAAAATCAAATTGAAGTCAGGTGACTCATATGATATGTCATAAAAAAGTTATTTCTAACCATGGCATGTATGCCAAGATTGGTCATATTATTTTGGTATGTTTTAATAGATTTATTATTGGCAACAAGTGAATATATCTCAGTATGAAATATGTTTTTTTGTTAATTCTAAAATTTTTGGGGAAAAACTCTGATAAACTGCCTTTAATGACATTTTTTTTTTACTTACCTCCATTTAATTAAATTGTATGATATGACCAAGTGGTTGTAAGGTGCTGTCTTGAGAGTACTTACCTCTCACTGCTGAGGTTGTTGGCTCGAGCCCAGCTTGGTCCAAAAACTTTTTGAGAGAAAGTTTGCCATTAATTTGCAGAAGGATTATGGTTCTGCTCAATATTGGGCCGACTTATCACCAATAAAACAGGTTGTTATACCATGTTTTAACATGTTATGTTTGAAAATGGCAATAAATTCCATTCAATTTTATAATGACAATTTTATTAACAAATTCAATTAAATCAAAGGTATAACGATACTTTTGTTACCCAAATTAACTTACTGTACCAACATTGCAATCAATCTGTCACTGAAACGAAGACTAAATATGTGTTATAAAACTTTAATTTTGAATCTACAAAGTGGAAGCTACATGTATATTGGGAGAAGGTATTGACAGTCCATCCATTAACAAGGTCTCACTGCACTATTTGATTTTGCTTCTTCTATGTTCTATATAAAACAAGTGACAGTCCATTCTTAAAGGTCTCACCACTGTTGAATTTTGCTTCTGCATTCTACATAAAACAAGGATTTCCACAGTAAAAGATTGTGCAGTTTTTTAAAAAAAAGAAGAAGTCCTCAAATACTCTGAAACACATTCATCTAAAAGTCACTTTTTTAATACCAGTGATGTCTTATTGCTATATATGCTATGCCCGCCTTTGCTCCACTCATCTGCTGCAAGAAACCTACAGTTCTTATGAACCATTTTGAAAACGTTTCAAACCAAATTACAAAGGACTATTTATTAGCACAATAATTCTGTAATCTATCACTTAAAGAGGGACATAACTCTGATGATAACCTGAAATCTCTGCTACATATATTTTCTCCAAGTAATATATTCTAATTAATTATGTGATATATGTATATTATATAGATGTTTATACACTATTTTTATAGTAAAAACAATTACTGTGTTTATTTCTTATCCTATTTTATTTTTTGTTTCCTATATCCATATATTTGTTTCACTTATAAGCTGGCACATGTGTCCAGGTAAGGAATAGGGTCACTATCTATTAGTCTCTCCCAGAACCTAATATCTCCTGAATCAGGTCTATTAACCCCCAATGAAAATGCAGGGAATTTCTATGCCTGTCCCACAATTCATAGCAATTGAGTGCTTACTAAACTGTGACAGTCATTCAAATTATTAGGTGAAGCAACAGATCAAATAGCATGCTTAAATGTGGCTTTCACATTATTGCTATTTAATGGATCCAATCGGAAGAGCTGGGTCCGTCCTACAGACTAGTTCACTACTGGCCTCAGCAGAGGGGCAAGTGACATGTTATTTCGTCATGTTCAGTTATTTTGGTTAATTATCAACATCTGTGTGGTTCCAGGGTAGACCTGATTCTGGAGATGTCAGGTTCTGGGATAGACCTGATTCTGGAGATGTCAGGTTCTGGGATAGACCTGATTCTGGAGATGTCAGGTTCTGGGATAGACTTGATTCTGGAGATGTCAGGTTTTTGGCTAGATCTGATTCTGGAGATGTCAGGTTCTGGGATAGACCTGATTCTGGAGATGTCAGGTTCTGGGATAGACCTGATTCGGGAGATGTCAGGTTCTGGGATAGACCTGATTCTGGAGATGTCAGGTTCTGGGACAGACCTGAATCGGGAGATGTCAGGTTCTTGGATAGACCTGATTCAGGAGATGTCAGGTTCTGGATTAGACCTGATTCTGGAGATGTCAGGTTCTGGGAGAGACTTGATTCAGGAGATATCATGTTTTGGGATAGACCCGATTCTGGAGATGCCAGGTTCTGGATTAGACCTGATTCTGGAGATATCAGGTTCTGGGAGAGACTTGATTCAGGAGATATCATGTTTTGGGATAGACTTGATTCTGGAGATTCAGGTTTTTGGCTAGACCTGATTCTGGAGATGTCAGGTTCTGGGATAAACCTAATACTGGAGTTGTAAGGTTCTGGGATAGACCTGATTCGGAGATGTCAAGTTCTGGGATATACCTGATTCAGGAGATGTCAGGTTCTGGGATAGACCTGATTCTGGAGATGTCAGGTTCTGGGACAGACCTGAATCAGGAGATGTCAGGTTCTTGGATAGACCTGATTCAGGAGATGTCAGGTTCTGGGATAGACCTGATTCTGGAGATGTCAGGTTCTGGGATAGACCCGATTCTGGAGATGCCAGGTTCTGGATTAGACCTGATTCTGGAGATATCAGGTTCTGGGAGAGACTTGATTCAGGAGATATCATGTTTTGGGATAGACTTGATTCTGGAGATTCAGGTTTTTGGCTAGACCTGATTCTGGAGATGTCAGGTTCTGGGATAAACCTAATACTGGAGTTGTAAGGTTCTGGGATAGACCTGATTCGGAGATGTCAAGTTCTGGGATATACCTGATTCAGGAGATGTCAGGTTCTGGGATAGACCTGATTCTGGAGATGTCAGGTTCTTGGAGAGACCTGATTCAGGAGATGTCAGGTTCTGGGAGAGACCTGATTCTGGAGATGTCAGGTCCTGGGATAAACCTGATTTCAGAGATGTCAGGTTCTGGGATAGACCTGATTCTGGAGATGTCAGGTTCTTGGAGAGACCTTATTCTTGAGATGTCAGGTTCTGCGAGAGACCTGATTCGGGGAAATATCAGGTTCTGGGATAGACCTGATTCTGGAGATGTCAGGTTCTGGGATAGACCTGATTCAGGAGATGTCAGGTTTTGGGAAAGACCTGATTCTGGAGATGTCAGGTTCTGGAATAGACCTGATTCTGCAGATATCAGGTTCTGGGATAGACCTGATGTTGGAGATGTCAGGTTCTGGGATATACTTGATTCTGGAGATGTCAGGTTCTGGGATAGACCTGATTCTGGAGATGTCAGGTTCTGGGATAGACCTGAATCGGGAGATGTCAGGTTCTGGGATAGACCTGATTCTGGAGATGTCAGGTTCTGGGACAGACCTGAATCGGGAGATGTCAGGTTCTTGGATAGACCTGATTCAGGAGATGTCAGGTTCTGGGATAGACCTGATTCTGGAGATGTCAGGTTCTGGATTAGACCTGATTCTGGAGATGTCGGGTTCTGGGAGAGACCTGATTCAGGAGATATCATGTTTTGGGATAGACCCGATTCTGGAGATGCCAGGTTCTGGGATAGACTTGATTCTGGAGATTCAGGTTTTTGGCTAGACCTGATTCTGGAGATGTCAGGTTCTGGGATAAACCTAATACTGGAGTTGTCATGTTCTGGGATAGACCTGATTCTGGAGATGTCAAGTTCTGGGATAGACCTGATTCAGGAGATGTCAGGTTCTGGGATAGACCTGATTCTGGAGATGTCAGGTTCTTGGAGAGACCTGATTCAGGAGATGTCAGGTTCTGGGAGAGACCTGATTCTGGAGATGTCAGGTCCTGGGATAAACCTGATTTCAGAGATGTCAGGTTCTGGGATAGACCTGATTCTGGAGATGTCAGGTTCTGCGAGAGACCTGATTCGGGGAAATATCAGGTTCTGGGATAGACCTGATTCTGGAGATGTCAGGTTCTGGGATAGACCTGATTCAGGAGATGTCAGGTTTTGGGAAAGACCTGATTCTGGAGATGTCAGGTTCTTGAATAGACCTGATTCTGCAGATATCAGGTTCTGGGATAGACCTGATGCTGGAGATGTCAGGTTCTGGGATATACTTGATTCTGGAGATGTCAGGTTCTGGGATAGACCTGGTTCTGGAGATGTCAGGTTCTGGGAGAGACCTGATTCTGGAGATGTCAGGTTCTGGGATAGACCTGCTTCTGGATATATCAGGTTCTGGGATAGACCTAATTCTGGAGATGTCAGGTTCTGGGATAGACCTTGTTCTGGAGATAACAGGTTCTGTTTCTTGGATAGACCTGATTCTGGAGATGTCAGGTTCTGGGATAGACCTGATTCTGGGGATAACAGGTTCTGGTTCTGGGATAGACCTGATTCTGGAGATGTCAGGTTCTGGGATAGACCTGATTCGGGAGATATTAGGTTCTGGGATGGACCTGATTCTGGAGAAGTTCTGGGATAGACTTTATTCTAGAGATATCAGCTTCTGGGATAGACCTGATTCTGGAGATGTCAGGTTCTTGGAAAAACCTGATTCTGGAGATGTCAGGTTCTGGGATAGACCTGATTCTGGAGATGTCAGGTTCTGGGATAGACCTTATTCTAGAGATGTCAGGTTCTGGGATATACTTGATTCTGGAGATGTCAGGTTCTGGGATAGATCTGATTCTGGAGAGGTTCTGGGATAGACTTGATTCAGAAGATGTCATGTTCTGGGATATACCTGATTCTGGAGATGTCCAGTTCTGGGATAGACTTGATTCTGGAGATGTCAGGTTCTTGGATATACCTGATTCTGGAGATGTCATGTTCTGGGATAGATCTGATTCTTGAGATGTCATGTTCTGGGATATACTTGATTCTGGAGATGTCAGGT
The DNA here is from genome assembly GCA_029582155.1 of Panopea generosa. Classification (NCBI taxonomy): domain Eukaryota; kingdom Metazoa; phylum Mollusca; class Bivalvia; order Adapedonta; family Hiatellidae; genus Panopea; species Panopea generosa. The sequence goes on from CM055908.1 coordinate 51,847,926, forward strand.
TGTGTGATAGACTTCATTCTGGAGATGTCAGGTTCTGGGATATACTTAATTTTGGAGATGTCAGGTTCTGGGATACACCTGATTCTGGAGATGTCAGGTTCTGAGATAGACCTGAATTTGGAGATGTCAGATTCTGGGATAGACCTGGTTATGGAGATAGCAGGTTCTGGTTCTGGGATAGACCTGATTCTGGAGATGTCAGGTTATGGGATAGACCTGATTCTGGAGATAACAGGTTCTGGTTCTGGGATAGACCTGATTCAGGAGATATCAGGTTCTGGGAGAGACCTGATTCTTGAGATGTCAGGTTTTGGGATAGACCTGATTCTGGAGATATCATGTTCTGGGATAGACCTGATTCTGGAGATGTCAGGTTCTGGGATAGACCTGGTTCTGGAAATGTCAGGTTCTGGGATATACCTGGTTCTGGAGATGTCAGGTTCTGGAATAGACCTGATTCTGCAGATATCAGGTTCTAGGATAGACCTGATTCTGGAGAAGTTCTGGAATAGTCTTGATTCTGGAGATATCAGGTTCTGGCATAGACCTGATTCTGGAGATGTCAGGTTCTGGGATAGACCTGATTCTGAAGATGTTAGGTTCTGGGATAGACCTGATTCTGGAGATGTCAGGTTCTGGGATAGACCTGATTCTGAAGATGTCAGATTCTGGAATGGACCTGATTCTGGAGATGTCAGGTTCTGGGTTAAACCTGATTCTGGAGATGTCAGGTTCTGGGATAGACCTGATTCTGGAGATGTCAGGTTTTGTGATAGACCTGATTCTGGAGATTTCTGTTGCTTGGATAGACCTGATTCTTGTGATGTCAGGTTCTGGGATAGACCTGATTCTGGAGATGTCAGGTTCTGGGATAGACCAGATTCTGGGATAGACCTGATTCGGGAGATTTCTGAAGATTTTGGTGTCGTTCACCAGTAAGTCCACAGAGGTTTCTGTCTGTCTGTCTGTCTGTCTGTCTGTCTGTCTGTCTGTCTGTCTGTCTGTCTGTCTGTCTGTCTGTCTGTCTGTCTGTCTGTCTGTCTGTCTGTCTGTCTGTCTGAGCATTTTTTTTGTTCTTGGAGTGTTAAGCTATCTGTCAAACGTTTTAAGGGAGATACTTAAATAAAAAGTTAAAGTTTGGGAGTTAAACAATGGAAAGGAACATAATGATTTCGATATTTAAAATAGTAATGCGTTGCCAAAATGCTGACTATTCGATTATTTTGATTTCTTCCGTTATATTTTCACAAACGCAATTGGACATCTTGTCGATGTCAATACAAGGTATGACGAATTTCGTCGAGAAAGTACGATTGTAAATATAGTATAGAAGAGCACGCTATGCACGTGCTTTACTTTCCTGAATAAATATATGATATACGTCACCAGTATACGTGAAGAGTACTCCGCGGCCGAGTGGTCTGAGGCGCAGTCTCAAAACCACTTACCTCTCACCGCTTAGGTCGTAGGTTTGAGTCCTGCACGCTCCTTAAACTTATATGTGAAAATTTACCAGTTATTTGCTGAAAATCGAAAGTTCTATTCATTTTGTTAAAAGAATACATTTCTCTCTGTGTCCGTCTGTCTTTCTCACACTGCCTGCCTGCCTGCCTGCCTGCCTGCCTGCCTGCCTGCCTGCCTGCCTGCCTGCCTGTGCCCGCCTGCCTGCCTGCCTGCCTGCCTGAGCATTTTTTATCCTGGAAGTGTTAAGCTACCTGTCTCCGTTTAGTAAGGATTGATCCGCCCGTCCGTCTGTCCGAATTTTTGGGTCCGGTCTGTAACTTTGTCATGCATAGATGGATTTTGCTAATATTTGCTACAAATGACCAGCATAACATGACGACGTGTTGCGAGTAAGACCCGCACCCGTACCTCAAATGTAAAGGTCACACTTGGAGCTTGTTTGACAACACGTTGAGTCTTTGTGAGATTTCGTACCCGGCCTGTAACTTTGTCATGCATTGATGGATTTTATAAATATCTGCTACAAATGATCAATATAACATGACGGCGTGTCGCGTGTCGCGCGTAGCACCAAGACTCCTACTTCAAAGGTCAAGGTCACAATTTAACTTTGTTTGACAACACTTTCAGCCTGTTTGAGATTTCGTATCCGGTTGTCATCTATGGATAAAAGTGTAGTGCGACTTTCAGTGAAAACGTGAATCTTATCGGAGAGCAAAAACGTTTTAATTAAATGGACTTATTAGTGATCGTGAATGAATAAAAATGGATTAAAATGTGTAAGAACTCTACAGATTCATGCCTCCCAAGCAAATAGATACAAATTCAAATGGAAAGACGAAAAAGGGAACAAAGAAAAAATGGAAAACAAATTCTCCTGTTAAATGAGAGCGGCCATTGTGTAATCGGCGGTAACTCGTGCGCCTCGGGCAATCAAGAATGTCAGGTAAACAAACGTAAAACTTTACCTGAATCAAACCTGCTTTTCTTGGATGTAGTCTGGCATTTGAATGGCTACTAGGTTGTGTATTATTTTGTAAAACAGACACAAGCGTGCATCTGAACGACTTTGTTCAAGGGACCTCAAACCTAGCTTAGTAGTCATTTCAGTCACACTGGTGTTTCCAGAGTAATCATTTAATGACCACCGGGCCGCACGAAGTTGGACCATTTCCAATTTGTCTACATTGTTTTTGGTGTGTGGGTCCCATACAGCGCTAGCATACTCCAGCTGAGGGCGTACAAGCGTTTTGTAAGCGCATGCTCTTACCTTAGGTGTGTTGGTCCTGATGTTCCTTTTCAGGAAGTCCAAGGTTCGACCCACATTTGTGGCTACTCTGTTGACATTAGTATTCCATGACAAGTATATATAACTTTATAATATAACTAATAATGATAATAATGACACTGACCAAGTTGTGGACAATTTTGCCAGTTTTATGAAAGAGCATGCTTTCAAAATAGTTGGGAAAACACGGTATCAAAGCAATTCACAACCTAAGCACAAGCATTTCAATAAAAAACAACACTTTAACCGCCGAGAATGTTATGATGCTAGATCACAGTATAAGAAGTCTCGAAACACTTACCTTAAAAATAAAACCGACGAAAATCGACATAATTGTAATATGTCTAGTAAAAACATATATAATAAGATTAAAAGAAAAACGAAAAACAGTAACAAAAATAACGAAAAACAAGAAATCTCATTTTAGCAAAGTCAAAACCTAAACAATTTTGGGGAAAAAAATAACGTCAATACAAAACTAATATCACCTCTGACATATCAGACTTACATTCACGTTTTAAACAATTGTATGGATGCCATACGTAAAATTTAAGTCATAATGAAAATCCCATACCAGACGTTTTTGATGAAGATTTAGATAAAGAAAATATGTTATCAAGAATTAAAAATCGCGGTATTCTCACAAAACAACAACTAAAGTAGTGGGATTGACACATTGATCTCAGAAGCATTTAAATACTCTTTTGAAGAAATTTCAACTTTTCTATTAAAACTGTTCAACAAACTATTTAGAACCAGCGAGTATCCTAAAGCCTAGGGTGAGGGTATTAGTGTTCCAATATTTAAAGGTGGTGACGCTGAAAATTCAAATAATACCGGGGCATCACGTTGATAAATATACTACGGAAAGTTTACTCCCAAATTTTATTAAACAGGTCAACCAGATGGACCATTAAAATGATAAAATAAAACCAAATCAGTTCGGCTTCCAAAGGGTAAAATCAACTATTGATTTTATCTTTATTTTACAGTCCGTGATAACAAAAACACTTAATTCCGGAAAAAAAAACTTTATAGTGCGTTTGTGGACTACGAAAAATGTTTCGATAAAATCGATCGCCTGTACCTATGGCAGAAACTCTTAAACGAAATTGTCAGTTCAAAAAGTTAAGACTCTGCAAGCTATGTATAGCGTAGTTAAATCGTGTGTCCGTTACAATATAAATACACCAAACTTCATAGAATCGAACGTGGGGGTAAAACAAGGGGACCCGAGCTCTAATTTAATGTTCTTATTTTTCGTAAATGACATTTCAGATACAAATACTAATATTGATGGTATTTTTACTATAAATGAATTAAAACTATTTATTCACCTTTTTGCAGACAACGCAGTCTTTTTCGCAGAAACGCCACAGGCTTTACAATCTATGTTAAATGATCTTGAACGATACTGTAACGGGCGCGGACTTAAGATAGATACGAATAAAACAAAGAAAATTATATTCGAAAAGTGCCGCCACACAACTCATAATTTTACATTATACAATACGATATTAAATGTAGAATAATCATTTAAGTATCTTGGAATACATGACTACAAAAACGGAGACTGGCACAGAACTCAAACACGACTTGCACAACATTCATATTTTGCGCTTCATAATCTATTGATTGTTTTTAGCCAAATAGAACTCACATCATTCGAAAGTGTAAATTGTTTGATAGTCTTATTGGTTCAGTATTAAACTATAGTGCTGAGGTGTGGGGACATTATGTATCAAAAGACAGAGAACTAATGCATTGTAACGTTTAAAGAAAAGTTTTAAACGTAAAAAAATCTACAAACCTTGATGGCCTGTATGGGGAACTTGGTATATATCAAGAAAAATTATTATGCTAAATTACTGGATAAAACTTATAAAAACAACTAACCCTATTCTATTAGATATATATAAATTACTAAAACGTGATGCGGATAATAACATTACAAACAAGGGAATGAACTTGACTTATCATATAAAAACTATTTTTGATAAAATAGGGATGACGTACATCTGGCAAAACCAATTTGATGCTGATACTTTTATTAATATTAAACTTATCATACAGCGAATTCTCGATATTTATAAACAAAGTTGGTATTCTAATATCAATAACTCTAGTAAATAAGAACATTATAGTAAATACAAACAAACATTTGTACTGGAAACATATTTGAACTGTATTTTTGATAAAAAGTTTGGAATTGCTTTACTAAATTTCGATTTTCATCACATGATCTTGCTATTGAATATGGAAGATATACAAATGTAGCACGCGCTCAACGAATCTGCTTACAATGTTATATGAACATGGTAGAAAACGAATATCATTTTCTATTGGTATGTCCCAAGTATAGAATGCTTCGTCATAAATGTTTTAAACGTTATTAGTGCCATTGGCCTAATTTGAATAAATTTGAAAGTATCATGGCCTCCCAATGCTCAAAGACAATAAACAATTTATCCAAATTTATATATTTTACCTTCTAACTTAGAATGAATACTAAGCATAAGGCTTATATTTGCAGGAAATTAATAAATTAACAACATAATTATGATAATTGTTAAATTGTATTTAACAAATATTCATTAACTTTATTTACTTCTCTGATAATCATATTTTCATGTTTTCACTGTTGTAATATCTATGTGGACTATAAACACGCAAGTGCTGTTTTATGCCGAATACAATTATGTGTTGTTGTTGGATAAATTTCAAAAACTCTTGGATTAATTCATCAGCATGACATGACGACGTGTCGCACGTAAAACCCACACCTGTACCACAACGGTCAAGGTCAAACTTCAAGTTTGTTTGACAATACTTTGAGTCGCGTGTAAAACCCAAAACCTTTCCTTAGAGGTCAAGGTCACACTTTCAATTTGATATTTTATGTCTGGTCTGTAACTTTGTCTTTAACTTGGCTCAATTGATCAAGATGACAGGACGATGTGTCGCACGTAAGACCCAGACCCTTACCTCAAAGGCCAAGGTCACATTTTGAGTTTGTTCAACAACACTTTCAGTTTGTTTTAGATTTTAAGACCAGTCTGTAACTTTATCATACATTAATGGATTTCAAAAACACTTGGCTTTTTATCAATTGATCAACATGACATGACAAAGTGTCGCGTTAAGACCCAGAACCTTACCTCAGAGGTCAAAGTCACACTTTTAGTGTGTTTGATATTTTATTTCTTGTCTGTAACTTTGTTTTACATGGAAGGATTTTAAAATAGCTTGATACAAGTGATCAATATGTCATGATAATGTGTCACCTGCATTTACCTGTAGAAATACTCAGACTTTTACATTAGATGCCATGGTCAAGGTTACACAAAGATCAAGGTCACACTTTAATGAAAACAACACATGAAATTGCGTGTCTAGTCTGAAACGTCAGTCCATGACTCTTGATATTTATGGATACATCGCTACCTATTATAAAATATATCGTTATTTTCACAGACCATTTTGGGGCATGCGACACTTACAAATGACATTTCTTGTTTAATATGAGTTTGTAACAGCTAAATATTGTCGGCAAGACTGTCTTTGTAATAACAGTCGAAAGTTTTAGTAATAAGGTGTTTGTAGTAAAACTATGAAATTTGTGTTTTAGAATTCACAAGCTGTATTTGTAGTCATGGAAGAGTATAAAAAATAAACATCGAGTTCTTGGAAAAAAGTAAACGCCTGCATAAACCACTTTCAGTCTTTGGAGTGGAGAAGACATCCTGTCTTGGCCGTCCTGGCAAATGTATTAAATTTAGTTAAAGTCGAAACAACGAAACTACGGTGGCGGAAAGTCAAAACATTGAAACAAAGGTGGTGATAAGTCGAACATATGATGGCAAAAAGGCAATACGATTCTTTCTATTTGTTGCCAAAATAACATAATGTCCTTGTTGACAATCTGCTTCTCTTTATAAATTCCAGAAATAAGTTGACAACTGACTTAATGGCATGTGGGTAGGTGACTGGTTTAAACCACTGACTAAATGGCATGTGGATAGGTGACTGGTTTAAAACACTGTCTTAATGACATGTGGGTAGGTGACTGGTTTAAAACACTGTCTTAATGACATGTGGGTAGGTGACTGGTTTAAACCACTGACTAAATGGCATGTGGATAGGTGACTGGTTTAAACCACTGACTTAATGGCATGTGGGTAGGTGACTGGTTTAAACCACTGACTTAATGGCATGTGGATAGGTGACTGGTTTAAACCACTGACTTAATGGCATGTGGGTAGGTGACTGGTTTAAACCACTGACTAAATGGCATGTGGATAGGTGACTGGTTTAAACCACTGACTTAATGGCATGTGGGTAGGTGACTGGTTTAAACCACTGACTAAATGGCATGTGGATAGGTGACTGGTTTAAACCACTGACTTAATGGCATGTGGGTAGGTGACTGGTTTAAACCACTGACTAAATGGCATGTGGATAGGTGACTGGTTTAAACCACTGACTTAATGGCATGTGGGTAGGTGACTGGTTTAAACCACTGACTTAATGGCATGTGGATAGGTGACTGGTTTAAACCACTGACTTAATGGCATGTGGATAGGTGACTGGTTTAAACCACTGACTTAATGGCATGTGGGTAGGTGACTGGTTTAAACCACTGACTAAATGGCATGTGGATAGGTGACTGGTTTAAACCACTGACTTAATGGCATGTGGATAGGTGACTGGTTTAAACCACTGACTTAATGGCATGTGGGTAGGTGACTGGTTTAAACCACTGACTTAATGGCATGTGGATAGGTGACTGGTTTAAACCACTGACTTAATGGCATGTGGATAGGTGACTGGTTTAAACCACTGACTTAATGGCATGTGGGTAGGTGACTGGTTTAAACCACTGACTAAATGGCATGTGGATAGGTGACTGGTTTAAACCACTGACTTAATGGCATGTGGGTAGGTGACTGGTTTAAACCACTGACTTAATGGCATGTGGATAGGTGACTGGTTTAAACCACTGACTTAATGGCATGTGGATAGGTGACTGGTTTAAACCACTGACTTAATGGCATGTGGGTAGGTGACGGGTTTAAACCACTGACTAAATGGCATGTGGATAGGTGACTGGTTTAAACCACTGACTTAATGGCATGTGGGTAGGTGACTGGTTTAAACCACTGACTTAATGGGATGTGGATAGGTGACTGGTTAAAAACACTGACTTAATGGCATGTGGGTAGGTGACTGGTTTAAACCACTGACTTAATGGCATGTGGGTAGGTGACTGGTTTAAACCACTGACTTAATGGGATGTGGATAGGTGACTGGTTTAAACCACTGACTTAATGACATGTGGGTAGGTGACTGGTTTAAACCACTGACTTAATGGGATGTGGATAGGTGACTGGTTTAAACCACTGACTTAATGGCATGTGGATAGGTGACTGGTTTAAACCACTGACTTAATGGCATGTGGGTAGGTGACTGGTTTAAACCACTGACTAAATGGCATGTGGATAGGTGACTGGTTTAAACCACTGACTTAATGGCATGTGGATAGGTGACTGGTTTAAACCACTGACTTAATGGCATGTGGGTAGGTGACTGGTTTAAACCACTGACTTAATGGGATGTGGATAGGTGACTGGTTTAAAACACTGTCTTAATGGCATGTGGGTAGGTGACTGGTTTAAACCACTGACTTAATGGCATGTGGATAGGTGAATGGTTTAAACCACTGACTTAATGGCATGTGGATAGGTGAATGGTTTAAACCACTGACTTAATGGCATGTGGATAGGTGAATGGTTTAAACCACTGACTTAATGGCATGTGGATATGTGACTGGTTTAAACATATTTATTCATTGATGATTCCATACATACAAATCAGCTTGAGAATAAGAATGAATTAGAACGGAGGATAAAATTTATAACGTTCTTCTTCACTTGGTTCTCTATGTGGTATACTGGTGAATAGAAAGTGGCATTTTTTATTTTGGGGTAACAATTTCAGTGAATTGTTTGACGAACAAAACTCCAACACTATTATGGTTAATTTTATTCTTTTTGCTATTAGTCATGTAAATACATTACATCGTTTAAAAAGCAATGAAGAATACTTTAAGAGTTGTTCTTCTTAGTATGTTTAAAACGATGCGTATCGTAGTTTACGTGTTTATTTGCCAATGGCCGATATGTTAGTCGGTCTGAGACGTTTTGGACAGCGTTTGTTTGGATTCGCTATCATTCTCCATTTGTTTTTACAGGCGACTTTCACCACAAAACATTTTGGATTTTCATCATGAACGGTTATTGTCGAACCCATTCTGAAATAAAATGATACCAAAATGTTAAATAAAGAAACACCAAATAAGTGATAAAAAATGCAACTGCGACACGTGATCAAATGGCACGGTGGCGAACCCACGTGATCAAATGGCACGGTGGCGAACCCACGTGATCAAATCGCACGGTGGCGAACCCACGTGATCAAATGGCACGGTGGCGAACCCACGTGATCAAATGGTACGGTGGCGAACCCACGTGATCAAATCGCACGGTGGCGAACCCACGTGATCAAATGGTACGGTGGCGAACCCACGTGATCAAATGGTACGGGGTGGTGCAAAAAGTCGGAGGAATAGTGCCCGCTTCTGGTAACAAATTTGCAGATAACTTTCTTGATTCATAAAACAAAAACGAACGCCGTCTCTATATAGAGATAACCATCGGTGCTTTCAAGTCTTCGTGCAAAAAAAGTGCAACTGCGTATTTTTTGTTAAGTTGCACCATTCCCTATCTCTATATAATTCCTTGACTAAACTTAATACACCGTTGCACTTTTTTTTGGTAAACAATATGCATTTTTTATAGACACTTCTAGCTTTTTGGATATTGCGATGCTATTTAAATATACATTATAAGCAATTCATTGTTGATATATACTGAAACTGAAATTGTGATGCTAAGTAGAGCTTTTAAATATGTGATTCATACGATCTTTTAATTATTCGTGCCGATAAAATGTGCTGTCACACGTGTAATTCAAATAAACATCAAATAAACATCGAAATGTCTTTTCTTAAAAATCGAACTCTTTTACAGGTGTGATTTATTCGAGCACCGAAATTGTTTGCTTTGATAAAGGTCACTGGTACACATCTGATGCATACGAACATCATATAACTTGTGCGACGTTTATATGCATATATTTTACACTCAAACCATATAGCATAATGAGGTTATGAAATAAAATATTGATTGTCCGTAATGTTTTACCTGATACTCATTATTCAATGCCAGTATGTTCGGGCGTTTAAACGCCTTCTCCGGGAAGCCATTCGTGAGTTTGATATGATTTAATCATGTATTGGTATCGGTTTATCAACAGTAATATCACTATTTACATTCGGACACCAATTATTTATTTACGAATATTTATGAGTGCCAATGAAATAAAAGTCACAAGTGACGTCTTGTAATGGTCATAATTGACGGGTTAGCCAATTTAGCACCGACGGTTCAATTATTAAAGTCAAGGTCACTAGTGGCGTCTTGATATGATCCTCTTGGACTATCATATTTGTACCTACACATGGAAAGAAACCTGCCATGCCAGTACAAGATATAATCTATTCACATATAACCTATTCATAATAACCCAATGAATTGATACCTTACATAATGGTTAAGGTGCATACTTACGTGGCACAGAACAAACCGTCACGTTTGCAGGAGCACTTGGTACACTGATCATAGTCTTTGAAAACGGACCTTGGCAGCAATTTCAGAGTGGCATTTGTGCCTGCTATCGTATACTCACAGTACTTTACTGTTCTTCCATTCTCTGTAAAAAATATTTATAGCAATGACAGGCTGTTATATGAACCTGGCAACGAGTACACATAGTACTTTACTGTTCTTCCAATCTCTGTAAAAATGATTTATAGCAATGACAGACTGTTATCTGAACCTGGCAACGGGTACTAACAGTACTTTACCGTTCTTCCATTCTCTGTAAAAATGATTTATAGCAATGACAGGCTGTTATATGAACCTGGCAACGAGTACACATAGTACTTAACTGTTCTTCCAATCTCTGTAAAAATGATTAATAGCAATGACAGACTGTTATCTGAACCTGGCAGCGAGTACTCACACTACTTTACTGTTCTTCCATTCTCTGTAAAAATGATTTATAGCAATGCCAGAGTGTAATCTGAACCTGGTAACGTGTTCTCACAGTAATTTTACTATTCTTCCATTCTCTGTACACTGATATACATATATATTACATAACGCAAAGTATTTGCTCTATTATGACATAACTTCATGCACACGATTATGAGGTAGAACCGCAATGTTAGCAATGGAATAGTGTAAAAGTGTATAAAAGGACAATGTGCGACCGGTTAAGTCGTACATTACACAGGCGTAGGAGCTTGGGGGAGTTGGGCAGGACCGTCCCCGCAATATTCAGGTTTAGCATATACTTTTGGGCCTGGAAGTACATCCTCATAAACTCTCTCCTCAGGTACCCCCACCCATAATTGAAACACTCTTCGCCCATGATTATAACTACGATAATCTAAAATGAAATATAGGAACTTAATAACTATAATAAAAAAATAAAAAATAAAAAAGCAGAAGAAAAATATGTCCAACGGAAGATAACGGACAGTAATCAATGGACACAGCCTAACTGGAATGAGATGGTTTATTGACGAGTTCATTTTCCATTTTGGTGTGATTTTTTTACCTTTAATGACGTAGTTTATTTTCATGCTGATTTGGTTCGTTAACATTCTTATGTGCTCACTGTGACAGTAAGGTGTGGTTTCTTTTCTATAATTACATTCTTTATACTGTTTTAGTGAGCATTTAAAATCGACATAATGCTTAAAATAAAAGTATATCGCTTTTATTGACGATATAATCATTCACTTAAATTCTGTCAGAATACAGAATAAAATTTATGAAATATACAATAAAATTACTTTATTACAGTTACATTACGATCGATGTAAGGAAGATAAATTGTTATTGGGTGTGTGTGGAGGGGATATGTCAGTTTTTTGTAACTTGCGCCTTTTCCTAAGTGTCAACCTTCGAAAAATAATATTAATCTCGGCGTTACCTCGGTCAATATTATTATTCTCAAGATGACAATTTTCATTAGCGCACTCGCAGGAACATGATATAAGCGATGCCTGAACAGCAAAAGAAATCAATTACTAAAAACTATTCTCGGGAAAAACGAGAATTTGTGATAGTCTGTGGTTTCGTCAATTAATTTGAAAGCAAGTGAGTGTGAATGTCGGAATTGCCTGTTCGTCAGTGTCATATGTAGTGTTCTGGAGGAATAGCTACAAGGTCATTAGAAATCTTGTAACAGGGAGAGACGGCTGTCTTTACGTCTTTGGTCAAGCCTTCTCCACTGGAGAGACTGGAACATCTCAGTGACGATGCTGGTCCGCCTGTAGTCGTGTTTTGCCCAGCGTGCTGCCTGGCGCTTGACGCTCCCAACCTGCTAGATCTTGGTGATAAAATGTTCTAATGACTGATGAATACTACAACGGCTGTTTATATAATCTCAGACTATTGTTTCACTAAGTTAGATGTGTATATTTATTAGCAGATGTGTCAATATGACTAACAAAGTCTTATTATTGGTGCTTGACCTCTTAATAGGTCGAATGCAGTCGAATTTATCGTCAACTGAGCGACTTGGGAATATCCAGTTAGGTGCACATGATCTTGTGTGTAATTATGTATTTGTTAATACATAAATAAAAATGCTTACCTTCAACAGTTTGTATCTCACCACGAAACAATGCCCCATTTACATTTGAGTAACTAACCATTACAAAAATGACACCAATCACCGTTAAAAGTTCCATGTTGTTTCTTCTGTATCTTCGACTGACGGACCCGAGTGTTTCCGTAAGATGATGGCAATTCGTACGCGCGGCTGTGGTTTTATTCACAATCTCCTTCTATTGAGGCGCGGGATCGGTTCACAGATTTAAGCCAAGAGAGAAGGCATAAAATATCTAACACTGATCAGTTAAATACTATCATATAAATAAAGCTGCATCACCTATACGTCCGAAATTTTAGGATAAAATATTTAACACTGATTATTTTAATGTTATTGTATAAATAAAGCTATTTTATGAACTTTTTGTTCAGAAAGGTATTCTTTTCTGCTTCTGTAATGCATGTTTTACAGTCAGATTTTGAAGTATTGTTGTTGTTGATTAAAAGGAGTATATCAGGAAAACACGCTTTAAATGTTTTAAAAATAAAAATATTTTTAAAATGGATAAAAGGCATCTCATTATCATTAATAAATAAGATCCGAATGGTTTAGTATGTCAAATCCAGCAAAACGTGACAAAATCGATATTTAAATTAGAATGGTAAAATTGAAATAAAATCCCCGACAGTCCTAAGTACTGTTTGACGACCTTCAATTCGTAATTCGTTTTTTGTCTAAGATGAAACAAAATTTATTACCTGTAAACTTGTAAAACGAATCAAATTGAAATCGAAATGAAATCACGTGACTCATTTAAAACGTCACAAAATATGCAATTTTAAGTGGTCAAACCCTAGGCGAGTAGCCAAAATTAGAAAATCACTTTTCGATACATTATTTTAGCTTATTTAAACAGATAAATTTTGGCAATACGGTGTCAGTGACTATATAATGGCATGATATACTGGGAACACATGTATATAGCCAATTTTTTTTTTTTTTTAAATCCTGATAAATTCTCTTTAAATGATTCTGATGGTCAACTCCGTTGTAGTGTAGATAGTTTCCTGCATGTTTCTAGTCACATAAAAAGCTACTTTATCAAAATAATATTAATGTCCTTTCAAAAACGTGTTATTTATTTCACTGTTCCTTGTATGAATTGCTTTAGAGTCCGTTTCTTGGGTGGAACCAATATTGAGTGTTGTATTGGAGAGCCTTGGATCGGACCTTCTATCTCTGGTGTGAGCGTCCAACACTATATCCACTGACTGCATGCTTGGTCAAATTATGGTCAATGCAAAAGGAAAATATTTCTGTATTTCATATGCACAAAGTGAATTAAAATTATTTATATAGTGCATACTCATATATCTTGCTTAAGGCAAACCTGTATTTCACGCAAAGGCCTCTGTCTTGTACAAACGCAAGCTGTTACGAACATTTCTAACACCACACTTTTCCCCAGCTTTATCTAATGAAACACATAAATTAAGAGATTTAATAGTTTGTAACATGTAAGTTTTTTCTAATCCAGCATCTTAGTTCATACATATGTATATATCTATCATTTAATCGGATTACAGAATCAGTAACATCAAACGTATGCAGTCTGTTATCAACATCTGGCCTTACTATATTGCATTTATGGTATTTATTCTTGTTTTCACCAATCGTTCGGTTATATCAAAATTATGCTTTTTAAGTATGATGCCATATATAAACGGTAGTGTCATGCCATATATAAAGGGTAGTATCATGCCATATATATAACGGGTAGTGTCATGCCATAAATAAAGGGTAGTGTCATGCCATATATAAAGGGTAGTGTCATGCCATATATAAAGGGTAGTGCCATGCCATAAATAAAGAGTAGTATCATGCCATATATGAAAGGAAGTGTCATGCCATAAATAAAGAGTAGTATCATGCCATAAATAAAGGGAAGAGTCATGCCATATATAAAGGGAAGTATCATACCATATATAAACGGTAGTGTCATGCCATATATGAAAGGAAGTGTCATGCCATATATGAAGGGAAGTATCATGCCATATATAAACGGTAGTATCATGCCATTATAAAGGATAGTGTCATGCCATATATAAAGGGTAGTGTCATACCATATATATAAAGGGTAGTGTCATGCCATATATAAACGGTAGTATGCCATATATAAAAGGCAGTGTCATGCCATATATAAAGGGTAGTATCATGCCATATATAAAGGGAAGTGTCATGCAATATATAAAGGGTAGTGACATGCCATATATAAAGGGAAGTGTCATGCCATATATAAAGGATAGTTTCATGCCATATATAAAGGGAAGTGTCATGCCATATACAAAGGGCAGTGTCATGCCATTTACAAAGGGCAGTGTCATGTCATATTCAAAGGAAAGTGTCATGCCATATATAAAGGGAAGTGTCATGTCATATATAAAGGGTAATATCACGCCATATATAAAGGGTAATGACACGCCATATATATAAAGGGTAGTGTCATGCCATATACAAATGGTAGTGTCATGCCATATATAAAGCGTAGTATCATGCACTATATATAGGGAAGTATCATGCAATATATAAAGGGTAGTATCATGCCATATATAAATGGAAGTATCATGCCATATATAAAGGGTAGTATCATGCCATATATAAAGGGAAGTACCATGCAATATATAAAGGGTAGTGTCATTCCATATATAAAGGGTATATAAAGGGTAATGTCATGCTATATATAAAGCGTAGTATCATGCCATATATAAAGGGTATATAAAGGGTAGTGTCATGCCATAAATAAAGGGTAGTATGATGCCATATATAAAGGGTAATGTCATGCCATATATAAAGGGTAGTGTCATGCCATATATAAAGGGTAGTGCTATGCCATATATAAATGGTAGTTTTATGACATATATAAAGGGAAGAGTCATGCAAAATATAAAGGGTTGTATCATGACATATATAAAGTTTAGTATAACGCCATACATAAAGGGTAGTGTCACGCCATATATAAAGGGAAGTGTCACGCCATATATGAAGGATAGTGTCATGCCATATATAAAGAGAAGTGTCATGCCATATATAAAGGGTAGTAGCATGTCATATATAAGGGGTTTCATCATGCAATATATAAGGGGAAGTATCATGCCAAATATAAGGGGTAATGTCATGCCATATATAAGGGGTAGTGTCATGCTATATATAAGGGGTAGTGTCATGCCATTTATAAGGGGTAGTGTCATGCCATATATAAACTGTAGTGTCATGCCATATATAAATGGTAGTATCATGCCATATATAAAGGAAAGTATCATGCCATATATAAATGGTAGTATCATGCTATATATAAAGGATAGTGTCATGCCTTATATAAAGGGTAATATGATGCCATATATAATTATAAAGGATAGTATCACGCCATACATAAGGGTAGTATCACGCCATATATAAACGGTAATATCACGCCATATATAAAGGGTAGTGTCATGCCATATATAAAGGGTAGTATCACGCCATATATAAAGGGTAGTGTCATGCCTTATATAAAGGATAGTGTCATGCCTTATATAAAGGGTAGTATGATGCCATATATAATTATAAAGGGTAGTATCACGCCATACATAAAGGGAAGCATCGCGCCATACATAAAGGGTAGTGTCATGCCATATATAAAGGATAGTGTCATGCCTTATATAAAGGGTAGTATGATGCCATATATAATTATAAAGGGTAGTATCACGCCATACATAAAGGGTAGTGTCATGCCATATATAAAGGGTAGTATCATGCCATATATAAAGGGAAGTATCACGCCATACATAAAGGGTAGTGTCATGCAATATATAAAGGATAGTGTCATGCCATATATAAAGGGTAGTATCACGCCATACATAAAGGGTAGTATCACGCCATACATAAAGGTTAGTGTCACGCCATATATAAAGGGTAGTATCATGCCATGTTTAAAGGGTAGAATCATGCAATATATAAAGTGTAGTATCACGCCATATATAAAGGAAAGTATCACGCCATATATAAAAGGTGGTGTCACGCCATATATAAAGGGTAGTGTCATGCCATATAAAAAGGGCAGTGTCATGTCATATATAAAGGGAAGTATCATGCCATATATAAAGGGAAGTATCAAGCCATATATAAAGGGTAGTGTCACGCCATACATAAAGGGTAGTATCACACCATATATAAAGGGAAGTATCACGCCATAAATAAAGAGAAATGTCATGCCATACGTAATGGGTAGTGCAATGCCATACGTAAAGGGCAGTGTCATGTCATATATAAAGGGAAGTATCATGCCATATATAAAGGGAAGTATCAAGCCATATATAAAGGGTAATGTCACGCCATACATAAAGGGTAGTGTCACGCCATATATAAAAGGCAGTATCACGCCATATATAAAGGGCAGTATCATACCATATATAAAGGGAAGTATCATGCCATAAATAAAAGGAAGTGTCATGCCATAGATAAAGGGCAGTATCATGCCATATATAAAGGGTAATGTCATGCCATATATATAAAAGGAAGTGTCATGCCATATATGAAGGGAAGTGTCATGCCATATATGAAGGGAAGTACCATGCCATATATAAAGGGCAGTGTCATGCCATATATAAAGGGTAGTGTCATGCCATATATAAAGTGTAGTGTCATGCCATATATAAAGGGTAGTTTTATGACATATAAAGGCTAGTGTCATGCCATATATAAATGGTAGTGTCACGCCATATATAAAGGGAAGTGTCATGCAATATATAAAGGGTTGTATCATGACATATATAAATGTTAGTATCACGCCATATATAAAGAGTAGTGTCACGCCATATATAAAGGGTGGTGTCACGCCATATAATAAGGGAAGTGTCACGCCATATATTAAGGGTAGTGTCACGCCATATATAAAGGAGAGTGTCATGCCATATATAAAGAGTAGTGTCATGCCATATATAAAGGGTAGTAGCATGCAATATATAAGGGGAAGTATCATGCCAAATACAAGGGGTAATGTTATACCATTTAAAAAGGGTAGTGTTATGCCATATATAAACGGTAGTTTAATGCCAGATATAAAGGGTAGTGTCATGCCATATATAAAGGGTAGTGTCATGCCATACAGAAAGGTAGTGTCATGCCATATATAAAGAGTAGTATACATCAAGGGTAGCACACGCCATATATAAAGGGAAGTATCACGCCATACTTAAAGGGTAGTATCATGCCATATATAAAGGGTAGTGTCACGCCATATATAAAGGGAAGTAGCATGACATATATAAAGGGTAGTGTCACGCCATATATAAAGGGAAGTAGCATGACATATATAAAGGGTAGTGTCACGCCATATATAAAGGGAAGTAGCACGCCATACATAAAGGGTAGTATCACGCCATACTTAAAGGGTAGTATCACGCCATACATACAGGGTAGTATCACGCCATATATAAAGGGTAGTGTCACGCAATATATAAAGGGTAGTGTCACGCCATACTTAAAGGGTAGTATCACGCCATACATAAAGGGTAGTATCACGCCATATATAAAGGGTAGTGTCACGCAATATATAAAGGGTAGTGTCACGCCATACATAAAGGGTAGTGTCACGCCATATATAAAGGGTAGTATCACGCCATACATAAAAGGTAGTATCACGCCATACATAAAGGGTAGTATCACGTCATACATAAAGGGTAGTATCACGCCATACTTAAAGGGTAGTGTCATGCTATACATAAAGGGTAGTGTCACGCCATACATAAAGGGTACTGTCATGCCATATATAAAGGGTAGTATGCCATATATAAAGAGAAGTATCACGCCATATATAAAGGGTAGTATAACGCCATACATAAAGGGTAGTGTCATGCCATTTATGAAGGGTAGTATGCCATATATAAAGGGAAGTGTCATGCCATATATAAAAGGGTAGTATCACGCCATATATAAAGGGTAGTATCACGCCATACATAAAGGGTAGTATCATGCCATATATAAAGGGTAGTGTCATGCCATACATAAAGGGTAGTATGCCATATATAAAGGGTAGTGTCATGCCATACATAAAGGGTAGAATGCCATACATAAAGGGTAGTATGCCATACATAAAGGGTAGTATCACGCCATACATAAAGGGTAGTATGCCATACATAAAGGGTAGTATCACGCCATATATAAAGGGAAGTATCACGCCATACATAAAGGGTAGTATCACGCCATACATAAAGGGTAGTATCACGCCATACTAAAGGGTAGTATCATGCCATATATAAAGGGTAGAATCATGCCATATATAAAGGGTAGTGTCACGCCATACATAAAGGGTATCACGCCATACATAAAGGGTAGAATCATGCCATATATAAAGGGTAGTATCATGCCATATATAAAGGGAAGTATCATGCCATATATAAAGGGTAGTGTGCCATATATAAAGGGTAGTATCACGCCATATATAATGGGTAGTGTCATGCCATATATAAAGGGTAGAATCACGCCATATATAAAGGGTAGTATCACGCAATACTTAAAGGGTAGTATCATGCCATATATAAAGGGTTGTGTCACGCCATAAATAAAGTGTAGAATCATGCCGTATATAAAGGGAAGTATCACGCCATATATAAAGGGTAGTGTCACGCCATATATAAAGGGTAGAATCATGCCATACATATAGAATAGTATCATGCCATATATAAAGGGTAGTATCATGCCATATATAAAGGGAAGTATCATGCCATATATAAAGGGTAGTATCAAGCACGCCATATATAAAGGGTAATATCACGCCATACTTAAAGGGTAGTATCGTGCCATATATAAAAGGTAGTGTCACGCCATATATAAAGGGTAGAATCATGCCATATATAAAGGGTAGTATCATGCCATATATAAAGAGTAGTATGCCATACATAAAGGGTAGTATCATGCCATACATAAAGGGTAGTATCATGCCATATATAAAGGGTTGTGTCACGCCATAAATAAAGGGTAGAATCATGCCATATATAAAGGGAAGTATCACGCCATATATAAAGGGTAGTGTCACGCCATATATAAAGGGTAGAATCATGCCATACATATAGAATAGTATCATGCCATATATAAAGGGTAGTATCATGCCATATATAAAGGGAAGTATCATGCCATATATAAAGGGTAGTATCAAGCACGCCATATATAAAGGGTAATTTCACGCCATACTTAAAGGGTAGTATCGTGCCATATATAAAAGGTAGTGTCACGCCATATATAAAGGGTAGAATCATGCCATATATAAAGGGTAGTATCATGCCATATATAAAGAGTAGTATGCCATACATAAAGGGTAGTATCATGCCATACATAAAGGGTAGTATCATGCCATATATAAAGGGTAGAATTATGCCATATATAAAGGGTAGTATCATGCCATATATAAAGGGTAGTATGCCATATATAAAGGGTAGTATGCCATACATAAAGGGTAGTATCACGCCATACATAAAGGGTAGTATCATGCCATATATAAAGGATAGTGTCATGCCATATATAAAGGGAAGTGTCATGCAATATATAAAGGGTAATATCACGCCATACATAAAGGGTAGAATCATGCCATACAGAAAGGTAGTGTCATGCCATATATAAAAGGTAGTGCCATGACATATATAAAGAGAAATGTCATGCCATACGTAATGGGTAGTTTCATGCTATAAGTAAAAGATAGTATCATGCCATACGTGAAGGGCAGTGTCATGCCATATATAAAGGGAAGTATCATGGCATATATAAAGGGAATTATCAAGCCATATATAAAGGGTAGTGTCACGCCATACATAAAGGGTAGTGTCATGCCATATATAAAGGGCAGTATCACGCCATATATAAAGGGCAGTATCATGCCATATAGAAAGGGTAGTAATATGCCATATATAAAGGGTAGTGTCATGCCATATATAAAAGGAAGTGTCATGCCATAAATAAAGGGTAGTTTCATGCCATACATAAAATGCAAAATCATGCCATATATAAAGGGTAGTATCATGCCATATATTAAGGGAAGTATCATGCCATATATAAAGGGCAGTACCATGCCATATATAAACGGCAGTGTCATACCATATATGAAGGGATGTGTCATGCCATATATAAAGGGCAGTGTCATGCCATGTATAAAAGGTAGTATCATACCATATATAAAGGGAAGTGTCATTACATATATAAAGGGAAGTATCACACCATAATTATATAAAAGGTAGTGTCATGCCATATATAAAAGGAAGTATCATGCTATATATAAAGGGTAGTATCATGCCATATATAAAGGGAAGAATCATGCCATATATAAAGGAAAGTATCGTGCCATATATAAAAGGAAGTAGTATCATGCCATATATAAAGGGTAGTGTCATGCCATATATTAATGGAAGTGTCATACCATATATAAAAGGTAGTGTCATGCCATACATAAAGGGAAGTGTCATGCCATAAATAAAAGGTAGTGTCATGCCGTATATTAAAGGTAGTATCATGCCATATATAAAGGGAAGTATCATGCCATAAATAAAGGGTAGTATCAAGCCAAATATAAAGGGAAGTATCATGCCATATATAAAAGGTTGTATCATGCCATTTATAAAGTGTAGTGTCATGCCATTTATAAAGGGAAGCATCATGCCATATATAAAGGGTAGTGTCATGTCAATCAGTACTGCACAAACATTATCACTGCTTGTCACTGAGTACTTTCACATATGTCGTTACATGTAACAAGTACTGGACAAATATTATCACTGTTAGTCATCGGCTTATTCTCCACATATGTGGTTAATAAGTACTGCACAAATCTTATCACTGCTAGTCACTGACTTCTTCTCCACATATGTGGTTAACCATCACTAGACAAACATTATAACTGCTAGTCACTGACTTCTTTTCCACATATGTGGTAAACCAGTATTAGACACATATTATCACTGCTAGTCACTGACTTCTTCTCCACTTATGTGATCAACCAGTACTGGTCAAACTTTATCACTGCTAGTCACTGACTACTTCTCCACATATGTGGTTAACCAGTACTAGACAAACATTATTACTGCTAGTCACTGACTTCTTCTCCACATATGTGGTTAGCCAGTACTAGACACATATTATCACTGCTAGTCTCTGACTTCTTCTCCACATATGCGGTTAACAAGTACTGAACAAACATTACCACTGCTAGTCACTGAGTACTTCTCCACATAGGAGGTCAACAAGTACTAGACAAACATTATCACTGCTAGTCACTGACTTCTTCTCCACATATGTGGTTAACCAGTACTAGACACATATTATCACTGTTAGTCACTGATTTCCTCTCCATATATGTGGTTTACAAGTACTGAACAAACATTATCACTGTCAGTCACTGAGAACTTTTCTACTGATGTGATCAACCAGTACTGGACAAACATTATCACTACTAGTCACTGAATACTTCTCCACATATGTTGTTAACCAGTACTAGATATACATGATCACTGCTAGTCACTGACTACTTTTTCACATATGTGGTTAACCAGTACTCAGTACTAGACAAACATTATCACTGCTAGTCACTGACTACTTCTCCACATATGTGGTTAACAAGTACTTGACAAACATTGTCACTGCTAGTCACTGACTACCTCTCACATATGTGGTTAACAAGTACTTGACAAACATTGTCACTGCTAGTCACTGAGCACTTCTCAGCATATGTGGTCAACCAGTACTGGACAAATATAATCACTGCTAGTCACTGACTTCTTCTCCACATATGTGGTTAACCAGTACTAGACCAATATAATCACTGCTAGTCACTGACTACTCCACATATGTGGTTAAAAAGTACTAGAAAAATATTACCACTGCTAGTCACCGACTACTTCTCCACATATATGGTTTGCTAGGCAAACATTATCACTGCTAGTCACTGACTACTTCTCAACATATGTGGTTAACAATTATTATACCAATATTATCATTGTAAGTCACTGATTTCCTCTCCATATATGTGGTTTACAAGTACTGAACAAACATTATCACTGTCAGTCACTGAGTACTTTTCTACTGATGTGATCAACCAGTACTGGACAAACATTATCACTACTAGTCACTGAATAATTCTCCACATATGTTGTTAACCAGTACTAGATATACATGATCACTGCTAGTCACTGACTACTTTTTCACATATGTGGTTAACCAGTACTCAGTTCTAGACAAACATTACCACTGCTAGTCACTGACTACTTCTCCACATATGTGGTTAACAAGTACTTGACAAACATTGTCGCTGCTAGTCACTGACTACCTCTCACATATGTGGTCAACCAGTACTGGACAAATATAATCACTGCTAGTCACTGACTTCTTCTCCACATATGTGGTTAACCAGTACTAGACCAATATAATCACTGCTAGTCACTGACTACTCCACATATGTGGTTAAAAAGTACTAGAAAAATATTACCACTGCTAGTCACCGACTACTTCTCCACATATATGGTTTGCTAGGCAAACATTATCACTGCTAGTCACTGACTACTTCTCAACATATGTGGTTAACAATTATTAGACCAATATTATCACTGCTAGTCACTGACTACATCTCCACATATGTAGTTAACAAGTACTAGACAAATAATATCTCTGCTAGTCACTGACTACTTCTCCACATACGTGGTTAACAAGTACTAGGCAAATATTATCACTGCTAGTCACTGACTACTTCTCCACATGTGTGGTTAGCCGGTACTATACAAATATTATCACTGCTTATCACTGACTATTTCTCCAGATATATGGTAAACAAGTACTGCACAGATATTATCACTGCTGGTCACTGAGTACTTTTCAACATATGTGGTCAACCAGTACTGGACAAATATTCTCACTGCTGGTCACTGTCTACTTCTCCACATAAGTGGTCAACCATACTAGACAAACATTATCTCTGCTGGTCACTGACTACTTCTCCACATATGTGGTCAACAAGTACTAAACAAACATTATCACTGCTAGACACTGAGTACTTCTCCACATATGTGGTCAACAAGAACTAGACAAACATTATCACTGCTAGTCACTGACTTCTTCTCCACATATGTGGTTAACCAGTATTAGACACATTTTATCACTGCTAATCATTGACTTCTTCTCCACATATGTGGTTAACAAGTACTAGACAAATATTATCACTGCTAGTCACTGATAACTTCTCCCCATTTGTGGTTAACCATCACTAGACAAACATTATCACTGCTAGTCACTGATTACTTCTCCACACGTGTGGTTAACAATCACTAGACAAACATTATCACTGCTAGTCACTGATTACTTCTCCACACCTGTGGTTAACCAGTACTAGACAAACATTATTACTGCTAGTCACTGACTTCTTCTCCACATATGTGTTTAACCAGTACTAGACAAACATTTTCACTGCTAGTCACTGGTTACTTCTCCACACGTGTGGTTAACCAGTACTAGACAAACATTTTCATTGCTATTCACTGACTACTTCTTCACATCTGTGGTTAACTATCACTAGACAAACATTACCACTGCTAGTCACTGATTACTTCTCCACACGTGTGGTTAACCATCACTAGACAAACATTATCAATGATAGTCACTGACTACTTCTCCACATATAATGGTTTACAAGTATTAAGCAAACATTATCACTGCTAATCACTTACTACTTCTCTACATATGTGGTCAACAAGTACTGCACAGATATTATCACTGCTGGTCACTGAGTACTTTTCCACATATGTGGTCAACCAGAACTGGACTAATATTCCCACTGCTGGTCACGGACTAATTCTCCACATATGTGGTCAACAAGTACTAGACAAACATTATCTCTGCTGGTCACTGACTACTTCTCCACATATGTGGTCAACAAGTACTAAACAAACATTATCACTGCTAGTCACTGACTTCTTCTTCACATATGTGGTTAACCAGTACTAGACACATATTATCACTGCTAGTCACTGACTTCGTCTCCACATATGTGGTTAACAACTACTGAACAAACATTATCACTGCTAGTCACAGAATACTTCTCCACATATGTGGTCAACAAGTACAAGATAAACATTATCACTGCTAGTCACTGACTTCTCCACATATGTGGTTAACTTTCACCAGATAAACATTATCACTGCTAGTCACTGATTACTTCTCCACACGTGTGGTTAACCAGTACTAGACAAACATTATCACTGCTAGTCACTGACTACTTCTCCACATCTGTGGTTAACCAGTACTAGACAAATATTATCACTGCTAGTCACTGATTACTTCTCCACACTTGTGGTTAACAAGTACTAGAAAAACATTATCACTGCTAGTCACTGACTACTTCTCCACATCTGTGGTTAACCAGTACTAGACAAATATTATCACTGCTAGTCACTGATTACTTCTCCACATCTGTGGTTAACCATCACTAGACAAACATTAGCACTGCTAGTCACTGACTACTTTTCCACATCTGTGGTTAAACATCACTAGACAAACATTATCACTGCAAGTCACTGATTACTTCTCCACACGTGTGGTTAACCAGTACTAGACAAACATTATCACTGCTAGTCACTGACTACTTCTTCACATCTGTGGTTAACCATCACTAGACAAACATTATAACTGCTAGTCACTGATTACTTCTCCACACATGTGGTTAACCAGTACTAGACAAACAATATCACTACTAGTCACTGACTACTTCTCCACATATGTGGTCAACCAGTACAGACCAAATATTATCACTGCTAGTCACTGACTACTTTTCCACATATGTGGTAAATTAGTACTATACAAATATTATCATGCAGATGACTGACTACTTCTACAAATATGTGGTCAACAAAAACAGCACAAATATTATCACTGCTAGTCACTGACTACTTCTTCACACATGTGGCTAACCAGTACAGGACAAATATTATCACTGCTAGTCACCGACTACTTCTCAACATATGTGGTTAACAAGTACTAGACAAACATTATCACTGCTTATCACTGAGTACTTCTCCACATATTGCTCATGTGTTGCTGGCTAAGAATAGATCATGTTCATTTTATCATTTTTTGTCATGTTCACTATTGTGGTTAAATTATCAACCCCTGTGTGGTTTCAGGGAGCCATATGAGTGATGGCAAGAATAGAATCACTGTGGCTCATGCATGCCGTAGGAAGCGACAATTTGAGTAATACGATAGAATTTGCTGAAACTCTGCAGTTCTGCAGGTATCAAGGTTCTAGGTTCATTCTGCATATTCATTTGTTGATGTATTTTTTTAATCTGTATCTTAATTTGTTGTTTTTTGTACATGTAGAATGAACCTGGAATCTTCCTTCCTGTTGGCGTCGAATAACCAATAATGTGTTGGTACGCCATAAAACCCTATTCATTCATTCACTTTCCAAATATGTGGTCAACCAGTACTGTACAAATATTATTACTGCTAGTCATTGAGTACTTCTTCTAATATTTGGTTAATCGGTACAGGACAAATATTATCACTGCTAGTCACTGACTACTTCTCCACATATGTGGTCAATCTGTACTAGACAAATATTATCACTGCTGGTCACTGTCTACTTCATCACATATGTGGTTAACAAGCAGTGCACAAATATCATCACTGCTGGTCACTGACTACTACTCCAAATATGTGGTTAACAAGAACTAGACAAATATTATCACTGCTGGTCACTGATTACTTCTCCAAATACTTGGTTAACAAGTACTAGACAAATATTATCACTGCTGGTCACTAACTACTTCTCCAAATACGTGGTTAACAAGTACTAGGCAAACATTATCACTGCTAGTCACTGGCTACTTCTCCACATACGTGGTTAACAAGTACTAAGCAAATATTATCACTGCTAGTCACTGACTACTTCTCCACATATGTGGTTAACCGGTACTAGACAAATATTATCACTGCTGATCACTGACTATTTCTCCAGATATATGGTAAACCAGTACTAGACAAACGTTATCACTGCTAGTCACTGAGTACTTCTCCACATATGTGGTAGCTAATTGGGCCCAGCACTTTACATCAGATATCAAGGTCAAGGTCACACTTTAATGTAAAATAAAAACATGAAATTACCTGTCTAGTCTGAAACGTCAGTCCATTACTCTTGATATTCATGGATACATTTAAATTCCTACCTATTATAAAATAAATCACTATTTTTCACAGACCATTTGTGGGGCATGTGACACCTACCAGTGACATTTCTTGTTTTTCATTATTTCTTATCATATCTTTTGTTAAAAATGACTATGCAAAATCAAAATCAGGCAAAAATATAGCTAGCTCCCTACATGTACCCACATAAAAAAAAATACTGGGACAGAGCACAGCAAACAAACATTTGTTTAAGGATGGCCTGGTGTGTAGTATGTGTTCATTCAGTATATCGGTGTGTGGGTCCCATACTGTTGTCGCATATTCTAATTGAAATCTGAGTGACGTATGTTTTATAGCATGTGTCATTAATGTGTTTGGGAAGGAAGACAGGTTTCTGTGAAGAAAGGTAGTGGTATTGCTGTATGGTGTTTGACGTTGCTTTCAGCAATTCTTCATTCATATCGCGAGTGTCTACTTGTGATAGTATTCTGAGCCATGGCTGCCACACTGGAGTAACATGCCACAGCAACCAAGTCACAATATACTGACACCAGTCTTACCATCTACCAGACCGAGAACTATCAGCTAAATGCTGAGCAACAAGGAATCTTCTAGTACCATTTTTCAAGACTTTGATAAGACCTGACCGCAGATCGAACCCAAGACCATCCACATGCAAGGCAGATGCTCTGCCACTTGACCATTGCTGTTGTCTAGTACATTGTAGAACAGGGGAGTCATTTAATTTCTAAGGAGACATAATGTATCCATAATTGTATAACTCAAGGAAAAATATGGTGACAGGTCGCACTCACAATTTATTTTTTATTATATTTCGGAAAAACATACATAAATTAAAATAATTGTTGCAAATCTATATAGATATCGAGTATATCAAGGTATAATTCCTTGAGTATATATATCAATATAATGTATGATTTCTACATTTTCCCTTATTGTAAGGATCATTACACTGTAATCGATAATTATACTGTTATATATATGTTCTAGAAATTAAAACATCAATAGATATTACAGTATGGTAATGATAGAAGGTGCTAATCGACCTGGGCTAGAGTTCCAATCGACCACGGGTACGAATCGACCAGGGTACGAAACGATTGTAATATTTCAATCGCACATTCTCAGCCACTTCCGGCATCATTTGGTACTTCAGTAATGGTCGAAGTATTCCAAATCTTACATTATTATTATGGTCAAAGGGAAGTAATCAATTTTTGGTCTCTCTAGTTTAGTCTATTCGACTTAGTCTCCCTTGGATCATAACAGAAATTAAATTGAGATGTATTGGACCATTTAATTTTGTTATTTTTATATTTACACACTTAATAAAATATTTAAAAGGTATTAATCATCCTGAAATAAATAACTAATTATGATTAATTGAAGGACAAGAATAATTTTTAAAAAATATGTTATGTGCCAACAAAGATGGCAGCGCCTAGTCTCATTTAATCGCCGTAATAGGGATGAGACTAGCCCCTTTACGTCTAATTTCCATCCGAACAAATCCAAGTGGAAAATTAGACCACATACGTACGTCTTTTTCGTAAGAAAATACTGCGTAAACAATCGTTAATTCCTTAAAACGTTGATTTATATTGATAAAATAATGAATAATAAATGCGTGCTTTGCAAAAAAAAACTATCCTCTGTAGTTTGATAGACGGTGAATATGATCAAGACATTCGAATTTACCTTGTTTCACTGTCATTTAGCAGCCATTTTACAGAAGTGGAGTTAGATCCGAGCTACTGGGTGGAAACAAGTACATGCGAAATCGGAACTTCGGTGGAGTGAGCGATATAGGTTATAGAGGAATGAGAAAGTTTTCTTCTGTCCGATATTTCGTCATGTTTTTAGTTTAAAATCTATGATTATTTTAATGAATATTATTAAAATTAAATGTTTTGTTACTGCTGAAGAATAGATAAAAAAATAAGATTTAAATTGAAAAATTTGCATAGAGAAATATATGGGTTATAGCACGGACTTGTACATCTCTAATTTAGTTTAAACTTATTTATTTTACTTCCATTATGAAACAAGTTCTTACAACTTAGATAAATCACGCTCGAAGTCTTCCTGGGTAGAACCAGAGACGTCTATGTCTCTGGTACAACCAATACAAAGCATATGCGGAAACGTGTCTTGCTCAAGGACACCACACATAGCCGTAGCGGAGGATCGAAGTCACGACTCTCCGATCATGGGTTCGGTGCTCTACCGCTGGACCACGCGCTCCATATCTCTATGGGTTATAGACAAATAAGAAAAGAAAACATTCTTCTGTATGGGCGTCGAAAAATAAGAATATAAACGTTACATATCAAAGTACTCTGTTTCACGGATGTCCGTGTATTCAACACCGCGTAATTTGGTGGAAAGGACATGTGAATGCATACAACAGTTTAGTGTTCTTGTAAACCGTTGATACTAAAGTCTGTACATGAATATCCAGATATGATTGCTATTTATAGTGGGGGTGTGATCAAATACAATAATATTCAGCAGCTTTCATTATTTTAAATAATGTCCGTCTGGACAACATTGGGTGACAAACTACGACTGTTTGGGTATATATTGCTAAGTTTTCAACTAATTGATATCGTATGTATCGGCCACAAATTTTAAATTATTCTAGCTACTTATTGACAGTATATTAAATTGTTGTTGAAGTGGGAATTGTCATAAGCTAACAGTAAAACAAGTTTTTATATTGTGAATGCCTAATGATGATTTTAAATAATGAATAACGTATGCATCATTCAATTTCTAACCATATAACCTGCTTGAAGCATTGCATTACTCAACCCACAGATCCCAGACGAAGCTATAGCAATATTTTTTTCAGTTGCAATATGGATTGATACCAATTTAAAGCTAATAAGTGTATCGTTGACCATAATTCATTAGTACTATACAAGATTATTTTCAATAGTCACGTATGCATCAATGATTTGACATCGGCTTAACGCTGTACATAAGTTAATATGGTAAAAAAATATCATTGTGTACTATTGGCGCATGTAGTTATCTTTCGAAAATCAAGTTTTGCTGTTTAACTATACGTTCAACGGTTATGATAGAGGATAGCCAGAGATTAATGAACACACGCTTAACTATCGACACGGATTTATAGAAACCTGACATAGATATTATCATTAACTGATGAGCTCCTAAAAGTGTTTTAGGATATATTGGCAGGAGGTAGGAATGGTTGGCCGTACTGGGCAACATTATGTTGATCTCATAATACACTTACAAAAGACCACTAATGAAATCGGTAGCAGACGATAAAAAAATATGAAAATAACGGATATTCCAAAGTCGAAGAAATGCGGAGAAAGACAATGTCATGTGTGTAGCTGCATTATTTGCCAAAGGAAATGTTAGTGTACAGGCAGCATTAAGTTTAAACACTATTTTGTTCACAGTAAACATGGTAGTCATACATTCAAATACAAGTGAAAAAGATCAATAAGAAAGCTATACTATCTTATTATCCGTTTTCTACTTATAAAGTACAAGCAACATTTCTGCTACAGACATAATATTTATCAAACTTTAATAGTGGTGAATATTGTCATTTTTTTGTAAAAACACAAACACAAGTATTGGTTTGTCTAATTTGAATACACACTGACAGGAAATGTGACTTTTTCGGAACATAATGCGTATTTGCCTACCCTGATAAGTATTGCCTTTCCAATTTACCGCGTAGAGCTTCCATTACAGTGTTTCTATTCAAATCGCTTTGACGCTTGAAAGGTGCGCGTCACGTGATAACTGTCAAAAACAATTTGAAAGTAGGACTGTTGTAAAAACTAAGTTAATTAAGTGTTAAATGTTTTGTGGATATTTTTACGTTATGGACATATATAAATTGTTTTTTTAACAACCGGTAAGAGTTTTTGCTAATGATATTACATATTTTAATCAATATGAGTGTTTTGGCTTCCGCACTGAAATCGGTGCGGAAAATCCATCCATAAAAAAGTGAATGGAGTATGCACGTAGAGGAAGATCAAAGAAAAAAAAAACACGTACGAAAACGTGCTTTGATATGCAATAGGCAGCGCCCATAGTCCAGCACAGCCACATCGTTAGATCATAGACATAATCTGCATGTATCTATGTCTCTGGTTAGAGGATTGTGTTCAGTTCGCAAGTCATAAATTGTACGTTAACTTTCCGTTAAAGATAAACAACTTGAAGCATTACGATCTATCTATGATACTAAAAAAAACTTCAAAAGATGTTAGAGTATGGAAAAAATGGAAGATGCTAATCAACCCAGGTACGAATCGACCAGGGTACGAAACGATTGTAAAATTTCAATCGCACAATCTCAACCACTTCCGGCATCATTTGATCTTGCTGAAAAAGTCAAAGTATTCCAAATGTTAAAGGGAAGTAATCAATTCCTGCCTCTCTTGTTTAGTCTTATTGGCCTATTCTCCCTTTGACTATTACGGAAATTAAATCGAGATATATTGAACCATTTTATTTTGTTATTTTATATACACACACTTAATAAAATATTTAAAAGGTATTAATCAACCTGAAATAAATAACTAATTATGATTAATTGAAGGAACAAGAATAATTTTTAAAAAATATGTTATGTGCCAACAAAGATGGCAGCGCCAATTGTCCAGCACAGCTACATCGTTAGATCATAGACATAGTCTGCATGTATCTATGTCTCTGGTTAGATGATTGTGTTCAGTTCGCCAGTCATAAATTGTGCATTAACTTTCCGTTTGAAGATAAACAACTGAAAGTATAACGATCCGTCTATGATACTAAAAACTTCAATAGATTTTAGAGTATGGAAATTATGGAAGGTGCTAATCAACCAGGGTACGAATCGGCCTGTGGTACAAATCGACCAGGGTACGAAACGATTGTAAAAATTTCAATCGCACAATCTCATCCACTTCCGGCGTCATTTGATGTCAAAGTATTCCAAATGCCAAAGGGAAGTAATCAACTCCTGTCTCTCTTGTTTAGTCTAATCGGCTTTGTCGCCCTTTGACCATTACAGAAATTAAAGCACGATGTAGTGGTCCATATAATTTTGTCATTTTTGTGTATAAAACACTTAATAAAATATTAAGAAATCATTAACCAACCTGAAAGAAATAACCATCGACTAATTATGATATTTTTAAATACAATCTGAATATATCTCTTTTATACTTTTGTTCTGTTCTCTCTTTGTCAGTTGACGCGCATCAAAGTCTATGTCCTCGCAAGGGGTTCAACTTATTGGAAGATAGCAGTAGATAGATGATTAAGTGAAAGAACAAAAATGTGTTTTTTACTCCGCATGTGCGAACAAAGGTGGCGGCACCCATTGTCCAACACAGTCGCATCGTCAGTTAACTTTCCGTTTAAAGATAAACAACTTGGAGCATAACAGCCGCTCATGAGAAAAATATTGAACTCCTTGGCAATGAACCCATAATTGTCATAATAAATCTTCTTCCAACAATGTACAGGGCCCACTCTGGGGCATTGTCATACATTTGCGACTGTACAAGTATGATGTTAGGCATAAACAAGTAGTGCAGGTTGTTGTATTATCATCAAAACATGTGTTCATATCTCATGATTACTCTTTAGCACATTCTACATCATTTTTATTTTCCTTTACTTAGAATAAGAAATACTCGTATAATTTACATGCGTTTCTATACCATGATTTCATGACACTTGCTACTAGTCATACTTATTACAGCGAGTCTAAAATTTTGTAGTAATGGCATAAACCCGTCTGGTAATAATCAAGTGTGACTGCGTCGGCGTACAATGTAGATGTAGATAGAATAATAAACAGTAATAAAGTTACTTAAGTGTGCTGAGTAATAAACAGTTGCAGGTACAAAATGTAAACAAATGCTGACGCTAATCATTAAATGGAAGTTAGATCTTTTCGCATGTTTGGGATATTGTTATTATACCGGCAATCGCGGTATTATGTATACAAGGGATAAACATATTAGTTAGAGTACAATTGCTTTGTATCGTTCATATTAGTTCCATTCATGCAATAGTATTATTACGTGTTCCTGTGTATACCACAAACACAATACAGGTTTAAAAAGAAATAGAACTGTACAGTATGTGGATGCTCTTCAAAATGAATGGTTCAAAGCGTGAGGGTAAATAAGAACTTATATATATATATACAGTATGGGGACTGCACCAGTCCTCTTGAATGTCTACAGGTTGGAACTAAGGCCAGGTGCTTTGGTAGCTGGTTCCACAGCCGTGTAGTTGAGGGGAAGAAGGAATGGTGAAGAAAATCTGCTCGGGTCACTACGGTAGCCAGGGCCTTGGTTTTCTGTAGGACAGCTAGACAGGTTTCTCCTTTAATAATGACTGCCAGGCTGTTGTTGGCTCTTTTGGTAGTTGGCTCGTCATGCAGCTTCCCTTGTTGTCCCCAGGTATTGTCCTGTCTTTGCTACAGCTAGATTGTGCCAATGGATTTCGTAAATTGTGAGGTTAGGGTGATGTGCCAAATCTCTATCTTGAATGAATAAATTTGACCCCAAGGACCAATCTTCCAAAAACGTTTTAAGGGACTTCCATGCAATGTTACATGTTAACGATTTAGGGGACTGCCATGCAATGTTACATGTAAACGTTTTAGGGGGGACCTTCATGCAATGTTACAGGTAAAATATCTAACATGTCGGCTTTAAACTTTCAGAGATGTTTTTTTAAAGTTTTGCTTATAATGTGCTTATAAGCCCTGTGGCTTGGGCATTTGTGATTGAATCATGCTGGTTCAAAAACATGTCCAAGATATTGTGTTTATATAACTGCTGTGCAAGTTTGGTTAAGATTAAACGAAAAATGAAGGTGCTAATGTGTAAAAAGGTTAATGGAAGGACAACAGAAGGCAGGGGGGGCGGGGGGCGGGTTAATAGAAATGCAAATGAGTTGTTTTTAGCCACCTTGACACAGACTGTGAAGTCCTTCAAATTGCCCAAAATTTTACAGGTTTTCTATTTTCTTAAGCACGAACCACTTACCCCATATCCCCCTTTGCCTTTTATTGCATTTTACGCATTTTAACCTTCTATCATTTTATACATTCGACTCTAAATCAACGCCCGAGCATATAGGAGTATGCCTAGGAAGACCCCTGACTGACTTATAAAATTGAGGACCATAGATTCTCCACATAATAGTGAGTACCATGGATTGTTCACATAACAGTGAGGACCATGGATTGTCCACATAACAGTTAGGACCATGGATTTTTTTCATAAAAGTGAGGACCATAGATTATCCACATAACAGTGAGGACCATGGATTGTCCACATAACAGTGAGGACCATAGACTATCTTCATAACAGTAGGGACCATGGATTGTCCACATAACAGTGAGGACCATGAATTGTCCACATAACAGTGAGGACTATGGGTTGTCCTCACTGTTCATGTATTGTCCACATAACAGTGAGAACATGGATTGTCCACATAAAAGTGAGGATTATGGATTGTCCTCACTGTTCATATATTGTCCACATAACGGTGAGGATTATGGATTGTCCTCACTGATCATGTATTGTCCACATAAAAGTGAGGACCATGGATTGTCCTAATAACAGTGAGGACCATGTATTGTCCACATAACAGTGAAGACCATGGATTGTCCTCACTGTTCATGTATTGTCAACATAACAGTTAGAACATGGATTGTCTACATAACAGTCAGGTCCATGGATTGTCCTCATAACAGTGAGGACCCTGTTTTGTGCACATAACAGTGAGGACCACAGATTGTCCACATAACAGTCAGTACCATGGATTGTCCATATAACAGTGAGGACCACAGATTGTCCACATAACAGTCAGGACCATGGATTGTCTATTGCCAGTACAGAATGGCATTGTGGTTGTGGGGTGCAATGTTCACCCCACAAGTGCGAAAACCCGTCCAAATGGCATTGTGGGGTTAATTTTATTTTTTCACATTTTTCTTTTACTTTTTTTTGTTTTGTTTTATGAAAAAAAAGATGTTTTATAACATATAAAAGCTGCACCCAACAACATCACTTCCACCAGAACTTCCGTCCATCCGTTTGTCCGTCTGTCCATCTGTCTGTCTGTTTGTCTGTCTCATGTATACCATAGCTCTTGTATACATGATTATGTGTGTTGTATTTATCTTGTGTAATAATTGTGTGTATTATTGTTTCACCTTGGTACATGTGCATCCAAACTTAGTGAATACTGATCTATTTCATGGTCAAGTGGTTTTAGATAATATTGGTTCCTGGCTTGTGACTTGGCTCAGATAAACTTCATAGATAGGAATGGGTACCATAATGGTAGTATTCACCTGTAATTGCCATGTGCTTTTTTAGTCCAGGTGTAAAGGTGTCTAGGTACAAAGCAATCTCACAGCTGTTATATTCAATGAGGTATTTATGTGATGTTCATTTGCTTTTTTTAATTTTTGCTTATGTCAAAATTGTTTGAAAAATATGATGTATTTGGTATAATATAAAATTGTGAATATTGTGACATTTTTTTCAAAACTTTTGGTATCACATGGGCATAAATGCTGGCTCCTTCCATTTAGCAATGGTGCAGGAGCATTTAATGTTACCCCTGTCTTTTCATCTGTCCGTCCATACAACCATCCATTCCTGCGTTCAAGGTCGAATTGGTTTCAAATCAATCCTTTCTGAAAGTGTAAGCAATTGAATTATATTTCATACAAACTGCATGATTGTAAAATACAGGTCAAGTTCAAAAATTTTCAACTTTGGTCAAATTCTACAGGAGATATCATCATCGGAACCTTGGAAGGTAATTAATGTCGGAGTTATGGCACCTGACTGGTTAAAAATTCATTGTTTGACATGGGCACAAGATTTTTCGGAGAATAAAGAGAGCTATTCTACTCACCCAACTGTCGGCATCAGCGTCACCTTGGTTAAAGTTTTGCATGCAAGTCTCTTATCTCAGTACCCATTGCATGTATTGACTTGAACCTTTACACAAGACTTCTCAGCCATCAAGTCTGCTACAGTAGCAAAGATAACTCTTGCTTGAATATAATGCATATTATTGCCCTTGTTTGACTTAGAAATTCTGGTTAAAGTTTTGCGTGCAAGTACCATCAAGACCATATTTCACCTACCACTCAATGTATTTAATTGCAAGTATTCAAATAGTCAAGTGCAGTGTCCCTCCGGCAGCTCTTGCTATATGTTATACATTAAACGTAAGAAAATAGTAATATGACCAGCATAATATCTGGAAAAAAATAATCAAGTTGGCAAAATAATTTAGTTCAAAATAATTCAAAACTGTGCATTCTAGTTCAGCAGTTTTCATTGGGTCCTCGCCAAACTTATACAGCTGTTATATAACAATTTCTTGAACTGGCTAAATTGGGAGTAATTGCCCTTGAACTGTGTTGAAAAATGTGTTTTTTTACCTTATGTGCACTCTAGCAGTCACAGATTTTCTTTAAACTTCATCAGACTTACAAACTAGTTATACAACAATATCTTCGAGAAGTTTTTGAACTTGCCATATTGGATAATTTTTGTTGAGAGTTTTGTCCCTTGAATAGTAAAAAATTGCGTTATTTGACATTGTGTGCAATCGAAGATTTGAAGTTTACATTTGATCTTCACCAAAATTACACAGTTAATATAACATCAAAATAGTTATGACCATTGAATCATCAAAAATTGTGTTATTTCATGTTGTGTATCCCAAGTTTTTATTTGATTTTTAACAAACTTTTACAGCAGTTGTATATTTGTAGTATCACAAATGACCAACTTAAAATGTCTGAGGTTATAATGGCCTTGAAAATGTCAGCAATGTCTCGTCTGCAACAGGTGCGTACTTTAGGATTAATATGACCCACTTAAACACCAGCACATTTAATTTTCATTTTATTCTGACCAAACTTGATCAAGTTGATATCAAACTTGATATGATGCTAGGCAGAGCCTCGCGTAATACATTTTTGCCAATGTGATTTATCAATTCAATATTAAATAAACACTCAGTTCTATATTATAACTTCAGATTGAACAGCAGGCCAAGGAAAATGTCTTCCACATGATGATGGAAGTTGTGTAGGATACTTTTGTTGGTGTCGTCCTAGAAACACACTGTGCAGCTGACATAGCTATAAGATCTCCTCTTTAAGGTAAGTAACACAACTGTTTATTTTATTGATACATATTTCATTACCTGTATTTGAGAATTATATATACAAGAAAGAATGTTGTAGTAGTAATCTCTAGCTCTACTTTATATTATCTTAATTTCTGCACAAAAGTCCAACCTAAAATGCACAGTACATGTATAAGTCTAGAATACTGGTACAGTATATGTATAAGTCTGGAATACTGGTACAGTACATGTATAAGTCTGGAATACTGGTACAGTACATGTATAAGTCTGGAATACTGGTACAGTACATGTATAAGTCTGGAATACTGGTACAGTACATGTATAAGTCTAGAATACTGGTACAGTATATGTATAAGTCTGGAATACTGGTGCAGTACATGTATAAGTCTAGAATACTGGTACAGTACATGTATAAGTCTGGAATACAGGTACAGTACATGTATAAGTCTGGAATACTGGTACAGTACATGTATAAGTCTGGAATACTGGTGCAGTACATGTATAAGTCTGGAATACTGGTACAGTACATGTATAAGTCTGGAATACTGGTGCAGTACATGTATAAGTCTAGAATACTGGTACAGTATATGTATAAGTCTGGAATACTGGTGCAGTACATGTATAAGTCTGGAATACTGGTGCAGTACATGTATAAGTCTGGAATACTGGTGCAGTACATGTATAAGTCTGGAATACTGGTGCAGTACATGTATAAGTCTGGAATACTGGTACAGTACATGTATAAGTCTGGAATACTGGTACAGTACATGTATAAGTCTGGAATACTGGTGCAGTACATGTATAAGTCTGGAATACTGGTGCAGTACATGTATAAGTCTGGAATACTGGTACAGTACATGTATAAGTCTGGAATACAGGTACAGTACATGTATAAGTCTGGAATACTGGTACAGTACATGTATAAGTCTGGAATACAGGTACAGTACATGTATAAGTCTGGAATACTGGTACAGTACATGTATAAGTCTGGAATACAGGTACAGTACATGTATAAGTCTGGAATACTGGTACAGTACATGTATAAGTCTGGAATACTGGTGCAGTACATGTATAAGTCTGGAATACTGGTGCAGTACATGTATAAGTCTGGAATACTGGTGCAGTACATGTATAAGTCTGGAATACAGGTACAGTACATGTATAAGTCTGGAATACTGGTACAGTACATGTATAAGTCTGGAATACTGGTACAGTACATGTATAAGTCTGGAATACTGGTACAGTACATGTATAAGTCTGGAATACTGGTGCAGTACATGTATAAGTCTAGAATACTGTTACAGTACATGTATAAGTCTGGAATACAAGTACAGTACATGTATAAGTCTGGAATACTGGTACAGTACATGTATAAGTCTGGAATACAGGTACAGTACATGTATAAGTCTGGAATACTGGTACAGTACATGTATAAGTCTAGAATACTGGTACAGTATATGTATAAGTCTGGAATACTGGTACAGTACATGTATAAGTCTAGAATACTGGTACAGTACATGTATAAGTCTAGAATACTGGTACAGTATATGTATAAGTCTGGAATACTGGTGCAGTACATGTATAAGTCTAGAATACTGGTACAGTACATGTATAAGTCTGGAATACAGGTACAGTACATGTATAAGTCTGGAATACTGGTACAGTACATGTATAAGTCTGGAATACAGGTACAGTACATGTATAAGTCTGGAATACTGGTACAGTACATGTATAAGTCTTGAATACTGGTACAGTACATGTATAAGTCTAGGATACTGGTACAGTACATGTATAAGTCTGGAATACTGGTACAGTACATGTATAAGTCCAGGATACTGGTACAGTACATGTATTAGTCTGGAATACTGGTAAAGTACATGTATAAGTCTAGAATACTGGTACAGTACATGTATAAGTCTGGAATACTGGTACAGTACATGTATAAGTCCAAAATACTGGAACAGTATATGTATAAGTCTAGGATACTGATACAGTACATGTATAAGTCTGGAATTCTGGCACAGTACATGTATAAGGTTGGAATACTGGTACAGTACATGTATAAGTCTGGAATACTGGAACAGTACATGTATAAGTCTGGAATACTGGTACAGTACGTGTATAAGTCTGGAATACTTGTACAGTATGTGTATAAGTCTTGAATACTGGTACAGTACATGTAGAAATCTGGAATACTAGAACAGTACGTGTATAAGTCTGGAATACTGGTACAGAATGTGTTTAAGTCTAGAATACTGGTACATTATGTGTACATGAATAAGTCTAGAATACTGGTACAGTACATGTATAAGTCTAGAATACTGGTACAGTACATGTACATGTATAAGTCTATAATACTGGTACAGTACATGTATAAGTCTGGAATACTGGTGCAGTACATGTATAAGTCTAGAATACTGTTACAGTACATGTATAAGTCTGGAATACAGGTACAGTACATGTATAAGTCTGGAATACTGGTACAGTACATGTATAAGTCTGGAATACAGGTACAGTACATGTATAAGTCTGGAATACTGGTACAGTACATGTATAAGTCTAGAATACTGGTACAGTATATGTATAAGTCTGGAATACTGGTACAGTACATGTATAAGTCTATAATACTGGTACAGTACATGTATAAGTCTAGAATACTGGTACAGTACATGTATAAGTCTGGAATACTGGTGCAGTACATGTATAAGTCTAGAATACTGGTACAGTACATGTATAAGTCTGGAATACAGGTACAGTACATGTATAAGTCTGGAATACTGGTACAGTACATGTATAAGTCTGGAATACAGGTACAGTACATGTATAAGTCTGGAATACTGGTACAGTACATGTATAAGTCTGGAATACTGGTACAGTACATGTATAAGTCTAGGATACTGGTACAGTACATGTATAAGTCTGGAATACTGGTACAGTACATGTATAAGTCCAGGATACTGGTACAGTACATTTATAAGTCTGGATACTGGTAAAGTACATGTATAAGTCTGGATACTGGTACAGTACATGTATTAGTCTGGAATACTGGTAAAGTACATGTATAAGTCTAGAATACTGGTACAGTACATGTATAAGTCTGGAATACTGGTACAGTACATGTATAAGTCCAAAATACTGGTACAGTATATGTATAAGTCTAGGATACTGATACAGTACATGTATAAGTCTGGAATACTGGCACAGTACATGTATAAGGTTGGAATACTGGTACAGTACATGTATAAGTCTGGAATACTGGAACAGTACATGTATAAGTCTGGAATACTGGTACAGTACGTGTATAAGTCTGGAATACTTGTACAGTATGTGTATAAGTCTTGAATACTGGTACAGTACATGTAGAAATCTGGAATACTAGAACAGTACGTGTATAAGTCTGGAATACTGGTACAGAATGTGTTTAAGTCTAGAATACTGGTACATTATGTGTACATGAATAAGTCTAGAATACTGGTACAGTACATGTATAAGTCTAGAATACTGGTACAGTACATGTACATGTATAAGTCTATAATACTGGTACAGTACATGTATAAGTCTGGAATACTGGTACAGAATGTGTTTAAGTCTGGAATACTGGTACAGTATGTGTACATGAATAAGTCTAGAATACTGGTATAGTACATGTATAAGTCTATAATACTGGAACAGTACATTTACATGTATAAGTCTATAATACTGGTACAGTACATGTATAAGTCTGGCATACTGGTACAGTACATGTATAAGTCTAGAATACTGGTACAGTACATGTTTAAGTCTGGAATACTGGTACATTTCATGTATAAGTCAGGAATACTCGTACAGTACATGTATAAGTCTGGAATACTGGAACAGTAAATGTATAAGTCTGGAATTCTGGTACAGTACATGTATAAGGTTGGAATACTGGTAAAGTACATGTATAAGTCTAGAATACTGGTACAGTACATGTATAAGTCTGGAATACTGGTACAGTACATGTATAAGGTTGGAATACTGGTAAAGTACATGTATAAGTCTAGGAATACTGGTACAGTACATGTATAAGTCTAGATACTGGTACAGTACATTTATAAGTCTGGAATACTGGTAAAGTACATGTATAAGTCTAGAATAATGGCACAGTACGTTTATAAGTCTGAAATACTGGTACAGTACGTGTTTAAGTCTGGAATACTGGTGCAATACATGTATAAGTCTGGAATACTGGTGCAGTACATGTATCAGTCTGGAATACTGGTACAGTACATGTATAAGTCTAGGATACTGGTACAGTACATGTATAAGTCTGGAATACTGGTACAGTACATGTATAAGTCTAGGATACTGGTACAGTACATGTATAAGTCTGGAATACTGGTACAGTACATGTATAAGTCCAGGATACTGGTACAGTACATTTATAAGTCTGGATACTGGTAAAGTACATGTATATGTCTGGGATACTGGTACAGTACATGTATTAGTCTGGAATACTGGTAAAGTACATGTATAAGTCTAGAATACTGGTACAGTACATGTATAAGTCCAAAATACTGGTACAGTACATGTATAAGCCTGG
This sequence comes from Panopea generosa, assembly GCA_029582155.1. Lineage (NCBI taxonomy): Eukaryota > Metazoa > Mollusca > Bivalvia > Adapedonta > Hiatellidae > Panopea > Panopea generosa. The sequence goes on from CM055908.1 coordinate 51,889,391, forward strand.
AATACTGGTACAGTACGTGTATAAGTCTGAAATACTGGTACAGTACATGTATAAGGTTGGAATACTGGAACAGTACATGTATAAGTCTGGAATACTGGTACAGTACATGTATAAGTCTGAAATACTGGTACAGTACATGATTAAATCTGAAATAATGGTACAGTACGTGTATAGGTACGGTACATGTATAAGTCTGGAATACTTGTACAGTATGTGTATAAGTCTTGAATACTGGTACAGTACATGTAGAAATCTGGAATACTAGAACAGTACGTGTATAAGTCTGGAATACTGGTACAGAATGTGTTTAAGTCTGGAATACGGGTACATTATGTTAACATGAATAAGTCTAGAATACTGGTACAGTACATGTGTAAGTCTAGAATACTGATACAGTACATGTACATGTATAAGTCTATAATACTGGTACAGTACATGTATAAGTCTGGAATACTGGTACAGAATGTGTTTAAGTCTGGAATACATGGTACAGTATGTGTACATGAATAAGTCTAGAATACTGGTATAGTACATGTATAAGTCTATAATACTGGAACAGTACATTTACATGTATAAGTCTATAATACTGGTACAGTATATGTATAAGTCTGGAATACTGGTACAGTACATGTATAAGTCTAGAATACTGGTACAGTACATGTTTAAGTCTGGAATACTGGTACATTTCATGTATAAGTCAGGAATACTCGTACAGTACATGTATAAGTCTGGAATACTGGAACAGTACATGTATAAGTCCGGAATACTGGTACAGTACATGTATAAGGTTGGAATACTGGTAAAGTACATGTATAAGTCTAGAATACTGGTTCAGTACATGTTTAAGTCTGGAATACTGGAACAGTACATGTATAAGTCTGGAATACTGGTACAGTACATGTATAAGGTTGGAATACTGGTAAAGTACATGTATAAGTCTAGAATACTGGTACAGTACATGTTTAAGTCTGGAATACTGGTACATTTCATGTATAAGTCAGGAATACTCGTAAAGTACATGTATAAGTCTGGAATACTGGAACAGTAAATGTATAAGTCTGGAATTCTGGTACAGTATATGTATAAGTATGGAATACTGGAACAGTACATGTATAAGTCTGGAATACTGGTACAGTACATGTATAAGGTTGGAATACTGGTACAGTACATGTATAAGTCTAGAATACTGGTACAGTACATGTATAAGTCTAGGATACTGGTACAGTACATGTATAAGTCTGGAATACTGGAACAGTATATGTATAAGTCTGGATACTGGTACAGTACATGTATAAGTCTGGAATACTGGTACAGTACATGTATAAGTCTAGATACTGGTACAGTACATTTATAAGTCTGGAATACTGGTAAAGTACATGTATAAGTCTAGAATACTGGCACAGTATGTGTATAAGTCTGAAATACTGGTACAGTACATGTTTAAGTCTGGAATACTGGTACAGTACATGTATAAGTCTGGAATACTGGTAAAGTACATGTATAAATCTAGAATAATGGTACAGTACATGTATAAGTCTGGAATACTGGTACAGTACATGTATAAGTCCAAAATACTGGTACAGTACATGTATAAGTCTAGGATACTGATACAGTACATGTATAAGTCTGGAATACTGGTACAGTACATGTATAGGTCTGGAATACTGGTACAGTACATGTATAAGTCTGGAATACTGGTACAGTACATGCATAAGTCTGGAATACTGGTAAAGTATGTGTATAAGTCTGGAATACTGGTACAGTACGTGTATAAGTCTGGAATACTGGTACAGTACATGTATCAGTCTAGAATACTGGTACAGTACATGTACATGTATAAGTCTGGAATACTGGTACATTACATGTATATGTCTGGAATACTGGTACAGTACAAGTATAAGTCTATAATACTGGTACAGTACATGTATAAGTCTGGAATACTGGTACAGTACATGTATAAGTCTTGAATACTGGAACAGTACATGTAGAAGTCTGGAATACTAGTAAAGTACGTGTTTAAGTCTGGAATACTGGTACAGTACGTGTATCAGTCTGGAATACTGGTACAGTACATGATTAAGTCTGGAATACTGGTACAGTTCATGTATTAGTCTGGAATACTCGTACAGTACATGTATAAGTCTGGAATACTGGTACAGTACATGTATAAGTCTATAATACTGGAACAGTATAAGTATAAGTCTGGAATACTAGTACAGTACATGTATAAGTCTAGAACATGGAACAGTACATGTATAAGTCTAGAATACTGGTACAGTACATGTATAAGTCTGGAATACTGGTACAGTACATGATTAAGTCTGGAATACTGGTACAGTACATGTATAAGTCTAGAATACTGATACAGTACATGTATAAGTCTGGAATACTGGTACAGTACATGTATAAGTCTGGAATACTGGTACAGTACATGATTAAGTCTGGAATATTGGTACAGTACATGTATAAGTCTAGAATACTGATACAGTACATGTATAAGTCTGGAATACTGGTACAGTTCATGTATAAGTCTGGAATACTGGTAAAGTACATGTATAAATCTAGAATACTGATACAGTACATGTATAAGTCTGGAATACTGGTACAGTACATGTATAAGTCCAAAATACTGGTACAGTACATGTATACGTCTAGGATACTGATACAGTACATGTATAAGTCTGGAATACTGGTACAGTACATGTATAGGTCTGGAATACTGGTACAGTACATGTATAAGTCTGGAATACTGGTACAGTACATGCATAAGTCTATAATACTGGTAAAGTACATGTATAAATCTAGAATACTGGTACAGTACATGTATAAGTCTGGAATACTGGTACAGTACATGTATAAGTCCAAAATACTGATACAGTACATGTATAAGTCTGGAATACTGGTACAGTACATGCATAAGTCTGGAATACTGGTAAAGTATGTGTATAAGTCTGGAATACTGGTACAGTACGTGTATAAGTCTAGAATACTGGTACAGTACATGTATCAGTCTGGAATACTGGTACAGTACATGTACATGTATAAGTCTAGAATACTGGTACAGTACATGTATAAGTCTGGAATACTGGTACAGTACATGTATAAGTCTATAATACTGGTACAGTACATGTATAAGTCTGGAATACTGGTACAGTACATGTATAAGTCTTGAATACTGGAACAGTACATGTAGAAGTCTGGAATACTAGTAAAGTATGTGTTTAAGTCTGGAATACTGGTACAGTATGTGTATCAGTCTGGAATACTGGTACAGTACATGATTAAGTCTGGAATACTGGTACAGTTCATGTATTAGTCTGGAATACTGGTACAGTACATGTATAAGTCTGGAATACTGGTACAGTACATGTATAAGTCTATAATACTGGTACAGTACAAGTATAAGTCTGGAATACTAGTACAGTACATGTATAAGTCTAGAACATGGAACAGTACATGTATAAGTCTAGAATACTGGTACAGTACATGTATAAGTCTGGAATACTGGTACAGTACATGATTAAGTCTGGAATACTGGTACAGTACATGTATAAGTCTAGAATACTGATACAGTACATGTATAAGTCTGGAATACTGGTACAGTACATGTATAAGTCTGGAATACTAGTACAGTACATGATTAAGTCTGGAATATTGGTACAGTACATGTATAAGTCTGGAATACTGATACAGTACATGTATAAGTCTGGATTACTGGTACAGTTCATGTATAAGTCTATAATACTGGTACAGTACATGTAGAAATCTGGAATACTGGTACAGTACATATTTAAGTCAAGAATACTGGTCCTTCCTTAGTAAAATCCACACACTAAGTTCAAATGACACAATTATTCAATTTGATTGTTTTTAACAGTGTAACCATTTTGATGGTTTGAGTAGAAAAAAAAGAACATGTACTGTATGATCAATATTCGAATGAAAAGACTTTTCATTCTCTGACTGTGTATATATCATAGAAGGTCAATATAGTTTATGCCCTTACCCTGCAAATTTTTTGGGTGGCATATAGTAATCCCAGCGTCTGTCCGTCTATCCGTCCTTTCATCCAGTATTTCGTGTCAGGCCTGTAACTTTGTCATGCATAGATGGATTTTGTTAATACTTGCTACAAATGATCAACATAACATGACGATGTGTTGCGAGTAAGACCCACACCCGTACCTCAAAGGCCAAGGTCACACTTTGAGTTTGTTTGACAACCCTTTCAGTCTGTGAGATTTTGTGTCCAGCCTGTAAGTTTGTCATGCTTTAATTGATTTTATAAATACTTGCTACAAATGATCAACATAACGTGTTGTGAGTAAGACACACACCCGTACCTCAATAGTCAAGGTCACACTTTGAGTTTGTTTGACAACACTTTGAGTCTGTGTGAGATTTTGTGTCCGGCCTGTAACTTTGTCATGCTTTAATTGATTTTATAAATACTTGCTACAAATGATCAACATAACATGACGACAAGTCGCAAGTAAGACCCACACTATTACCTCAAAGGTCAAGGTCACACTTTAAGTTTGTTTGACAACCCTTTGAGTCTGTGTGAGATTTTGTGTCCAGCCTGTAAGTTTGTCGTGTTTTAATTGATTTTATAAATACTTGCTACAAATGATCAACATAACATAACATGTTGTAAGACACACCCGTACCTCCATAGTCAAGGTCACACTTTAAGTTTGTTTGACAACACTTAGAGTCTGTTTGTAACTTTGTCATGCATTAATGGATTATATAAATATAAAAAAATGTCTACTTTGGCAATGTCAGCAATGTCTCCTCTGCCACAGGTTTTTTTTCTGACCAAACTTGATCAAGTTGATATCAAACTTGCTATGAACCTAGGCAGAGCCACGCATAATACATTTTTGCCAATTTGATTTATTATCCCCCGCCACCACTCATAGAGTGGAGCTGGGCAATATAGAAATGGGCTGCGTCCGTCCATCCGTGCTTGTTCACTAGAACAAGATGATGTATCATGCAAATGACTTGGGTCTGTTTGTCAAAGGTCTAGGTCATAGGTCAAGTGTTTGGAAATTCAATGTATCCACTTGTCTGGATCGTGTCTTTTTTAATTGTGATTGGAATTTTAAATAACTTGGCACAAATGTTCACTAGGACAAGATGATGTGTCATGCAAATGACTTGTGTCTGTTTGTCAAAGGTCTAGGTCATAGCTCAAGGTCAAGTGTTTAGAAATCAAATGTATACACTGTGTGTCATCCTGTCCAGATCGTATCTTCTTTAGTTGTGATTGCATTTTTTAATAATTTGCACAAATGCTCACTAGGACAAGACGATATGTCATTCAACTGACTTGGGTCTGTTCGTCAAAGGAAAAGGTCACAGCTCCATCCTTCTGCTGCTGTTTGGACCTTATCTTCTTTAGTTGTGATTAGATTTTAAATAACTTGGCACAAACGTTCACTAGGACAAGACGATGTGTCATGTGAATGACCTGGTTCTGTTTGTCAAAGGTCAAGGTCATAGCTCAAGTGTTTGAAAATCCAGTGTATACACTGTGTTTCGTCCTATCTGGACCATATCTTCTTTAGTTGTGATTGCATTTTTAAATAAATTGGCACAAACTATTCACTATGACAAGACGATGTGTCATACTACTGATTTTGGTCTGTTCTTAAAGGTCAAGGTCACAGCTCCGTCCTTCCACTGCTGTCCAGACCTTATCTCTTTAGTTGTTATTGGATTTTTAAACTCTGCACAAATGTTTAACTAGGACAAGATGATGTGTCATGCAAATGACTTGGGTCTGTTTTTAAAAGTCAAAGTCACATTTCTGTCCGTCTGTCCACTGCTGTTTGGCCCTTATCATCTTTAGTTGTGATTGGAATTTTAAATGAATTGGCACAAATGCTAACCAGCCAAAGACAATGTGTCATGCAAATGAATGATTGATTGATTGATTGATTGATTGAATATTTAGCGTCATTTTTATGCCATCCCATCTCTGCAAGTAACTGATAACTTTCCCACTGGAATCAATGGTGAGAGACAAATGATAATGAGACACAATGTCGTATATCAATCAAATGAGTTGGGTCTGTTGATCAAAGATAGTTTTTCTTTTGTTTTGGGGTTATAACTTACATATTTATGGTTCGATTTAGAATACATCACACCAGTGCTCACTTGGACAAGACAATGTGTTATATAGCAATCTGCTACATATTTCAGTTTGCGGCATTTACATGTGATTTGAATTCTCCGCAACTTTCATTTTGCATGATTTAAATCCACTTCTCTGGAAATACCTCTAAGGGTTAAAGAGGTGGCGGGGGATATGACCACGTTAGTGGCAACCTCTTGTTCAATATTAAATGAGTACTCATTCTATATAATTACTTCAGATTTAACAGCAGGCCAAGGAAAATGTCTTCTACATGGTGATGGAAGTTGTGAAGGATACTTTTGTTGGTGTCGTTTTAGCAACACACTATGCAGCCGACTTAGCTATAAGATCTCCTCTTTAAGGTAAGTAACACAACTGTTTATTTTATTGATACATATTTCATTACCGGTATAGCAGAATTATATATACAAGAAACAATGTTGTAGTAGTAATCTCTTGCTTTACTCTATATTATCTTAATTTCTGCACAAAAGCCCAACCTAAAATGCACAGTTTTAGTCTAGAATACTGGTCCTAATTTTATTGGTTTTTAACAGTACAAAATAATAATATGCATCGAGTTGGACCATTTTGACGGTTTGAGTGGAAAAAAGTAAACATAGCATTAATTTAGTATGGTCAATATCGTATGAAAAGACTTCTCTTTCTCTGACAGTGTATATATCATAGATGGTCAATACATTTTTATCCCCCCAAAAAAACCCACACCTGTATCTCAAAGGTCAAGGTCACACTGAGTTTGTTTGACAACACTTTGTGTCTGCGTGAGATTTCATGTCCGGCCTATACTTTTGTCATTCATAGATGAATTTTTATAAAATACCTGTTACAAATGACTGTCACAACATGATGATGTGTCGTGTGTAACACCAATAGCCCCAATTCAATGGTCAAGGTCACAATTTAACTTTGGTGACACTTTCAGTCTGAATGAAGTTTTGTGTCTGGTCTGTTATTTTGTCACTTATAGATAAATTTCAAAAACACTTGGCTTAGTGATCAACATGACATGATGAAGTGTCGTGTGTAAGACCCACAACTTTTCCTTAAAGGCCTGTAACTTTGCTCAGTTGGTCAAGGTGACAAAGGTCACACTTTGAGTTTGTTCAACAACACTTTGAGTCTGTTTGAGATTTCAAGTCAATTCTGTAATTTTAACATACATGGATGGATTTCAAAAACACTTGGCTAAATTTATCAATTTTGATCAAAATGACATGACAAAGTGTCGCCTTAAGACCCAGAACTTTACCTCGGAGGTCAAGGTCACACTTTCAGTTGTGTTTGATATTTCATTTCTAGTCTGTAACTTTGTTTTACATGGAAGGATTTTAAAATAGCTTGATACAAGTAATCATCATGTCATGATGATGTGCATTTACCTGTAGAAATATCCAGACCTTTATATGAGATGTCATGGTCAAGGTAACACTTTAATGTAAAAAAAACCACATGAAATTGCGTGTCTGTCAGTCCATGACTCTTGATATTCATGGATACATCCTATACCTGTTATAAAATATATCATTATTTTCACAGACCATATGGGGTGCATGCGACACTTACCCGTGACATTTCTTGTTTTTTATAAAATTCTTTAATATTGCATTTACATGTAATTTTTTTCCATTTTAGATATATTGGGGTTTCCATCAGTGAAAGGTTGATAGAGGGCTTGCAGTTGTGACAGTTGCCACACTTTGACACTTCCTGTTCACCTCCAGTTACCCAGCTGCAGCTGGTGAGCAAGGCCAAGCTCTGGTATATGGATGGGATGTTAAAGGTATAAAAAAGGATTAAAACATCTTTGAAATATCCTTTGATTTGTACTATTATATTTTAACTGACTCTAAAAATAAGTTTGAAACAGTTTTGTTAATATTTCCAACATGAGAAAGAAGACTGAGAATGGTGCTGACAATAACCAAGGTCAAGGTTACTAAAAATAGTTTTCGATTAATAACTTAAGTTTCCTTAAGATATTTTGATGAAAGTTGTTGTATATGTTCCTAGTAGAGAAACAAACCTTGGGATTGGTTTTGAGGTAAAGCAGGTAACTTAAAGTAGCAAAATAGTTTCTATTTAGATAAATGTTGTTGAAATTTTGTATAAAAGTTCCAGACATGAAAAAAATGTTGGTATTTGTATTAAGGATAACAGGTCAAGGTCAGTTTTACTAAAAATAAAAGAAATGTCTTCCCATCAATAACTTTCTTTTAAGAATTTCTATATTCCATCTGCAAACCGCATTGTAATGCTTTTGGTCAGCTTGTTACAGATGTATATTGCTCCCCCAAAGGGGGGAAGCATATAGTCGCTGCTTCGTCCATCTGTCCGTGCGTCACCAAATTCTTGTCTGGGCTATTTCTCTACAACTTCTGGTTGGAATTTTATGAAACTTGCTAGATGCATCACTACCAAGTGGAGATGTGCATAATATCTTTTTGTTCCAGTTCGATGATTTTTCACGGAGTTATGGCCCTTTGATTCTATCTGTGACCAAATTCTTGTCCAGGCTATATCTCTACAACCCAATGTTGGAATTTTACGAAACTTGCTAGGATGCATCACTACCAAGTGGAGATGTGCATAATATCTTAGTGTTCCGGTTCGATGATTTTTCACAGAGTTATGGCCCTTTAATTGAGTCTGTGACCAAATTCTTGTCTGGGCTATTTCTCTATAACCCTTTGTTGGAATTTTATGAAACTTGCTAGGATGCATTACTACCAAGTGGACATGTGCATAATATCTTTGCGTTCTGATTCAATGATTTTTCAGGGAGTTATGGCCCTTTAATTGAGTCTGTGACCAAATTCTTGTCCTCACTATTTCTCTACAACCTCAGGTTGGAATTTTATGAAACTTGCTAGGATGCATCATTACCAAGTGCAGATGTGCATATTGTCTTTATGTTTCGGTTCAATGATTTTTTACAGGAGTAATAGCCCTTTGATTCTGTCTGTGACCAAATTCTTGTCCGCGCTATTCCTCTACAACCCCATGTTGGAATTTTATGAAACTTGCTAGGATGCATCACTACCAAGTGGAGATGAGCATATTGTCTTTGTGTTCTGGTTTGATGATTTTCTTGGAGTTACGGCCCTTTCATTGAGTCTGTGACCAAATTGTTGTCCATGCTATTTCTTTACAACCTCAGGTTGGAATTTTATGAAATTTGCTATGTTTGTGTTCCAGTTTGATGATTTTTCATGGAGTTGTGGCCCTTTCATTCTGTCTGTGACCAAACTCTTCTCCACTCTATTTCTCTACAACCTCTGGTTGGAATTTTATGAAACTTGCTAGGATGTATGATTACCAAATGGAGATGTGCATATTGTCTTCATGATGCTATTTCGCTACAACCTCTGGTTTTAATTTTTAAAACTAACTAGGATATGTACATATTGTCATTTTGTTCCGGTTCAATGATTTGCGAATGAGTTCTGCCAAGTGCAGAGCCACATATTGTTCCTGCTATGCAGTTTAGTATTTTTCAACCAAGTAGCCATCAGCACTAAGAGAATATGGTACAGAGTCAAACACTCACTTGGGGAGCATCCATCGGTTCCAGCGATATTTTCTTGTTTTTATCCAATTTTAAAATTTTGAAAAATCTGGACATATTTCCTTTAAATCTAACCATGATTTATACATGTGCTTTCAGATATTGAATTCTTTTTATGTGAATTGTGTGCCATTTCTTGACATGTATTAACAAAGATGTAGGTATATCTTGAGTAGGGTAAGAGATGTGTTTGAATTGTTAAGGAAGCTCATTTATGTGTAAATAAGATAGTGACTGCATACATACCAGATTAAATTATTTGACTATTGTAAAAGAAAATGTGATTGTGACTTCTTTTTTAGAGAAGAGGAGCAGTAAATGGAACAAGTAGGATGAATCTGGGATGCCATCCGACGTTAAATGGTTTCAGTGAATGGCCTGATTAAATATCCAGGACTGTTGGGCCACCACAGACCAGTAGTTGCAGCATATAAATAGACATTTATGTTAATAAATAGGACTTTACCACCAGTACCAGCATATATTCACATTTGAAAAGCAACCTAAAAGGAGATGAGATTTTTCATTTCCTAGTAACATTTAGTTATCAATGATGATTAATGAAGACTTGCACCATATATAGGTGATGGCATGGACTGTTTATCATGCCGGCTGCATTTAAATTGTTATTTATTGTGTGACTACTTCAAAAACTTTTAACTCACATTAACCAAAGGCTCATGTGGGCTATTCTAATCACTTTTTCTCTTTCTATTTGTTCCCTCTGTTTGCACTCATGAATGTGTATTTAAGTGTCTTAGGTTCGGGGTTAGTAATTTTATTGGACAGTTGAAAAACAGTTGAAAAAAATATATGGCTGTTTCTGGATACTTAAATAATGCTTTTATGGCTAAAATCTGCTGTGTGGCAAAATTAAGCCACACAAGTTATCAGCTGGGTGCAAAGGAAACCACTTAACCCTTTACTCCATAGATATGCGTTTTCACGCACGAATCATAGAAGGCCTTTGAAAACAGTGCAGGAAGAGTTCAGATTGCTCGTAACAAGCAATCTGAACACTTCCTGCACTGTTTTCCACTCTGTCAGTTAATATAAACATAATTCACCCAATAATTCAAAACCCTTCTATATTAGGTGTCCAAAGGCGTCTATATTAGAGGTGTCAAAAGGCGTCTATATGAAGTAAAGGGTTAAATACCCATTTGTTTGAACTTCGACAATTAACAATATTTCCAAACAACTTCTCAGATACCACTGGACACTTTTTAGCTCGCCGGGACGAAGTTCAAGGAGAGCTTTTGTCATGACCCTGGCATCGGCGGTGTCTGTAGACACCCATGTTAAGCTTTTGCGTTTAAGTTTCAGTTATCTATGCAACCACTCATTGGATGTCAATGAAACTTTGCATGTGTGTTTACCATCATCAATGGAACACACAGAGATAAGAACCATAACTCTGGATTACATTTTGGCACAGTTATGGCCCTTTAAGACTTAGACACCCAGGTTTAACTTTTCATTTAGTTGCGTTTAAGTTTAAGATATCTATGCAACCACTCATTGGATGTGAATGAAACTTCACATGTGTGTTCACCATCATCAATGGAACACACAGAGATAAGAATCATAACTCTGGATTGCTTTTTGGCAGAGTTATGGCCCTTTAAGACTTAGACACCAAGGTTAAACTTTGCGTTTAGTTGCGTTTCAGTTTAAGATATCTATGCAACCACTCATTGGATGTGAATGAAACTTTAGATGTGTGTTCACCATCATCAATGGAACACACAGAGACAAGAACCATAACTTTGGATTGCTTTTTGGCACAGCTATGGCCCTTTTTGGACTTAGACACCCAGGTTAAACTTTGAGTTTAGTTGGGTTTAAGTTTAAGATATCTATGCAACCACTCATTGGATGTGAATGAACCTTCACATGTGTGTTCACCATCATCAATGGAACACACAGAGATAAGAACCATAACTCTGGGTTGCATTTTGGCACAGTTATGGCCCTTTTTCGACCTAATTTTTCAGGTTAAAGTTTTCTATCAGGTAAGATATCTATGCAACCACTCATTGAATATGAATGAAACTTTGCATATGTGTTCACCATCATCATTGAAACACACAGAGACAAAAACCATAACTCTGGGTTGCATTTTGGCACAGTAATGGCCCTTTTTTTACTAAATTTTTCAGGTTAAAGTTTTTTATCAATCTTTGCATTGGTGGTGAGTTTTATCCCATTGGCGAGCTTTGTTGTCTTCTGACAACTCTTGTTAAAAACATTTGCTAACATCCTTACATGAATTTCTGTCAGTTTCTTAAGGCATGACACTGAGATCATATTTGACCCCACCCAAAGGGCTTATCAGTTTTTTTTTAAATTTATAAAATCTTCTGATATGGTCTTGAGCTTGATATTTTGCATGTACATGCCTGGTAATCTACCAAACCATCACATAAATGTGATGCAATGGAATGTACAGTAGCATTTTCCGGAATTGGGAAGTAATGTTTCAATATCTTAAATAATATTTATTAAAAACAAGGGGAATAAATGGAAGTGACACCCGGATGAAACCTTAAACACAACATACATTTTAGACCTAAGGAAACCAATTTACCAACCAGTCAAATGTGTTCATGAGCAGGAATTTCAAGTGTATATATCTATTTAGGAATACATATCCAAAAAACAGCCAGCTAAAAATGATTTCAAAGATTTCTCAAAAACTGATAAGCCTAACTTGTTATTATTTGGAGTAAATTATCCTTTTGAATAAGGATTTCAAATGTTTTCAAATAACCAGATTTATTTTTTTTATTGATTCTCTCTCTTTAAAGGGAATTTATCAAAACTTTTTTAATTTTTAAAATTGGCTTTGCATTTGTTTTCTAATACATCATACCTATAAATGACCCCATATTGCCAAACAGATATCTACTTAAACATGCCAAAATAATAATTGTAAAGGGATTTCCTAACTCCTGGGTTAGACTACCAGCTTAAAATTGCAACCTATTTTGTGACATATTAATGGGTATATCGATTTTTTCCCTATATGTCATGTCTATAAACACCCACTGACCCTGTATTGCCAAAGGATTATTTTTTTAAACATGCTAAAATAATGTATTGAAAAGGGGTTTCCTAACCTGGGCTACGCGCCTAGGTTAGACTGAAATAGATTCCCAGCTTAAATAAGTAATGGATACATCGCTACTTATTATAACATATATTGTTATTTTCATAGACCATTTGTGGGGCATGCGACACTTACCAGTGGTATTTCTTCTTTTAATCATTTCCTGTATGTTAATTTGTTGTTTTGTACATGTAGAGTGAATCTTCTTTCCTGTTGGTGTTGAATAACTTACCATAAGTTGGTATGTCATATAACCACAGTGGTGGTCTAGTGGTAGAGCATCCACCTCGTACCGAAGGTCGGGGGTTCCATCCTTGGCCGGGTCATACCAGTGGCTGAAAAATTTGTACTAGAAGCTTCCTTGCTCAACACTCGGCATGAAGGGGATATTTCAAAGCCTGGTCAGCCAGGTGTCAGTATAATGTGACCTGATAAAGTATCATTCCATGTGTCTGAGGCATGATATTCCAGTGTGGCAGGGCTTAGAATACTATCTCAAGTAGACACCGTTGCAATATAACTAAAAAACTGTTGGAAGCAATGCTAAACACCATACAACATCATATTGCCGTAAATTTTTTTATAATTTAACCTTTTACAAATAATATTTTGAAAAGGGATTTCCTAACTTGGTCCACATATCCAGAAATAGATATTGCATTTAAATTGCACCATATTATGTGACATGTCAAATGAATCGCATCATCTTGAAAAGAATCCAAATGACGATGTGAGTGTCGTCAAGCAGTGGTTAAGTCCTTCTAGTATTAGAATGGATTTCATTTCATGTCAATCACATTGATTAAAAATTATTTATGGTGAATTTGATATACAAAACCATTCAGATTTTATTGTATATTTGTACAAACCACTGGTCATATAAAATATATAAATACAAATCACAGGGCGGTTGGGTGTGGGAGATGTTTTGGGATATAAAGAGATAACTCGTACTCCCTTGCCGCTCTTTGTAAAGGACCATTTAAAATATTTATATTTGTACAAATTAGAGGGTGGGTAAGGCTATAGAATATTGAGAGATAACTGCTTGCTCCCTTGTCACTCTTTGTGAAGGACCGTTTAAAATATTCATATGTGTACAAGTTACAGGGTGGGTGAGGCTAAGGAATATTAAGAGATAACTCATGCTCCCTTGTCACTCTTTGTAAAGAACCATTTGAAATATTTATATTTGTACAAATTACAAGGTGGGTGAAGTTATGGAATATTGAGAGATAACTCGTGATCCCTTGTCGCTCTTTGTAAAGGACCATTTAAAATGTTTATATTTGTACACATTACAGGGTGGGTGAGGCTATGGAATATTGAGAGATAACTCATGCTCCATTGTCGCTCTTTGTAAAGGACCATTTAAAATATTTATATTTGTACAAATTACAGGGTGGGTGAGGCTATGAAATATTGAGAGATAACTCATGCTCCCTTGTCACTCTTTGTAAAGGACCATTTAAAATATTAATATTTGTACAAATTACAAGGTGGGTGAGGCTATGGAATATTGAGAGATAACTCATGCTCCCTTGTCACTCTTTGTAAAGGACCATTTAAAATATTTATATTTCTACAAATTACAAGGTGGGTGAGGCTATGAAATATTGAGAGATAATGCTAGTTTCCTTGTTGCTCTTTGTAAAGGACCATTTAAAATATTTATATTTGTACAAATTACAAGGTGGGTGAGGCTATGAAATATTGAGAGATAATGCTAGTTTCCTTGTTGCTCTTTGTAAAGGACCATTTAAAATATTAATATTTGTACAAATTACAAGGTGGGTGAGGCTATGGAATATTGAGAGATAACTCATGCTCCCTTGTCACTCTTTGTAAAGGACCATTTAAAATATTTATATTTGTACAAATTACAAGGTGGGTGAGGCTATGAAATATTGAGAGATAATGCTAGTTTCCTTGTTGCTCTTTGTAAAGGACCATTTAAAATATTTATATTTGTTCAAATTACAGGGTGGGTGAGGCTATGAAATATTGAGAGATAACTCATGCTCCCTTGTTGCTCTTTGTAAAGGACCATTTAAAATATTTATATTTGTACAAATTACAGGGTGGGTGAGGCTATGAAATATTGAGAGATAATGCTAGTTTCCTTGTTGCTCTTTGTAAAGGACCATTTAAAATATTTATATTTATACAAATTACAGGGTTGGTGAGGCTATGGAATATTGAGAGATAACTCGTACTGTCTAGGTGCTCTTTGTGAAGGACTGTTTTAAATATTTATATTTGTTCAAATTACAGAGTGGGTGAGGCTATGGAATATTGAGAGATAACTCGTGCTGTCTTTTCGCTCTTTGTAAAGGACCGTTTTAAATATTTATATTTGTACAAATTACAAGGTGGGTGAGGCTATGGAATATTAAGAAATAACTCATGCTCCCTTGTTGCTCTTTGTAAAGGATCGTTTAAAATATTTATAGTTGTACAAATTACAAGGTGGGTGAGGCTATGGAATATTAAGAGATAACTCATACTCCCTTTAGACTTTTAATTATGTACCCTGAAAGTATTCAAATGTTGAAACCATTTGGATTGCATAATTTCTGTATAAGGTATCAAACTGAAATCAAAATGAAATCACGGGACTCATTTAATACATAACAAAATTTGTTGCCATTTTTAATGAAAAATCTATTTAGGTCTAACCTAGGTGCGTAACCTAAGTTAATTATTTTTAATATATTGTTTTGTTAATAATTTTCAATATATTATTTTGGCATGTTTAAATAGAT
Organism: Panopea generosa; assembly: GCA_029582155.1. Classification (NCBI taxonomy): domain Eukaryota; kingdom Metazoa; phylum Mollusca; class Bivalvia; order Adapedonta; family Hiatellidae; genus Panopea; species Panopea generosa. Next base: position 51,905,008 of record CM055908.1, read on the forward strand.
ATCATTTTGGCAATATGGGTCTGTGAGTATATATAGGCATGGAATATTGGGAAAAAAAATTTTTTAACCAATTCAAAAATTATGAAAAATCCCGATATATACACTTTAAACCTTTAAACACATGAAACCCTAAACTAGTCAGTAAAGAGATTTACATATCTCAAGAGGGCCAGTAGGAACCCTAAATGGGATAAACAGTTTCAAAGATATTTTCAAAAACTGCTAAGCATAATCATTTTGTCCTTTTAAATAGGGCTTTCAAATAATCAGGTAATGATGATTTGAAGGCTGTCGAGCAGTATTTAAGAGCTGTCTATTTCTAGAATGGGGATTTTGTTTAAAATTTACTCCAATTTAAATATTGAGTTCGTCACGTTTTGGTTGATTTGACATACCAAACTGTTCAATTTTTGTTTATTAATGACAATGAGATGCTTTTATCCATTTTAAAAACAATTTCCTTTTTAAGACATTTAAAGCATTTTTCCTGATATTATCCCTTTTCATCAGGTGACACAGGGTCCCCAAAAGGGTTACAATTATTAATTTTTAGTTCAACTCTTTACAGGGTCCTCATGTTGTAGGTTCAAGCCTTTATTGCTCCTAAAAGGAAAGTTTGCCAGTTACTTGTGGAAGGATGGTGGGTCTTCTGAGATTCATTCTGAGGTCTTCCTCGACCAATACAACCGGATATGCCAAGTATAACCTGAAATTTATCAGGATTTTTCAAAATTTTAAAATGGGCCTATAATTTTTTTTCCAATACATCATGCCTATATATATTCAATGACCCCATATTGCCAATTGGATACCTTTTTAAATATGCAAAATCAATAATTGAAAAGGGATTTCCTAACTTGGGCTACGTGCCTAGGTTAGACTAAAATAATTTCCCGCTTAAAATTGCAACCTATTTTGTGACGTATTAAATGAGTCACATGATTTCATATTTTGATTTCTGTTTGATCCTTTATACAAGCTAACATGCAGTAAAAATTGTTTCATTTTAGAAAGAGTCCGAATGACAATGAGAAGTTTGTCTAGCAGTATTTAAGTGCTGTCTATTTTAAGAATGGGGATTTCTTTTCAAGTTTGCCACTCCGTTTGAATGGCGATTTTATTGCATTTTTGCTAAAAATTGTTGGAAACCATGCTGAACACCATACAACATATTGCCATAAAAACTTCTATGATGTAACATGTAAAGTAATATTTTGAAAAGGGATTTACTAATGTGGTCCACGTATCCAGAAATAGATATCCCATTTAAAATTGCACCATATTATGTGACATGTGAAATGAGTTACATGATTTCATTTTGATTTCAATTTGATCCGTTGAACTGGTTTGCATATTGTAGAATTTAATTTCATCTTGGAAAGAATCTGAATGACGATGTGAATTTCGTCAAGCAGTGTTTCAAGATGTTGTTTTTTTTCGGGTCTGGTGAATTTGATGTACGAAACCATTCAGATTTTATTTACTTATAATGAGATGTTTTATATCCATTTTAAAATAATTTCATAACATATTTTCCTGATATACTTACTACCTTCAAGGCGACTTTGATTTTTACATAAAAATTCTAAAACACAGACAGTGGGCAATGTGTGAAAGTGTACTGTGAAAAACTCATAACTCTATCATGACATATTTATCTCCCCTTTTGTACTTCATTTTTGGTTATTTTTCCTTGCCGTGAGTAAATCTTCAAAAGTATGAAAGGGAATCAAATTTGGAACTTGGATTTATGGCCTTGTGCCTGGGATGTTAACTCTTATCTTGAATAATGACAGAATTATCTCCGTTATTTTTTACCTTATTTTCAGTATTTCTTTGTCTAGAGTATTATTACTTGAGGGAAGACAGTATTTTACTTGCTATTCATTCTGAGATGACCCAGTTAGCTCAGTCGATAATGTGACAGATTATCAATTTAAGGGTCACAAGTTCAAATCCATGCCATGCAGCTGTCTCTGTGTTGGAAATGCACGCTTTTAACAAACAGAACTTTAATAATTACACTTGGTTATGTCAGAGTTATATAAAAAATTAAGTCACTGGTCATATTAAAAATATATATACAAATCACAGGGTGGTTGGGTGTGGGAGATGTTTTGGGATATGAAGAGATAACTCGTACTCCCTTGCGGCTCTTTGTAAAGGACCGTTTAAAATATTTATAATTGTACAAATCACATGGTGGGTGAGGCTATGGAATATTAAGAGATAACGCTTGCTCCCTTGTCACTCTTTGTAAAGGATCGTTCAAAATATTTATATTTGTACAAATCACATGGTGGGTGAGGCTATGGAATATTAAGAGATAACTCATACTCCCTTGTTGCTCTTTAGACTATTAATAATGTACCCTGAAATAATTCAAATGTTGAAACCATTTGGATGGCATATTTTCTGTATAACGGATCAAATTGAAATCACACGACACATTTAACACATAACAAAATATATTGCCATTTCTAATGAAAAATCTATTTAGATATAACCTAGGTACGTAACCCAAGTTAATTATTTTCAATATATTGTTTTGTCATGTTTAAATAGATATCTTTTTGGCAATATGGGTCTGTGAGTATATATCGGCATGGAATTTTGAGGAAAACTGTCTTTAGCCAATTCAAAAATTATGAAAAATCCCGATATATTCCCTTTAAACCTTAAAACATTTGAAATCCCTTAACAAGTCGATAAAGATATTTTCAAAAACTGCTTATTATAAACATTTGGCCTAAATTATCCTTTTAAATAAGGCTTTCAAATAATCAGGTTATGATGATGTGAAGGCTGTCAAGCAGTATTTAAGAGCTGTCTATTTAAGAATGGGGATTTTGTTTCAAATTAACTTCGATATAAATACTGAGTTTGTCATGTTTTGGTAGATTTGACATACCAAACCGTTCAGTTTTTGTTTTTATTAATGACAATGAGATGCTTTTAACCAATTTAAAAACAATTTCATTTTTATGGCATTTATAGCATTTTTCTTGATCTTATTCCATTTCATAAGGTAACACAGGTTCCCCAAAAGGGTAAAAATTGTTAATTTTTGGTTTAACTGTTTACAGGGTCCTCATGTGGGTTCAAGCCCTTATTGCTCCTTAAACTTTATAGGGGAAAGTTTGCCAGTAACTTGTGGAAGGATGGTGGGTATTCCTCCGCCAATACAACTGGATATAATAAGTATAACCTGAAATGTGTTGAAAATGGCGTTAATCATCACAGAGACTGTTGCTGGCGGGGATTCAAATTATCACAACCCCTGGATTGATAGATAGTCAAACCATAACCGACTGAGCTTATCATGCCCAGCCTGTGATGATTAATATATGACATTGTGTCTCATTGTCGTTCATTTTTCACCATTGATTCAATTCTGGCTTTATTTCCCTTCACTTGTTAACTGATTTTGAGAAGTGCTATCATCAATTAAGGATATGCACGCTTTTAACAATACAGTACTTTAATATTTATAAAGAAAAATAAAAGTCCTAACTATACATAATTATTATTATATGACATTGCGTCTCATTGTCACAAAATTATCAGTTGCAGAAATGGGGTGCTCGAGTACTGGTTAACTTTCCAGAATCCCAGGAAAGAGGGTTAACTGAATGTCAATTTGCCCTCAATGGCATAAAAATGATACTAAATATTCAAACGAACAAATCATTAAAAATTTTCTCCACCTATAAAACTAGACATTCAAAAACATAAAGCTTTCATTAGTTTAAATTGAGCACTTCTTGGATGAAGAGCCAAAAGTTTTATCGATACTGTAGTTTTATTTAAAGTAGAATCAATTCCAGTAGTTATGCCCCATTTTTATAAATCTGTTACTTTCTTGTCAGTTTTATTCCCCCTTCACGTCTTGTCAACCAATTTTGGGCAAACTTGTTTAAGAGCTTCAGTATGATGTCTAGTTGCACACATTGTTGTCTTTGAGCAGTTATGGCCCTTTCATTACCTTTAATTAAAAGCTTTTTCAATGCTATTCCTAAAATTTGCAACCGATTTTAGCAAGACTTGCTCAGCATGATTCGACCACAAATGCACCTGCCACAGGGCTTATAGCACATTTTTAGCAGAACTTCAAAAACATTTTCTCTGAAAGTTGAAGGCCTAGACCCAAGATATTTTACATGTACCATTGCGTCGGGATTTGTTGGAACTGGTCCCTGAGGTCAAATTTGGAGTCTCCACAGGGGTCACTGTTTTAAAAGTTATAAAGGGAAAATGTAGACGCAAAAGCACCTTCATTTTTCAGTCAAGTGTTTACCAAACTTGCACGGTAGTTGTTCTATGGTTACATTCAAACTTGTTCGTGATTATTTCCTCATTAGTTATCGTTTCTATATTTTAACTTTTTTCAGTAAAGTTTATTAAAAAGCAATGAAAAAAGTGAAGCAACACAGTTTATTAATTTTGAATTGAATAAGAGAACATGGAAGAGATGGAAATTTAAAAAAAAAAAAACAATCATAAAAACCTACCAGTCCTTCGATTTTGGGTATAAAAATGATTTAAAATAGGTCTACCTACTTACCTACCTTATCAGGGTTAATCACTTTAAATATCTTGAAGAAAATAATTATCAAAATGGATAAAAAGTATCTCATTATTATTATAAATATAATCTGAAAATAGTTTAGTATGTCAAAAAATCAAATTTTAATTGGAGTGATAAACTTTCTAAAAAAAGACATATAAATATTCAAACGAACAAATCATTTAAATTTTTCTCCACCTATAAAACTGGACATTCAAAAACATTAAGCCTTCATTAGTTTAAATTGATCACTTCTTGGATGAAGAGCCATAAGTTTTATAGATATTCTAGTTGTACTTAAGTAGAATCAGTTCCAGTAGTTATGCCCCATTTTTATAAATCTGTCTTACTTTCTTGTCAGTTTTATTCCCCCTTCACGTCTTGTCAACCAATTTTGGGCAAACTTGTTTAAGAGCTTCATTATGATGTCTAGTTGCACACATTGATGTCTTTGAGCAGTTATGGCCCTTTCATTACCTTTAATTAAAAGTTTTTTCAATGCTATTCCTAAAATTTGCAACCTGATTTTAGCAAGACTTGCTCAGCATAATTCGACCACAAATGCACCTGCCACAGGGCTTATAAGCACATTTTTAGCAGAACTTCAAAAACATTTTCTCTGAAAGTTCAAGGACTAGACCTAAGATATTTTACATGTACCATTGCATGGGGATTTGTTAAAGTCTGGTTCCTGAAGTCAAATTTAAATGGTTTAGTAAGTCAAATTTTAATTGGAGTGATAAACTTGAAATTAAATCAACATTCTAAAAATAGACATATAAATGTGTCGATAAACTACCTCCCTTTACATTATTTTAAATTATCATGTTATCAGAGTTGTAAATTTACAGCCATTTTCTCAATTATTTCCCTTTACAGCTGTCAATTTTTTAAAATTAAATATGGAAATGTTGAAACTATTTGGAGTGCATTAATTCAAAAGCATATCTTCCAGCTAGTAATTGGGTGGGTGGGTTCGGGGGAGGTTTGTGGACAGAAAAAATATGCAAATTAATATGAATATGCAAATTATTATGCAAATGAATTTCACTGGTCATGTTAAAGAAAACAACAAATTTTCAATTTTACATATTTATTAATTATCAATAAACTATATTATAAACAATACAAATGTGTTCACAAATTTTATTACAACCGATTCCACCCTGTACAAGGAAATATCAATATTGCTATAAAAGTTTTGACTGATGACTGGCACTGGTGCTCCAATATAGCCTTCCATTGCAAACATGGCAACAACAAAGGTAGGACTAGGTAAATCTCACTTGCTGTGCAATGTCCGCTTTCAGTGGAGAAATCCAGAAATGCTATTTGTATGTCCATATTATTTAGCCATGAGCATGACCAAAATTTATTCTCATCTGGTGTTTAATTGAAGCCAGATTTATCTCCCCTGCAAACTGCAGTATTTTTCTCATTCTCAATAGTAGAGTTTTTTTACTGAAACGATAAAGAAACACCAGGTGAATTTCAGAGCCACATTATCAAACTAGTATAAGCAATATTTCACAGTTTTATAATATGTTTGTAAAGATATTTCATTAATGATTTTGTCAAGAATAATCATTGGCAAAATCATGAAATATTTTTATTCTAAAACTGTAAATATCATGCTAAATGTGACTATGAAATTCACCTGGTGGTGTTTCTTTATCCTTTCACTAAAGTATATTGGTAAGGAATATCTATATATGCATATATATATATATATAAACACAATAATTATAAATCTGTCTGATGTCCATGTATATTGTCAATGAACAAGAAATGTAGATGTATTCCACAAAAAAATGGCAATGATGTTTAGGAAATGCAACTTTTGAATACTCTCCATGTGTCTGGTTATACCATTTATTCTAAATATTTATTAAACTTCCATTACTAATTAAGAAAGGCTGTTGTCCTCACTTAAGATCAAAGGAAAAACTTCTTATGAATTAATATTTATTACTATTTCCACTGCTCTGCTATTTAGAGTGACCATATTAGAGATTCTAGAAAACGTCAGCCATAACTTTAACAGCCTTTGCATCACGGCACGTATCGTGCTGAAGACACTATCTAGCCTTCAATGTCCTCTCAAGTTTTCAATCGACTGTCACGGCAACCACCATCACCCTGGTTAAGCATACAACTACAGGTACCATTATTGTAGGTTGCCAAGCATACAGCTACAGGTACAACAGTAGGTGCCGATAAATGTATGAAAGGAAGCCTGCCTCCAATTGCCCAGTCACACATGATGGAATTAAAGTAGATTGTTTATTCTCAGTTCTGATAATTGAAATGCAAGATTTGGCTTTGAAACTAATTACTAAAAACTTTTTCATGGATATTTCTTTTTTGTTTTTTAAGAAAAGGCAACTCTGACCATTCAAAATAGTTCCAGTACTACTGCAATGGTGCCATTACTAATTACAATATTTGATCAGTATTAAAAATGCTCACATTGAGGCAGATATGGAGTCTTTGTTGGTGAGTTTAACGTTAAACTACTGTTCTTCCATATGTAGCTGGCAATCTTTCCTATGAAACTATTGGACTGAGTTTGGCTTGAACTTGTGTATCTTAAGACAGCGTCTAAGACAACTTTGCCATGGTAGAGTCAATGTCATTAATTTTGTCAAGATTGATCTCGATGTAGTTTAAATGTTATAAGTTGGGTGTCTCAAATGGTTAAACCAACAATCTTTCTAACAAAGATATTGGACCAAGCTTGACTCAAACCCATGACCACAGTGGAAGGAGGTAAGTGATCTTGAGACAGCGCCTAAGACAATTTTTCCATGGATAACCTGACATCATTTGTAAAGTCTGAGCTCAATGTATTTTACACAGAAGTTGGGTGTCTTATGGCTGCACTGGAAATCATTATACTGACATCTTTTTTATGAAGTTTTTGGACTGAGCTAGACTCAAACCCATGACCTCAGTGGCGAGAGGTAAGTGATCTTGCTTAGGTCATTTGTTCATAGAGGACCTTTTGTCATTTGCAGAAAATGATCTCAATGTAGTTCAAACATGCGTGTCTGTTATATAATAGAAACAACTGTACTTTCAATGTAAGCACATTCATATTGTCAATCAACTTTACTGGAATACATTAAGTCTGATGGGAATGTTACATGTAACAGTTTCGTTATTCGCGTGAAAGTAGGTCATGGTTATGTGTTGCCAGTATTGTCAGTAAACATTACTATAATCAATACATTAAGTATGACGCAAATGTTTTATATAACAGTTTGGGTATTCACGTGAAAGTAGGTCATGGTTATGTGTTGCCAGTATTGTCAGTAAACACTACTATAATCAATACATTAAGTCTGATGCAAATGTTTTATGTAACAGTTTGGGTATTCATGTGAAAGTAGGTCATGGTTATGTGTTGCCAATATTGTCAGTCAACACTACTATAATCAATACATAAAGTCTGACGCAAATGTTTTATATAACAGTTTGGGTATTCACGTGAAAGTAGGTCATGGTTATGTGTTGCCAGTATTGTCAGTCAACACTACTATAATCAATACATTAAGTCTGATGGGAATGTTTCATATAACAGTTTGGGTATTTATGAAATTTATTTATTTTATCTTTCATTATTTTTACCCAAACATTTGCACCAAAGTCATGTCTTGTCTGTCCTGGGTAATGATTGTCTGGTAATATCTAACCAAGGACACTTATTCTAATATTAACATTTTTTTGTTTTACTAATGTAAAAAACTTGGCATCATTCCATTACAACATAAGGAACAATAATTCATTTAATCGTTAGAGCCTAATTAGACCTAGAACGCTCACCTATTGTAAAGGAGACAATACCAAGGCAAGAACCACACTTCAGACATGTATATTTGGTCATTTGAGATATCATAGATATATAAAAGTTTTGTGAATATCAAACAAAAACTGCAGGTGCTGGAGAGTACATTTATTCATTTAACACAACTTTTGTCAATTCAAGGGCAATTATACTCTCGGCATTAATCCAATTTTGCCAGTTCAATTTTATTTGATAGTTTTTTTTAATGAGGTTTAACAACATTTTCAACACATTTCATGAGAGGGTCTCGAACCTACAACCTTAGTGGTGTAAAGTGATCTTGAGATGGCGCCTTAGACCACTCAGCCATGGAGGATCCTACTGGATTGATAGAAAGACGCTCTACTGACTGAGCTACCCGGGCCCTTGTCCAAGATATTATGGTTACATAATTGAATGTTAAATGGATGGAATATAAACTGTGAGTGCTCAGGGCAAGCAAAATCAAATATGCAATATTTGACAAATCAAGGGCCACAACTCTGACATATTTATTGGATTTGGTCAGTTCAAGGAGTTATCAAAATATTATGCACAAAACATCAAATTACATAAATTTTTATAATTCAAGGGCCATAAATCTGACACTATCTTATATGGCCAGTCAAAGAACTTTTCCGAGGTATTATAGTTATATAACTACTGTGTACTAGGTTTGGCGATGATCAAATGAAAAATGCAGGTGATATAGTGCAAAGATGGCTAAATAGGAAACTTTTAATGTCTCCCAATTTGATTTAGGTGGTTTGGAAACTTGTACAAGATATTATATGTTTATATAACTACTAAATAAGTTAGGTCAAATAATAAAAAATCAAACATCAAATTCAGATGCTGATACACACAACAAGAAGTTTACAGACGGATGGACAGAACGATCAGAATACCTCATCTACAGTGCACTAAAATAATTGAAAAGAAAGCCCAAAATGATATTGATTTGAAGTTTACATCTAAAATAAGGAGTATATCTAACAAGATATTCTGGAAATAGAAGGTTTTGTGCCAATTCTAAAATTTTGAGGAAAAAAACCCGATATACTGGTAATGCCTTTAGTATGTATAATCTTACTTCGATGATTTAGCATATCAGCATTCCAGATAGCACAACTTCAGAATTTTATAACTAAATTCAAAGTTACAAATAACAAGAGCAGTCCATAAGACAGAGTGCTCGACTATGTGAATCATTTGTCACAAAAGTACAAAATTTGATTGACTGATGACCAATCCAAGTAAACAAGAGTTGTCTCATTTACTAAATTAAGTAGGTCTATTAACTGCAAAACCTTGTATAAAGTTCCAACCCAAAACATGCAGTGGCTGCTGATATATAAACTTAAACCAAAATCTCGAAGTCAAACAAGGCATTTGCAAAAAATTCTGGCAAGTTATCCCTCTTTGATTAAATAACTGCAAAATATGCCAAAGATTTAAAAAATTACAGCAAGTGGTTATTGTAGTAGGTGTGATGACTGGGAACTCTTGTGTGAAATTTCAATCAAATATATTGAGTGATTGGTGAGATATGGACTAGATGGTACTTGCATGCAAAACTTAACAAGAATTTTTAAGTCAAACAAGGGTTATAACTTGCATTATGTTCAAGCAAGAGTTATCTTACTAGTTATTGTAGTAGGTGTGATGATTGGGAAGTCTTGTGTGAGGTTTCAATCAAATATATTGAGTGATTGGTGAGATATGGACTTGACGATACTTGCATGCAAAACTTAACAAGAATTTCTAAGTCAAACAAGGGCCATAATTTGCATTATGTTCAAGCAAGAGTTAGTAGGTATGATGATTGGGAAGTCATGTTAGAAGTTTTAATGCAATATGTGCAATGGTTACTGAGATGTAACCTTGCACGCAAAACTTTAACCAAGGTGTGTCACTGCCACCACATGGTGACGACAGCGCTCAGGATGAGTAAAATAGTCCTCTTTATTCTTCAAATAGTCGAGCTAAATACTGACTAGATATTTAGACAAATTATGCGTTATGTTGCAGGCATAGTGTATTTGTAAATGTTTCGAAAATGCTTCAATAAAAACATAGCGAAGCAGTGGAGTAGCATAATAAATTTGAATGTTAAAGGATTTGATAAGTTTGTATTTACTTTATTGTTACTAGTAAGACAGGACATTTTTCATACCTCTATTTCAAAATGAATGCTTGTGTGTAAACTACAAGAACTGGACTCCATTGCACAAGCTTTGATATTTGTACTGAGAACATCCAAAGGGTGAAATGGTGACATGGTGCCTTGCACTAGATAAATTCTTGTACATGCCAAACTTCAAGAATTGTTATGAGAACATCCCAAACATGACATGGTGCCTTGATCCAGATAAATTCTTGTACACTTATGATGTTATGAAAAATCAGTGTGTGGTGCCACTGCATGACGAAATTTGATTTTTTGTCCAAAAATAAATATCATGTTTTATGTTCTTTGGAATGAATACAAGATATAAATTAAAAAAACACAATTGCTTGGGACTAAAAAATAAAAATAGCTACACTAACAAATGCTTGATTTTCACCTAGTATCAATGTGCAAATCTTATATTGAAAATTTCGGTAAACATTCAAATCAATTCACTGAAACTTTATTGCAGGAGTTGTACATCAAATTTTAAAAATATGAAAAATTCCAATTAAGTGCTGCACTATGTTCCAATTGAGGAATACAAAAGTTCAAAGCCAAATCATTCACCTAAACTTGTACTGAGAGTAAACAATTATTACTCTAACGGCATATGTATAAGACTGGGTTACCACAAGCAGACTAATTTTCATGCACTTACCCAGATTGGCACAGCAGAGCCATCAAGTTAGAACAAGAGATGGATTGATCATTGTTGCATTTCTGATAGGCACACTAGAACTATCAAGTTAGAACAAGAGATTGATCAATCATTGTCGCACTTTTTGATAGTTAACAACAGCTATGTGTCGCAATGTCGTCTAAAATCTACAAACACAGTCACCCTATTTTGCCTTTCTTTTAATTTTTCTTTTTTTCATTATTTTGATTATAATGCTGTATTCTATTATCTTTTACAACTTAATTTACTAAATTTTCTAATACAAAATACTGGGTCACATTATTTATGTTATTTTAAAAAGTTAGAATTGATAAAATAAAAAAAACTGAATGAGAACTAAAATGCAAAATATGATAATTGATATTTTGAAGAACTAAAAAAAAAAAAAACAGACACACAAGTAAGTATCCATTGCTTCATCTCCACAACATCCAAACCATCACTGCTGTGTTTTGTTAATATTTTTCATCAACATTTCTTGTCCACAGATAATATATGGCATCAGACAGACTATTTATTGTATTTCTCTCTCTAAATATATATATAATTATTCCTTACAACATACAAAATAACTCAATACTAAAGAATGAGAAAAATACTGTGGCTTGTGAGGAGAAAATATGACACACAATAAACTCCAAATGAGAACAATATTAAGTCATATGCAAAGCTAAACAATATGAACATACCAAGCTTTTCAGAATCCTCACATAAGCAGACACCACTGGACAAGCAAGAAATACGAAGTCATGTTCACCTCTGTCATCACCATGTTCGCATTGGAAGTCATATTGGAGCACATGTATACATAGATTGATATTTCCAACAAGAAGTTATCCAGTAATTGCCAGCCATTAGTTTACATCATCTTAAAAGCAGCAGATAACAATGCAACAGTTCACTTGGTTGTCTTAATTTTATTTCCTCTTTATAAATATTGTTTTCAAACAAGTTATATATTGGATCCAATTTTATTAATTGAGGTTCAGCAAGCAATAGGTAACTCACATGAAGTCTTTGGACTGAGCTGAGGCCTAAACCCACAACAGACCCCAAGACACAAAGAAATGGATAGGGGTCTTTATTACACACCTCCCCCTACAACACAAAGGGCTGGACTGCCATTTAGAAATCGCAATGTCCTGTCCAAAATTTCTTGTTCCATTCACAACTTTGTCATACATAGAGGGATTTTAAAATAACTAGGTACAAAATGACCACCAAGACATAAAATGTTGAGTGAAGGATTAAGGCATGTAACTCAGTGGCACTAAGAGGTCAAATAGATGATGTTATTGTTATATGGTGTTTAGCGTTGCTTTCAACAAGCGAGGGAGCTTCTAGTACCATTTTCCAAGTCTTTGGTATAACCAAGCTGGTCAAACCCATAACCTTTTGCATGCGAGGTGAATATTCTACCCCTAGACAAATGCTGCGGTTTCAATCATGACATAGATATACAAGCATACATGTATATACAGAATGTATTTAATGTTATTTAAAGTTTTTATTTATTGTGAGGTTTTGAAATCACCACAAAATATAATCACCACATCATGAAGGTCAAGGTAAAGTTGTTTTTTTTTCATTAACCCCTCAAGTGACATTTTTTTATTATCAACTCTTCATATAATCAAACAGGTGCCTAAGTAAATTCTGAGTGGGTTCAACACCATGATACTAGTGGTACCTGTTTTATTGGTGGAGCAAGACCTCAAGAGAGTAGAATCACTGCCCATCAGACCTCAGCGGTGAGAGACAAGTAATCTTACGATTGAGCGGACATGGAAGATCCCACCCAAAATAGAATTTATTAGTAATCTGTTGCATATGACATAGCTGTTGCTTCTATCTGATGTATTACAGTCAAAACTTTTACAAGCAATAAAGAATATTTCTTACTATGAGTCACATCATCAGAAGTCCATGAATCATACATCGAGTTCCCTTAGTATAGTCCATATATCTCACATGAATGATTGTACATGGTAGTGCCACATTGATTGTCTCTCATTACTGGTTGTACAGGGTGGATTACAATGGTTCTTTCAATAACTAAATGAATATAAAAAAGCATAATTATGATAATTTTTTTCTAGTAGATTGTTAGCACAACTAAAAAATTCTTCAGTATTTAAAGGGGATATATCAGGAAAAAAGGCTATAAATGTCTTAAAAAATAAAAATATTTTTAAAGTTGATAAAAAGCATCACATTACTATTATTAATAAATAAAACCAATATGGTTTGGTATGTCAAATCAACCAAAACATTTCGACTCTTTCTAAGATGAAACAATTTTTTCTACGTGTAAGCCTGTTTCAATAGTGGATCTACTCTTTAAAAAATGATGTACATTCCCACCCTGCAAAAAACTCTTATGTTTTAATAAAATTCACTTTATTTCTACTGAAAAACCTGTATGCCCATTCAGATTTTATGTTGCACCCCTCTGAACTAAAATTGTGGATCTGCTCCTGTGTATAACGAACCAAATTGAAATCAAAATAAAACCATGTCACTCATTTAATACCTCACAAAATATGTTGCACTTTTAAGCAGGAAATCTATTTTAGTTTAACCTAGATATGTAGCCCAAGTTGGGAAATCCCATTTTAATATATTAATTTGGTATATTTGATTAAATATATATTTTGGCAATACAGTGTCAGTAAATATATATAGACACAATATATTTGAAAATATGTTTTTAGCCAATTTTAAAAGTTTGAAAAATCCTGATAAATTCCCTTTAAATAGATCTTTTTGAAAAGGTTTCAACCCAAAAAAAGGCTTTTTAAATATTTCTGTAACAACAATTCTGAACTTATGTTTTTGAATGAATGAATGAATGAGGTTTTATGGCGTACCAACACATTGTAGGTTATTCAACGCCAACAGGAAGGAAGATCCCAGGTTCACTCTACATGTACAAAAACAACATATTAACATACATGTTAAATAAATCCCATCAACAAATGAATATGCAGAATGAAACCAGAACTTGATTCCTGCAGAACTGCAGAGTTTCAGCAAAATCCATCGTATTACTCAGATTATTGTTTCTTACAACATGCATAAGCCACAGTGATCCTATTCTTGCCATCACTCAAATGGCTCCCTGGAACCACACAGGGGTTGGTAATTTAACCACAATAATGAACATGACAAAAAAATGATAAAATGAACATGACACCTATTCAGAGGATTCCTATCCCTCTGCAGAGATTGACAGTGATTCTATTCTTACCCAAAACCACACAGGTATATGTTTTTGAAAATAGTAACAATGAGCATATCATATAGAAGTCAAGCAAGGTCACATGATTTACCTTAATAAAATTTTTAAAGATGCAGCAATTTGATAAAATTAAACATGATCTAAAAGAAAACTCTTAAAAACAAAAACAATGTACTTAAGTGTAAAAAAACTGAATGAATCTTGGTTTTACATTGTATCAACATATTATAGGTAAAATGACTTTAATAGGAAGGTTGATTCCAGGTTCAATCTCAATGACAAAAAAAACAACAGATTAACATACAAATTTGAAAATAAAAAAGCAAGAGGGTCAGATTGGCCCTTAATTGCTCACCTGCTGCAGAGGAGACAATGTGAAAGATGGCAAATTTTGATAAGGCATTAGGGTCATGCCTCAGACATTTAAATTTGGTCAGTTGAGATAATATGATTTATAATTACTGCAGGGCTCGAATTTAAGCACTCGCCACTCGCAAAATGCAAGCTGTATTTTGAAAATGCGAGTTGAAATTACTTAAGCTGGCATTTTTTTGCGAGTGGATTTCAAGTTGAGAAAACTATTTATTTTATTCATTTTATTGATTTTTGAAAATAAACAAGTATTATCCTGGTAAAAATAATGAGTTCTTGTCAATTTTACCAAATTTCTTTTGCTTCTCGCGCCAAATTACCCCCTAGTAGCACTGTATTAAATATTATATATATATATATGTGTAGACTGCGTCCAATTGTTTTTGATCTCAAGTTCATTCTGCAAAACGGAAGGAAAGTTAAAACCCTGTCAACAACATAATGAGAAGACTGCGTCTAGTTTGATCGATCGCGCACTCACTCTATCAAATAAAAGTAAAGTTGATACCCGTCAAATTTATTGTTTACATATTTTGTCAGCTGTTAAAATGGCTGATTAAATAACATCTTTTTCTCCATTTAACCGGCGATTGAAAGCGAGTCCCAAAAATAAAAAAGAGAAATAATCCTTCCGTTAATACTGTAATGAAATGGGAGTGACAGCTCAATATCACACTGGGTTATAAACTTGTCAATGACAAAATGGTGTGTCAATTGTAGAAACCACCGCGATCGACAGATCATCAATAATAATTAAACTATATTACTATGATATCACAACATTTACACATGTTAAACAATTGTCCTTGGCTAGATCTAGATATTATTTTAAAACGAAAGGCCATTGGCTATATTAATTCTATAAATAGAAATGTGTATGTCTCAATCTCAGCCTCTCTGTACACTTGTTATTGTTGAATCCATGATTCATATTTTGGTTTAGTTAAAAGTGTTTATTTATGATATATCATTGTATGCATTTATTTATTGTAGTATAATAAATAACAAAGACAATTTTATTTTTTTTAAATATTTTGTTTTGTAAAGTACTGCTTTGAATTGTACCTTTATATATATAATAACCTTGATACCATTGTCTAGATAAATTAAAAAAAACTAATAATGCATATTAAATAACATGCAGGCTTTGAAACAATTAATTTTGGGTTTATTTAGACATTTAGGACTACAAGTTTCTGCGAAAATTGGTTTGGCTAGTTGGTTTCAAATTTGGCCAGTTGAAATTTTAGGCACTGGCCAAAATTGCCAGTGCACAAAAAAGTTAAATTCTAGCCCTGTACTGTCTAAGTATTGTGAATATCAAACAAAAACTACAGGTGCTAGAGTGTACATACATTCATATAATGCAGTTTTTGTCACTTTAAGGGCCATAAACTACTTTGTAAGTTTGGTGAGGAAGATGCGTTGGATGTACAAGAGTGCACACAACTTCAAATAATGCAAATTTTGACATTTCAAGGGCCATAACTCACACCTCAATTGTCCGGTTTTACCAGTTCAAGAAACTGTCCAAGATGTTATAACTATTTAACACTTGTGTAAGTTTGGTGAGGATCAAATGAAAAATAGGGGTGCTTGAGTGCACACAACATCAAATAACTTCATTTTGTATGATTCAAGGGCCATAACTCTGACAATATTTATTCAATTTGACCGGTTCAAGAACTTGTCCATGATACAATCTTTATATAACTACTAGGTAAGTTTGGTGGACATCAAGTGAAAGCTGCGAATACTAGAGTGCACACAATCAAATAATGCATTTTTTAGCGATTTAAGGGAAATACCTTGGACATTAATATAAGATTTAGCCAGTTCAAGAACTGATCCAAGATATTATTGTTATATAACTACTGTGACAGTTTGGTGAGGATCAAACAAAAAATGCAGATGCAAGAGTGCACACGGGTCAAATAGTGCATTTTTTAATGTTTCAAGGGCCATAATTCCGACATTAATAATCTGAGTTGGCCAGTTCCACGCTTGTCCAAGATATAATGGTTATATAACTGCTATATAAGTTTGGTGAAGATCTAATAAAAAATGTGGGTACTACAGTACAGACAACAAAAAGTTCACAGATGGTCAACAAACACAGAGCGATCAGAATAGCTATTTTGAGCTTTGCTCAGGTGAGCTTATAAAAATCTATCAACAAACAAATATGCTGAATGGGCCCATATCTTGATACTTGGAGAATTCTTCAGCAAATTCTTACCAAATACTCAATTTCCTAACTCTTGTGATATGCATGAGATACGATATTCCTATTCTTTGTCATCCCTCATTTAGCACACTGGAAATACACAGTGGTTGGTTATTTCACAATAATATTAATATTAATCACAATAATGGAAATGACATTCTAAGGATTCGTACCTCACTGCAGGTATTGATAGTGATACTATTCTTACTCTGAATAACACACAAATTACAAAATAAATTAAATATTCTTGCCACCACTCATTTGGCACTTTGGAACAACACAGGGGTATGAAACTTAACCACAATAATGGACATGACATCCATTTTGAGGATTTCTATCCCTCTGCAGAGATTGATAGTGATACCATTCTTACTCCCAGCAACACACATATAACTCAATAACTACACAGGGGTTGGTACTTTAACCACAATAATGATTGATTGAATATTTAGCATCATTTTTATGCCATCTAGCGCTAACAGACGATCAGTTAACCTAACAGCTGTTTCCTGGGATCCTGAAAGGTCAACCAGTACTCTAGTACACCCCATCTCCACAAGCAACTGATAACTTTCCCACTTGAATCAGTAGTGAGAGATGAATGATAATGAGACACAGTGTCGTGTATCAATCATCATGGACTGTTGCCTGGCGGAGATTCAAACTCAAGACCCCTGGATTGATAATCACTGACTGAGTTAATCGGGGGCCCGGCTCTGGCTGCCACAATAGTGATGTTGTATGGTGTTTAGCGTCGCTTTCAACAATTTTTCAGTCATATCACGACGGTGTCTACTTGAGACAGTATTCTAAGCGCTGTCACACTGGCATATCATGCCGCAGACACATGGTATGATACCCCACCCAGTCACATTATACTGACACCAGGCCAACCAGACCTAGAACTCTCCTCTAAATGCTGAGCGTCAAGCAAGGAAGCTTCTAGTACCATTTTTAAAGTCTTTGGTATGACCCGGCCGGGGATTGAACCCACGACCTTCCACGTGCGAGGCAGACGCTCTACCACAAGACCACTAGCCACACAGGGGTTGATATTTTAAAAACAAAAATGAACATGACAAAAAATAAAAAATGGACATGACACCCCTTCGGAGGATTTTGATCTCTGCAAATTGACAATGATACTACTACGAACCACACAGGTATAACGTGTGAAAAATATATCAATATGTCACCCAATATATTAACATATGATACTAAAACCTAGAACACGATTCTAAAACATGAGGACCATCGCTCACCAGTGGCACAGGAGACCATGACAAATAAAGCAATTTATTTAAAAGTCAAAGGTCACAACTCAGACATTTATTATGAAATTAGATCCTGAATATTGTGCAAGTTTGAAAGAGGTCTCAAAAAAGTGTAATATCTGATTATTCAAGTGCAAAAATTTCAATATTTGTTATTTAATTTGGCCAGTAGGAAAACCAGATACTATGGTTATATAAACACTGTGTAAGTTTAGTCAAATCCAATGAAAAATGCAGGTGCTGGAGAATATATGTCAAAACAGGGTCATTTCTTCTTGAGTCAAGGGCCACGACTCCAACATTAATAACCTCATATGGCCATTTCAAAACCATGTCTGAGATTTTACAATTATATAACTACCATGTAAGGTAAATAAAGATTCAATGAAAATGCAGTAAGGGGCCATAACTTCAACAATAATAATGTGATTTGGCCATTTCAAGAAGTTGTCTGAGGTTTTATAAATCATATTATAACCGCAATGTAAGTTAAAATGAAGATTCAGTGAAAATGCGGGTGGTAGAGCGCACACAATTTCAAATACTGTTACAATATTTATGATTCAAGAGCCATTTATACAATTATCCATATTATGTTTATATAACTACTTGTATGTTTGGTTTGAACCCGATGAAAATTGTGGGTGCTAAAGTGTCAATTCAATATTATACACTTCAACCAAAACTAGTGCTAAAGAACATACAAGGTCAAATAGTTCAATTTTCAATCTTTCATGGGTCATAAGTTCTCCGACATAAATTATCCATTTTGACCAGTTCAATATCTTGTACAAAATATTATGATTATATAACCCTTTACACCATAGACACGCTTTTCCCGCACCAATCACAGAATGCCTTTGAAAACAGTGCAGGAAGAGTTCAGGTTGCTTGTAACGAGCAATCTGAACACTTCCTGCACTGTTTTCCACTCTGTCAGTTAATATAAACATAATTCACCTATCGATGATACGTGGTGAATTAATGCTTTCAATTTAAAAGAGTCCAAGAAAATGCTTATGGAGCAAAGGGACAACTAAGAAAGTTCAGTGAAGATCTAATAAAAAGTACAGGTGCTAGAGGAAACATTAACTTCTAAAAGTTAATGGACAACAGATGACGGACACAGAGTGATCAGAATTAAAATTATAAAAGCCAATATACATTGTGAGAATTGAGATAAATTCTAAACCCAAAATCTCAAAGGGAAACACGGCAAAACTGAAATCAAGTTTTACACTTGTTCATTCCTTGAAACAATCTTTACACAATTAAACAATAACCATTTAGAAATATTACTATCATCAAATTACTACCTGAAACGCCATATTTTACAAAGTATTAACATTTAATAACATTTATAAACGTTTATATACATCTTAAATACGCTTGATATTTCAATGGATTTTTTTCTATCAAACCAAATGGAAATACATGCTGATGGAAATAATCTATGACAATAAGAGAAATATGAAGTCTTTCTACTATTTACCAAACTAATAATCCTTTTGTACAAAAAAATATTACGAGTTTGCACACATACCAGAGTATTCTAATTCTGTTTTAGCATTATCTAGATATTTAATATTCATGAAATGCTTTTAGTGAATATTTATTTAAATTGCTGTGTGTCCCTTTAAGATAACACAACTGATAAATATAATATGGTAAAAATATCATCTTGTCTGTTCTTTTTTTTGTCTTGAATATAACATAACAACAACACTAGATGTGTCCATAGGGCATGGTTGCCCTTGCTATGTGTAAGTTAATTACAAACAAAAAAATAAAAATATGAAAGGGGCAATAACTCGTGTGATTTGACTGACACTGACAAATATCAAATTTGACCTGTATTTTAGTAATACAGCTTTACACTGATTATTAATTCACTAACATAAAGGTACATTTAAAAACAAATTAACCTGAAATCATTATTTTACCAAAAAACTAAGTAAATTAGAATTCCTAAAAGAATTACCCAATTTTTACCAATATTAAACTTGCCCTTATTTTTATAATTGTACAGCTACAGGAACTAATCCTTTAATAAATAAGCAAGTGATTTGTGATCATTATTCAACAGTAAAACTAATGGTAAAATAAACAAAGTAACCTATTTCATGTCAACAAACCAAGACCAGTGACTTGTGAACATTATTTAGCAATACAACAGTTGACACAAGATACAAAGTAACCTATTTTATGTCAACAAACCAAGACCAGTGACTTGTGAACATTATTTAACAATACAACAGTTGACAAAAGATACAAAGTAACCTATTTCAAGTCAACAAACCAAGACGAGTGACATGTGAACATTATTTAGCAATACAACAGTTGACACAAGATACAAAGTAACCTGTTTCAAGTCAACAAACCAAGACCAGTGACTTATGAACATTATTTAGCAATACAACAGTTGACACAAGATACAAAGTAACCTATTTCATGTCAACAAACCAAGACAAGTGACGTGTGAACATTATTAAACAATACAACAGTTGACACAAGATACAAAGTAACCTATTTCATGTCAACAAACCAAGACCAGTGACTTATGAACATTATTTAGCAATACAACAGTTGACACAAGATACAAAGTAACCTATTTCAAGTCAACAAACCAAGACAAATGACTTGTGAGCACCATTTTTCATTACAACAGTTAATACAAATTACAAAGTAACTTATAACATGTTAAAAAACAAAATCAATCACCTTGCAGAATAAGAACAGACTCCTGGTTTCCAATATCTTTTGTACATGAAAATAATGGTACATTGGCCCGTTACACTAACTTTTGTACAAATAAGATTTTTGAAAAAAGTAATGACACATACAGAATTGATTACCACACTTTCTGCAGATTTTAACACAAGCTTCCCATAAGACAGCACACTCAACTATTCGAATCATACTGTCACTAAAGTACAAACTTTGATTGAGACTAATGACCAATCTAAGTAAGCAAGAGTTATCTTATTAAAATGAGTACGGTAGGTCTTATACTGCAACACCTTATATGAAGTTTCAATCCAATATACACGGGTTAATCCAGAATTCACGGGGAAATGAGTATAACTTTTTTAATAGACTTTGTACTTATTTAAAATTTCATTTGCATACAGAACTATGTTCCAGGAGTCTTTGTGCAATGTTTTATGATCATACCTGATTTAATTGATGCATTATCAACAATTTAGTAACCTGTGTCGTCAGTAGGCAAGGCAAAGTCAATTTCCCATTATATATGACATGATTTTACTCTGTACGGAAATCACGTCTATCACTCCATTACAGCGAAAAATCTTAACAGAGAATGTCAATATTTTCAAAATAGTCTCCATTTTGATAGATATGTTTAAATGCGGAACAATAAGATTTTTATTGCATAATGCTGGTAATCTGCCATTTTAGCTACTTGTGAACAGTTACATGTGCTTGACATCACATGTGATGTCACAACATGTGCATGACATCCAGAGGAATTAACAGTCCTATTTGATTACATACACTAGTTTATAAATCTTTGGGATTGGTAATAAGGGAAATGTAAGGATTTGAAGTTGCATGTCATTGACAAGAAATATGAAATTTGCCGAGCTTATACAAACTTCACACTGCCTAATAGCAACCATATTTTCGTTCACTCTATTGCAATGTTACCGACAGTTTTGCCAAGTCATCCAAAGACTGCATCTACTCCTGGTCATAATATCATTGAGGTATCCATAATATTGAACAAGTTGTGTGAAGTTCCAATAAATACAATTAGTGGTTGGTGACATATGGATTTGAAGGTACTTTCATATAAAATGTTTAACTTTTGCATGAAATTTCATTGCAATACATGCAATATATATAACCATGGTGTGACAGATGCCAATGCCAGAGTGAATATAAAAGCTCTCCCTATTCTTTGAACAGTCAAGCTAAAAAGGAAACACTAAATGAGGTTCTTAAATCCAGAATTAACATTCACCATAGAAAGTTCCTAGGATTAAGGGTTTGTCCTTTTTTTTTGGACGGTTGAAACTCAGTTTAATTCATTATGTGGCTGTTTCTAGACACTTAAAAAACAACTTTTATGTGGCTAAAAGCCACTTAAATGCCCATTTGTTAGAATTTCCATCTTGTCTTTGTCCAGAGCTGCAGCCACACATCTTGTCTTTGTCCATAGCTCCAGCCACACATCTTGTCTTTGTCCATAGCTGCAGCCACACATCTTGTCCTTGTCTATACCTGCAACCATACGTCTTGTCTTTATCCATACCTGAAACCATACGTCTTGTCTTTATCCATAGCTGCAACCATTTGTATTGTCTTTGTCCACACATCTAGCAAGTCCTCTGTTACCTTCTGATGTCATATTTAAGTGTCAAGGTTTCTGAACACAAAGATCCTAAAAAGAAAAGAAAGAGAATTATGAAAAAGTAAATAAACTGTATTGTTGTACTGTCCAATAAATAGAGTCCAGTGAACACTCATATTTGGTTTCATAGATGTATGAATAGTGGTGAATAACTGAAATATAATCATACACATGTCATAAACTTTAATTCAAAAGCTACATTGATGCTGATGTAAGTACAATATTATTTTCAAAAAGAAATAGATAAACACCTGGTATTGGTCATATCTTAACAAACTTGGGAAAAATGCATGCTTCTAAACCAATTGAAAAACTTATATAAAATTGAACAAACAAAATAAATTCAATAGGGAATGGAGTGTTTAGCTAACAGTGCTTTGAATAACTTTTCTAACCTGGAACCCAAAGACTTAGAGTGGTGAGATAGACATAAATCATACTCAAGCCAGAAATTCCAAATTTCTGAAAAACCTGATATGTACATACCTGTGTCTGTACAAGACAGTTCTTCTGTTGTCCTATTTGTACAGGAAGGCAAGGGGTGGTGACAGAGCCCTTGTCTTGTATCCTCTGTATCAATGTGTCTGCCAACATCTAGTACTATAAAAGAAAAGTCAGTCAATATTCACATTTCAAATTAAATTAAACAAGAAATGTCATCAGTAAAATGACAAATGTCACAGGAGTTGTCTGTAAATGTAAAAATATACATCAGTACTATCCCCTGGTGGACACTCTGCCATAAAACTTACAATGTGGCACAGTGGTAAATGTAAATCATGAAATACCTTTACATACATATTCTAAAACTGTAAATATCACTTACAACAGTTGATAATGTGACTATGAAATTTACCCCATGGCATTTCTTTATCCTTTCACTAAAGTATATTGGTAAGGAATATCTATATATGCATATATATAATATAAACACAATAATTATGAATCTGTCTGATGTTCATGTATATTGCCAATGAACAAGAAATGTAGATGTATTCCACAAAAGATATAAAAAATGGCATTGATGTTTAGGAAATGCAACTTTTGAATACTCTCTATGTGTCTGGTTATACCATTTATTTTAAATATTTATTAAACTCTCATTACTAATTAAGAAAGGCTTTTGTCCTCACTTAAGATCAAAGGAAAAACATTTTATTAATATTTATTACTATTTCTTAAATTATTACTGCTTTGCTATTTAGAGTGACCATATCAGAGATGCTAGAAAACGTCAGCCATAACTTTAACAGCCTTTGCATTACGGCACGTATCGTGCTGAAGACATTATCTAGCCTTCAATGTCATCTCAAGTTTTCAATCAACTGTCACGGCAACCACCATCACCCTGGTTAAGCATACAACTACAGGTACAATCATTGTAGGTTGCCAAGCATACAGCTACATGTACAACAGAGGTGCCGATAAATGCATGAAAGGAAGCCTGTCTCCAATAGCCCATGACACATGATGATATGAAAGTATATTGTTTATTTTCAGTACAGGTAATAAAAATGGTTTTGAAACTAATTACTAAAAACTTTTTCATGGCTTTTTGTTTTTGTTTTTTTAAGGCAACTCTGGCCAATTAAAATAGTTCAGTACTAATGCAGTGATGCCATCATTTTAATGTACAATATTTGATCAGTATAATAAATGCTTACACTGAGACAGACAGTTGGAGTTGTTGGTGAGTTTAACATTTAACCACTGTTCTTCCACATGTAGCTGGCAATGTTTCCTATGAAACAATTGGACTGAGTTCAGCTCGACCTTGTGCATCTTAAGATAGCTTTTAGACAATCTGCCATGGAAGAGCCATTGTCATTTGTAAAGATTGATCTCAATGTAGTTTAAATGTTACAAGTTGGGGTCTCTTATGATAAAACTGACAATCTTTCTAATGAAGATATTGGACCAAGCTTGGCTTAAACCCATGATCAATGTCTTTTAAACAGAAGTTAGGCATCTTATGTTGCTCTGGAAAATATTATTTTGACAATCTTTTTCATACAAGTATTGGACCAAGCTAGGCTCAAACACATGACCTCAGTGGCAAGAAGTAAGTGATCTTGCTTAGGTTATCCTATTCATGGAGGACCTTTTGTCATTTGCATAAAATGATCTCAATGTAGTCCAAACATGTGTATTTGTTATATAATAGAAATAATTGTACTTTTAATGTATTAAAGGACATTCATATTGTCAATCAGCTTTACTGTAATACATTAAATCTGATGTGAATGTTTCACATAACAATTTGGATATTTACATGAAAAGTGAAAGTAAGTCATGGTCATGTGTTGTCAGTATTGTCAATAAACACTACTATAATCAATATATTAAGCCTGATGCAAATCTTTCATGTAACATTCTTGAGCTCAATGTAGTTAAAACAACATGGGCCTCTGTTATTTTATGGAAACAATATAGGTTCAATGTAAGAACATTTACATTGTCGGTCAACACTACTGAAATACATTAAGTCTGATACAAATGTTTCATGTAACAATTTTTGTATTTACGTGAAAGTAGGTCATGTTAAATGTACCCAGTATCTGGCTTTTTACTTTACTCTTTCATTATTTTTATCCCTCATATTTGTACCAAAGCGATATGTCTTGTCTGTCCTGGGCAATTTCTGTCTTTGGTAATATCTAACCAAGGACACAAACTCTACTAATATTAAAATTCTTTTGTTTTACTAATATTAGTCTTGGCATCATTCCATTACAACATAAGGAACACTTATCTATTTGATTATAGAAGGGCCACATTTGACCTAGATCGCTCACCTACGGTAGAGGAGACTATATATAACAAAGGTGAGTTTTGAATGAGGCAAGTGCCACACTTCAGACATTTAAATTTGGTCATTTGAGATATCAGATATATAAAGCCTAAGTTTTGTAAATATCAAAATGAAAGCTGCAGGTGCTGGAGAACATAATTTCAAATAACGCAATCAATAAAGAGCCATAACTCCCAGCATTAATTACTCAATTTGGCCAGTACAATTTGATTTGAATATTTACCATCATTTTCATGCCAATGGTGGCTAACAGAAGATCAGTTAGCTTGACCACACTTTCCTAGTATCCTGTAAGATTAAGCAATACTCAAGTACACCCATCTCTACAAGTAACTGATACCTTTCCAACCTGTATCAGCAGTGATATGATTGACAATGAGACACAATGTCACAAAGACTGTGGCCAGGCAGAGATTCAAACTCAAGACCCCTGGATTAATATTTTTTTTTAATATTTTAACAATTTCAACACACTACAGGTTAATGTAATGTATCCACTATCCAGCCTTAATAAGTGGAGGAAAACATCAGAATGAATCTGAGAGTAGCAGAACCATTCTTCCGCAAGTAACTGGCAAACGTTCTCAAAAGTTTTTAGAGTGAGTGGGCTCGAACTTACGACATTAGTGGTGATAGGTAAGAGATCTTGAGACTGTGCCTTAGACCACTCAGTCACAGAGGACCCTGTTGGATTGATAACCAGACATGCTACTGACTGAGATACCTTGGCCCTTGTCTCAAATATCACGGTTACATAACAACTTTGTAAGTTTAATGAGGATGGAATATAAACTGTGAGTGCTGGAGTGCAAGCAAAATCAAATACATGCAATTTTTGACATTTCAAGGGTCACAACTCTGATAATATTAATGGGATTTGGCCATTTCACAAAGTTATTCAAGGTATAATGGTAAAATAACTACTTTGTACGTATTTTGAGGATTAAATGAAAACTGCAAGTGCAGGATGCAAATGACAATTTGGTCAGTTTTAAAATTGTCCAGATATTATGCACAAAACATCAAATTACACAAGTTTTTTAATGCAAGGGCCATATTTTTGATTTTTTTTTATCAAATTTGGTCAGTTTAAGAATTTTTCAAAGATATTATGGTTATATAACTACTATATATTAGGTTTAATGATCAAATGAGAAATGCTGCACATAACTATAGACATTTATAATCTGATTGGGCAGTTCAAAAACGTGTCCAAGATATTATATGGTTATATATCTACTAAGTTAGGCCTAAATCAATGGAAATACCAATAGGGTAGGTAGGTAAATTGTTTATTTATTGCTAATTATTTATTTTGCTTTGTCGATACTATCTGTTTTCTGTGAGTTTATGTTAAATAAAGTGAAACTGTGATATCAACGCTAACAAAAGCTTGATTTTCATCTAGTATCAATGTGAAAATCTTACACTGAAAATTTTGGTAAACATTCAAATCAATTCACTGAAATTTTATTGCAGGAGTTGAACATAAAATTTTGTAAATTTTGAACAGATGAAAAATTGCAATTAAGTGCTGCACTATGTTCCAATTGAGGAATACAAAAGTTTGAAGCCAAATCATTCACTTACATTTGTACTGAGAGTAAACAATTATTACTCTTACTGCATATGTATAAGACTGGGTTACCACAAGCAGACTAATTTCCATGCACTTACCCAGATTGGCACAGCAGAGCCATCAAGTTAGAACAAGAGATGGATTGATCATTGTTGCATTTCTGATAGGCACACTAGAACTATCAAGTTAGAACAAGAGATGGATCAATCATTGTCACACTTTTGATAGTTAACAGCTATGTGTCGCAATGTCATCTAGAGTCTGCAAACACAGTCACCCTCTTTTGCCTTTCTTTTAATTAATATTTCCTATTTTATTATATTTATTAAAATAATGTATTCTATAATCCTTTACAAATTAATTAACTGCATTTTCTGATAGAACAAAATATAAGGTCACATTTTATGTGTAATTTCAAAAAGGCTGAATTGATAAAAATATAAAAAAAAAAACTGAATGAGAACTAAAATGCAAAATATGTGAATTGACTTTTTAAAGAACTAAAAAAAAAACAGACATATGGAAACCATCACTGCTGTATTTCTGCTAAAAATAACCACTCTTGTAAAATATTTTTCATCAACATTTCTTGTTTACAGACAACATAGGGGCATCAGACAGACTATTTATTGTATTTATCTATAAATATATAATATATGTATTCCATACAATATACAAAATTACTCAATACTAAAGAATGAGAAAAATACTGTGGCTTGCGAGGAGAAAATATGACATACAATAAACTCAAATGAGAACAATATCAAGTCATAAACAAAGCTAAACAATATGAACATACCAAGCTTTTCAGATTTCTCACATAGAAGCAGACATCACTGGACAAGCGAGAAATACAAAGTCATGTTCACCTCTGTCATCACCATGTTCACAATAGAGTCACATTGGAGCCCATATATACATAGATTGATACTTCCAACCAGAAGTAATCCAGTATTTGCAAGTCATTAGTTTACATCATCTTAAAAGCAGCAGATAACAATGCAACAGTTCACTTGGTCATCTTATTTTTTTCCTTTTTATCATAATGAATTTAGATTGTGGTCCAACACTATTTCAAACAAGTTATATACTGGATCCAGTTTTATTAATGGAGGTTCGGCAAGTAACTCTCACATGAAGTCTTTGCACTGAGCTGAGTAACAAACCTAGATCAAACCCTTAGACACATTTGAGTCAAGGAGGGTGGTCTAGCTTTAATGGGACACACAATTTGGGAAAAATAAATCCCCTCACCCCCACAAAGGGCTGCAATAGAGAAATTGCAATGTCCTGTCCAAAATTTCATGTTCTGTTCACAACTTTGTCATACATAGAGGGATTTTAAAATATCCGGATACAAAACGACCACCACGACATGGTGTGCTGAGTGAAAGATGTAGGCCTGTAGCTCAATGGCACTAAGAGGTCAAACATGTTGTTGTCATAGTATGGTGTTTAGCGTCGCTTTCAAGCCGAGGATCAAACCCATAACCTTCCGCATATGAGGTTGGCACTCTACCCTGGACCATCGCTGCGATATTATTTATATGAAAGATATACATACATAAATGTATATACAGAAAGTGGTATTCATATCCTATTTAATATTTCGTTCCATGTGGGTTTTTGAAACAACCACACAAATAATCATCACATCATGACATATTGCACCAAGATCTGTAGCTCAAGGTTGTTTTTATTAACCCTTAAAATATTCACAATATAATTACATACAAGTTTTTTTATACTTTTTATATTGGCAGAGCAAGACCTCAAGAGAATAGAACCATTGTCCAAGTAATCTTAGAATTGATCGGACATCCAACCCAAAATAGAATTTATTAGTAATCTATTGCATATGACATAGCTGCTGCTTCTATCGGATGCATAACAGTCAAAACTTTTACAAGCAATACAGAATATTCCTCACCATGAGTTGCTTCATCAGAAATCCATGAATCAGATGTCTAGTTCCCTTAGTCTAGTCCACATATCTCACATGAATGATTGCACATCGTGGTGCCACATCGATTGTCTCTCATTACTGGTTGTACAGGGTGGATTACAAAATAAGTATAATCTGAAACTAAAACAAAAAACATAATTATATAAATTTCTACCACCCTGGCCCCTTTTGGAAAGTCAATTTTCCTTATTGAGCCAAATCTTATTTCCTATGACTAGATGATACTTTGGAACTCAAACTGAATAATAATTTTGCCTAAATAGACGAAAAATAAGGGAATTTTCTGTTTTCCCTTAGTATCCCTTTGTGAACTTCTAATTTCCCTTACAGGGCTCCTATACATTTTAGCCCCTAAATTCTTATCTGCAATCATACCCCTACACATAGGGATAATTTATGCCAAATATGAACAAATCTGACATACAGGTTCTTAAGAAAACATTTTTTTAATTCCCAATTTATACCCTTTTGGGGCCCCTCCTGACCCTTTAAGACAATGGAAACCAGTCATTTTTACAAATCTGAACCTTTACCAAACAATGCTTCTGTGAAGATATTGGCAAAATCATTTCTATTTTAAAAAAAATAAATTAATATTTATTATAATGACATGTGTCCCCTAATTGAACCCTCAGGGCAGGGTCATTTTATAACCCTAGGGACACCATTTAACAAAACTTACAAAACTATTGTTTGTTATCATTACTACATAAACAGTTAGAAAATCTGTTGAGTCATTCATGAGAAGAAGATTTTTTAAGTTTTAGACTATTTAGCCATCTTGAATTTCAGATTGAAAAAAAAAAAACACTCTTCTTTACAGTCTCCTATGCAAAAGAAACAACCATGTGAAGTTTCAGTTTAATTGGCCAAGTGGTTTCAGAGAAAGTGCTGCAAACAGACGACAGACAACGCGCCATTGCATAAGCCTTTCTGGCCTTTTGCCAATAGAGCTAATAAATGAATTTGGAGGGGTTTTACAGCATAAAATATTTCGTCATTTTACAATAAACCAACCATTGTTGCAAAGTTCAGCTGCTAATGGAAACAATAACCGTTACAATGATATTGGATATTAGATCTAGTGAATTTAATTAATGTCAACCAGTACAAAAGCGATGTATTCTTACACATTTACTTTGCAGCTGATAGTTTAAATTATCATTGATTTGAGGAGTTGGAGCAAAATAAATAAATAAATCATCATCAGGATTGGAATTATAAGGATTAAATTCATTTTTATTTTTTTTATGCATGTGTAAAGAATGTCGACTTACACTTTCGGACACCTACCATAAGTGATATGTGCATTCCACATTCTTTACACATGCATAAAAAAAAAGAAACAAGAAATGTCACTGTTAAGTGTCACATGCCCCCCAACATGTCGTTATGTTATATTGATCATTTGTAGCAAGTATCATTAAAATTCATCTATGCATGACAAAGTGACAGGCCAGAAACAAAATCTCACATAAACTCAAAGTGTTGTCAAACAAACTCAAATTGTGACCTTGACCTTTGAGGTAGGGGTGTGGGTCTTACTCGCGACATGTCAATATGTTCTGTTGATCATTTGTTGTAAGTATCAACAAAATCCATCTATGCATGACAAAGTTACAGGCCGGAAACGAAATACCGGACAGAATGACGGAAGGACGGACGGAAAGACGCTGCGATTACTATATGCAACCCAAAAAAATTAGGGAATAACTCCGTGAAAAATCATAGAACTGGAACACAAAGTCATCTAACCTTAACACAAATATATTATGCGCATCTCCACTTGGTAGTGATGCATCCTAGCAAGTTTTGTAAAATTCCAACGTTGGGTTGTAGAGAAATAGCGCGGACAAGAATTTGGTCACAGACAGAATCAAAGGGCCATAACTCTGTGAAAAATCATCGAACCAGAACACAAATAAATTACGCACATCACCACTTGGTATTGATGCATCCTAGCAAGTTTCATAAAATTCCAACATTGGGTTGTAGAGAAATAGCGCGGACAAGAATTTAGTCACAGACAGAATCAAAGGGCCATAACTCCTTGAAAAATCATCAAACCGGAAAACAAAGACAATATACAAATCTGCACTTGGTAATTATGCATCCTAGCAAGTTTCATAAAATTCCAACATTGGGTTGTAGAGAAATAGCTCGGACAAGAATTTTTGTCACAGACAGATCAAAGGGCCACATAACTCCGTGAAAAATCATTGAACCGGAAAACAAAGACAATATGCACATCTGCACTTGGTAATGATGCATCCTAGCAAGTTTCATAAAACTCAAACCAGAGTTTGTAGAGAAATAGCCCAGACAAAAATTTGGATGGACAGACACATGCACGGACAACCTGGGGTTGTAGAGAAATAGCATGGACAATAATTTGGTCAGATTCAATTAAAGGGCCATAACTCCGTGAGAAATCATCGAACCTGAACACAAAGACAATATGCACATCTCTTCTTGGTAGTGATGTATTCTAGCAAATTTCATAAAATTACAAAATGGGTTTGTAGAGAAAAAGCACGGACAAGAATTTGGTCACAGACAGAATCAAAGGGCTGTAACTCCGTGAAAAACACAAAGACAATCTGCGCATTTCCACTTGGTAGTGATGCATCCTAGCAAGTTTCATAAAATTTCAAAATGGGGTATTAGAGAAATAGCGCTGACAAGAATTTGGTCAGACAGAATCAAAGGACCATAACTCCATGAAAAATTATTGAACCGGAACATTAAGACAAAATGTGCATCTCCACTTGGTAATGATGCATCCTGGCAAGTTTCATACAATTCCAGCCTGAAGCTGTAGAGAAATAGCGCGGACAAGAATTTGGTCACAGACTCAATTTAAGGGCCAGAACTCCCTGCAAAATCATCGAACTGGAACAAAAGAAATTTGGTAAAATTGACAAGAACTCGTTATTTTTACCAGGATAATACTTGTTTATTTTCAAAAATCAATAAAATGAATGCAATAAGTAATTTTCTCAACTTGAAATCCACTCGCAAAAAAATGCAAGCTTAAGTAATTTCAACTCGCATTTTCAAAATACAGCTCGCATTTTGCGAGTGGCGAGTGCTTAAATTCAAGCCCTGCTGACAAAAATTTGGTCAGACTCAATTAAAGGGCCATAACTCCATGAAAAAAATCATTGAACCGAAGCACAAAGATAATATACGCATCCTAGATGCATCCTTGCAAGTTTCAAAAAATTCCAAAATGGGGTATGAAGAGAAATAGCATGGACAAAAATTTTGTCACAGACAGAATCAAAGGGCCATAACTCCTTAAAAAATCAATGAACCAGAACAAAAAGACAATGTGCGCATCTGCACTAGATAGTGATGCATCCTAGCAAGTTTCATAAAATTCCAACATGGGGTTGTAGAGAAATAGCGCAGACAAGAATTTGATCTTAGATTCAATTAAAGGGCCAAAACTCCCTGAAAAATCATCGAACCGGAACACAAAGACAATATGCCCATCTGCACTTGGTAGTGATGCATCCTAGCTAGTTCGATAAAATTTAAAATGGGGTTGTAGAAAAATAGTGCGGACAAGAATTTGGTCACAGACAGAATCAAATGGCCATAACACTGTGAAAAATTATCGAACTGGAACACAATTACAACATGTGCATCTGCACTTGGTAATGATGCATCCTAGCAAGTTTCATAAAATTCCAACCAGAAGTTGTAGAGAAATAGCGCAGACAAGAATTTGATTACCGACAGAATCAAAGGGCCATAACCGTGTGAAAATCATCGAACCGGAACATAAAGACAACATGCAAATCTTCACTTGGTAATGATGCATCCTAGCAAGTTTCATAAAATTCCAACCAGAGGTTGTAAAGAAATAAAGCAGACAAGAACTTGGGGACAAGAATTTGGTCACAGAATCAATTAAAGGGCTGTAACTCCATTAAAAATTATCAAACCGGAACACAAAGACAATATGCGCATCTGCACTTGGTAGTGATGCATCCTAACAAGTTTCATAAAATTTAACATGGGGTTGTAGAGAAATAGTGCGGACAAAAAATTGGTCACCGACTGAATCAAAGGGCCATAATAACTCCATGAAATATCATTGAACCAGAGCATAAAGATAATATGCGCATCTGCACTTGCTAATGATGCATCCTAGCAAGTTTCATAAAATTCCAACCAGAGGTTGTAGAGAAATAGTCAACTAAAAATATGTAAGTTATAACCCCCAAACATAACAAAACTTTCTTTGATGATCAGACCCAAATTCGCATCACACATCTTGGGCTGGTTAGCATTTGTGCCAATTAATTTAAAAATGCAATCACAACTAAAGAAGATACGGTCCGGACAGGACGAAACACAATGTTTACATTTGATTTTCAAACACTTGACCTTGAGCTATGACGCACACATGGAAGGACGCACGGACGCAGCCCATTTCTATATTCCCCGCTTCGCTCTAAGAGCGGTGGCAGGGGATAATAACCACTAAACTCACA
The DNA here is from genome assembly GCA_029582155.1 of Panopea generosa. Taxonomy (NCBI): domain Eukaryota; kingdom Metazoa; phylum Mollusca; class Bivalvia; order Adapedonta; family Hiatellidae; genus Panopea; species Panopea generosa. The sequence continues at coordinate 51,938,604 of CM055908.1, forward strand.
GGTTGGGGTCCTGAGAATATCACATGTACAGTGCTCCAGATAGCTTTTGGCCAAATGCTTATTTTACTCCCTAAATTAAAATTTAATGCTTAAAATGGAAATTGAAAGAGTATTTTCAAAATTTACCTTTACTTCTGACCAGAAACTGTTAATGTTTGCTTTAATACAGATTTGAGGTTGTCTTCAATTTCATTATTATCAGCCATGGGAATTTTACTTTCCATGATTCAATGGTATTTATATTGACCTTGCCTCCCGTGTATTTTTTGTTTATTTTTTGTGACTTCGTAATACATGCATCAATAACTCACTTTTGAGAGTATTGTTTTTCTTAAAGAACTGGAATAAGTTAGAATAATGATTGGGTTTCTTTTGGGGTTTTTTTGTCTTCCGACGCCAGAAGCAGACGATGCCATTTATAATAAATACGATAAAGTAATCGGCTAAAGTAAATCAGGTTCGTTTATAGCAGGCCTCCTTAAAACACTTGGAAATACTCAACATGCTCAGTGACAATGATCTACGGGAAATAACTCTTATTGTATATAGTTAGTGTGGTTCCCCGATCTACCAATAAACAGTCGATTTTTATCGGTATAGGTCAGGGAACCAGACTATGTTTTACATAGCAGTTACTTCCCTTAGATTTGTTTATTTCACGGTGTCTACTTCCGTTGTGAAAACCCCGGTCTTTGGAAATACGATACGCACAAGATCGCCAATGAAATGCTTAAATTCAATTGTTTATGCATACAAGTACGCACATTTATTATTTTCAATGCTTTTTTTGTCAATTTCAATGCTTATTTATGCAAATACGCACCTTATCTGGAGCACTGCATGTATGCTATGTATAAGATTATTTTGTGGCCTGTAGTCATTTTTTGTGTGAACTTTTACATCTTGTTTAAGATACTGTTACCATGCACTATTCGCTACATATAATTATATAATTATATATATATATATATATATCAACATCACATCAACGTGGTAAAAGGTGCCTCAATAAGAATCGCCGTAACACAATTCATGAACTATGCTGTAAACTAAGTATAGGTTACGGTACAGTGCACATGATAATTAAAAATGAATAACATGCAATTCCCTAGAGTGATCACAGGGTTCCTCGCTTGATATAATGTATCATGTATGAGCAGAGTGACCAGCAAGAGTAGGGAAATTACTTGTGAAATAAACTGACGTCGCGACAACGTAACATAAATCTGACCTGCGGTAGATAGGTGTACATGATGTGTTTGAAATACATGTAGCTATTTTATTTTCATATATATTTTCTTCATATTTTGCGTACTGTTTGAAGTTATATTAAATATAATACGTGTAAAACTCCAAATAAATCCGACATGTCATCTTCATATTATGAGATTTGTCCACAAACTTCTGGATAACCTTCGTATATTACATTATTCAAGTGGGAAAGTTGTCAATTACTAGCAGATATGGGTACTGGATCCCAGGAACAAGTGTTTTGTTGTTTGGGGTAACTGGTCATTAGTTTACCCTTGATAGTATAAACATGATTCTAAATATTCAATTAGTCAAAACAATAAATTACCTTAATATCATGATACAAGTCCCTTTCTGCAGAGGTCACAAATATGTGGGTTAATTTCTCCTTCTTTTCACTTTCAGTTTATCAGTTGTGCATCAAGATTGATACCTGGTGTCGAGTTATGTGTCCTAATGTTAATTGGCTGGCGTGTGTTTTTCTTATCTCACAAAAGTTTTCTACAGTGGAATATTTCATCGGATAAGTCAGTAGCACAACACATGGTTTCATCATCTTCCACTGTATCCTCTACATCTACGGCCATCCTCTCCTTGAGCTATTGAGTAAAACAAGTAAAATTATTTTATTTGCAGGATGAAGACGGCAACGATAAAACAACATGATACTGTATTGTTTATTTATGAAAACTATTATTGGTTTATTATATGTGTAACATATCTATTCAGAGCCCCAGGTAAAAATTAGTGGATACGCATCAAATTTGTTTTACATGCATATCAATAACACATAAGCAACGAATTTAATGTTAAAATCAATTTTTATATACGTAACTAAGTTTACATTCTCTAAAAATTGAACTATACTAATTTCTCGACTTATCCACGTAAATAGGAATAGCTGAATGGTTTCAATTTAACTCGCTTTAATGATAATTTTTGCAGATTACAGTGATTATTCAGTCTGTGTAATTAATTAACAATGTTGCTAAGATGCTTGATTTATCATTGTGCTTGATATTAAAACACGGCTGGGATTCCTGGCAACCCGACCATATTCCTGCAGCAGGGAAAATGCATATACGGCATTTGTAATCGTGAAATCCTACGGTGTTTAAATGAAACTATCTCAATCATAATCAATTGTATTTGGTATTTACATAATTGATAAGAAAATATCGTTGGTGGAATAAGAAAAAGGTATTGAAATTTACCAGTCAAATTTAGCCAGAATTTGTCTTTTCCTTGGAGCTGGATTATGACCGAGTTTTAGTATCATCCACATTATATTTTGCCTCAAAAACTAACATATGACTGCCAACAAATAAACTGTAAATGTGATGCAAAAAAAAAAAAAAAAAAAACTAAATTAAGTTTGTTTTTCACAAAAAAATGAGTTCATGGTCAGGATTATGTCACAGTACAATTGTCTTGTTCCTATTTTTCTAGAGCATTGGTATGCCATTTATTTTTTAATATTTCTAAACTGTCATTTAAGAGGTTCTTCCAAGGATTTTGGGGATCTGGAGAATATTGGCCATTACTTTAAGAGATCCAGGGAACAGGGACCCCCCTTCTGGGAGGGCCTCATTTAACTTCTCAGCAATGGTCTGTAAGAAACCCAAAGATTGAGCAGTAAAATGACTGATACAAGTAAAGATAATAGGCAAAATGGAAAGTTTGATGTCCATTTGAACAGCTAAAACATAAAATACCCTAGCAATTTAACAGAAGTTTACAATAACCTCTGTTACGCATCCATTTGTGTTAAGCAGCCGAAAATTGTTAGTTTTATATTTACAGCCTAACTTGGTCAATAAACAGACCAAACAAAAGGCTCTTAGGGGCCATTATAGTACCTTCCCACTGTAAACTGCAGCATAACACACGCTTTGCTGTATATCAAATGTGCAATACTCATCACTATTCTGAAAAACTAAAAAAAAATCATCTACTCTGATATTGATGAGTATTTACTCATTGGCTCAAAAATCTGTCTACTTTTTAAATAAATATTCCTACTTTGACTCTGTATGCTTTGTTATTTTAAGATGTACATCAATATTGAAAATAGTATTCATAATAGGATCACCTTGTCAATTCTGTCCAAATTTCTACAAACCCTCCACCATTGTTCTTCATTGGGAACTCCAGGTGGCATCCCTATTTTGCGCATCATGAATAAAGTCCCCCACAGTGTGCCTGATTTCTGTGGCCTGCGATGATTAGAATTACAGTCATTAGTGTTGTATATAAAGGAACAGTGGAAAGATGACACAATTAGAGATTTGTGATGAAATACGATTATAATATATTTATAATCATAATGTGTATATTTATATTTGTGTATTCAATGAAGGTTCTTCCCAAGCACAGGCCCCATTTATCTATATTATGGTCCATTATTTACTATATATACAGTGGTTTCTCCAGCTCCAGTTTTTTGGGGTCATTGATGACCCACTGACTAAAAATCTGAGAGTCATTTTCAAAATCTGGGGATCATCAGTTGACTAGTTTTAAACTTAATCAACTTAAATAAATGGAGGTAAAATAGTACATATTTTACAAAAACAGTTTTACTTCCTGTTTCACACAAATTTCTCAGTCAAAGCTGAAACTTAAGTTAACAACTTCAAAAGAATTTAACTTCAAATGAATGTTTCACTTCTGGCAACAAGTTACAAAAACTATAGAAAGTACATGTAGTTGTTTTTATGTTCATGGCCACAGCTGGGCCATGAACTTTTCAAATGTCATGGCCCCAGCTTGATCACCATGACCCTAATAATTTTTAATGAAAAACACTAAAATTAATTCAGTATTTTGTATTTCAGCTGAGCTTCATGTTTAGCGTTTCTAAGCATTATACTCTTTGGAAAACAAAACTTTGTTGTATTCTTTTTCCTAAAAGCATTTCTCTTCTGGTTCATAGCTAGACTCATTTTAGAGTAACATTACCTTAATATAAAAACATTTTAAATGTAACTTAACAAACATTAATTAAATTTCTGAAACTATATAATCATTTGTCTAAACCAATATAATTTTCTAAAAGTTAACTTTCTTTTTTCTATAACCTTTTAAACATTCGTTAAAGAAACATAAACCGCGCCGGGAATACCGCTGTAAAACTTGGAGCGACCGATGTTCAAACTTGTATTAAAATGTGGCACATGCGCCTCTCGATACCTTATAGAAAACAAAATAGAACGTTTTTCAGATCAAGTATCATCCGTACATTGTTAACAACTTTTTTGAAAAGTTTCATGATTTCCACATTTCATTTGTATATAAACAACAGAAAACTGGGTATATATCAGTGCTATTGTTGCAGCGTACGTTTGTTTTCACAGATGTTGTCTTCAAACTACAATATTGCTTTGCGGAAAATTATGTATGTGACCATAATTGTTTATGCTATTGCATTAATATAGCGTTAGTAACCAATTAAAGCATTTATATAACTTAGTAGTACTGTGTGACCGGGATTTCCCTGAATCAGACTACGTGATCTGCCAAAACAGCAAGCATTGTAAAAATAACTCTGAAACCAGCTTGCTGAAGCAAATATGCGTAATTTGAATTTCTATAGTTTTAAGGTTGCGTCATAATGGACGCACTGAACAAACTTGGTTGCGTCAAATGAGATTTTATTACATCAAAGATGCAAGAAACGCGCTCTGGAGAAAACACTGGATATAGCTTTCCAAAAGCTGTAGTAAGATAGAGCCTGTGTTCACAAGGTGTGGGAATGGTCTAAGAATTACCACTTTTTATATGTCAATGCATTCATTTCTGTTGGTAAACTGCCTGCCTTATAAACATGGGTTTAACACGTCAATGCAAGTTCATCAGGGACATGACGGTCATTATATATAATTCATGACGCCATTATGTATAATTATCGGGTAAAACACAATAAAGAACACAATTAGAAGTCATGTGTGTTATGGTAACTGTACATCTATATGATTAACTACAGAAACACTGTATTTGGTTTGAAATGTGTGAAATTGATTTTTGATGATTGGTTGATATTTTCAAGATTTTATCTTTAATCATTTTTGAGAACCATTGGAATCAATGGTCAAAATCGGGCTATTTTGGTCGTTATGGTGTTGCACTTGAAAAATACCCTTTTTGAAAAGTAATTTCTTTATAAAATCAAAGGATATATTAGATTTTAAATATATTCAAATAAAGCCTAAACTAAACAAGAGGCCCAAGAGGGCATGAGGACGCTCTACTGACTCATAGTGGCCATAGCACTTTTTGAAATTCTCCTATGCAATAGAAATATTGGGGTGAGGTCATTTTTAACCCTAGGGACACCATTTGAACAAATCTAACAAAACTATAGTTGGTCATCATTACTACATAAACATTTTGAAAATCTGTTGGGCCGTTCATGAGAAGTAGATTTTTTAAGTGTTGGACTATTTTTAGTAACAGTGGCCATCTTGAATTTTAGATAGAAAAAAAAATCTTCTGTATAGTCTTCTATGCAATAGAAACATCCATGTGAAGTTTCAGTTTAATTGGCCTAGTGGTTTCTGAATAGATGAAAGAAAAAGAGAATTTTCTGTTTTCCCATAGTATCCCTATGTAAAGTTCTAAGTCCCCTTACAGAGCCCCTATAAATTTTAGCCCCCTAATTCTTATCTGCAATGAAACCCCTACACATAGGGATAATTTATAAATATGAACAAGTCTGACATACCGGTTCTTAAGAAAACAATTTTAGTAATTCCCAATTTTAACCCTTTTGGGGCCCCTCCTGACCCCTTAAGACAGTGGAACCCAGTCATTTTTACAAATCTGAACCTCCTTCACCAAACAATGTTTCTATGAAGATATAGGCAAAATAATTTTCCATTAAAAAAAAAAAAATATATATATATATATTATAATGACATGTGTCCCCCATATTGAACCCTCGGGACGTGGTCATATTTAACCCTATGGACACCATTTGAACAAATCTAACAAAACCATAGTTGGTCATCATTACTACATTAACATTTTGAAAATCTGTTGGGCCGTTCATGAGAAGAAGATTTTTTAAGTTTTGGACTATTTTTGGCCATCTTGCATTTCAGATCGAAAAAAAAAAACTTCTGTATAATCTCCTATGCAACAGAAACATCCATGTGAACTTTCAGTTTAATTGGCCTAGTGGTTTCAGAGAAAGTGCTGCTAACAGATGACAGACGGCAGATGTCGGACGACAGACGACGGACAACACGCCAACGCATAAGCACTTCTGCCTTTGGCCAGTAGAGCTAAAAACTGTTTGTTTGGCCGCTTCTGGCTGAGATCACAAAACTGAACAACAAACAGCCTACAATTCAAATACAGAATATAAGTGAGAAAATCCAGGACCTAGAAACAAAAGTCTTAAAGGAAATACAAGAAATTAAGCATCATATACAGCTTCAAGCAGAAAATAAACATGAAAATACAAGTAGAAGCAAAAGCAAAAATGAAGTCAACAACCGAGGGAGTTCAGGGGAGTACGTAAATGTAATCACATCCACCGTACCAAAAAAACAAAATGTGTCAACTCAGTGTTCCGGGATAGGAATATCTTCAAAACCGAAGTGATTCATTAACACAGATTCTCAGTAGAAGGCGTTAAGAAGGGAATGTGTATCAAATCACATTGAAATGCCCGAGTAAAGGATATTGAAAGAAGTGTTTTGGCAAAGAACAAAGACAGTCAACCAGTTAGTCCGATTGATGCATATGTTCTTCATGTGGGATGCAAAAACGTTAGTGATGGTGACATTCCAGGGGAAATAGAAGAGAATTTCTTGGACCTGACAAATACTATTTATGAGCTGAATCCATCAGCAAAAATTATAATGGAATCAATTCTGTTAAAAAATCAAAATCTATCACAACAAATTATTACTGCAACCAATAAATCCCTGGAGGAAATGTGCAAAGACAAAGGCTACCATTTTTATCAACCAGCTTCCTCCATTTATCAACAAAGAAGGATCTGTCAAGGAGACTCTCTATAAAGATGATATTCAACTAAATACGCACGGTGGAGCGACGTTAGGGAAAAAACTACAGGAAACACTAGACAACATATTTTGTAAACAAGAAAGTCACAAGAGACAGGTAGAAAACTTAAGTAAAGATGGAAAGCAAATTTCAAAAAATGTAAATTTTTTGGTAGACAATTCACAAAAACATCAGAACTTTCAGTAAAGGAAAGAACCACAGCTAACGCGAATGTCTCCATCCCAACCACATCAACACATGTGAGCATACCAATTACAACAACAACATCCACGGAAGAAACCTCATCATCATCATCAAACATGGACACACCCACCTCAGTCGCATCAACAAATGCAAATTTCACCTTGGTTGCAAATGATCCTGCCTCAAGTGGTCCAGATGTACCAATAGACTTTGAAGTACCAAATGCCACCAACAATGATCTCAATACAGCCAGCAATTCTCTATCTTCCTCCAATACAGCATCAGAAACTATGCATGAAACAAACTCTGGATTACATGAGTCATGTAATAGCACTTTACTAAAAAAAAACAAGAACAAGAGTTGTCAGATGACAACAAACCTCGCGGATGGGATAAAACTCACCACAAATGCAAAGATTGAGATTGGAGGCAAACACCAAAAATTAAACCCATCTACAGACAAAATAATAAGTCTTAAAGGGCCATAACTCTGCCAAAATGCAACCCAGAGTTATGGTTATTGTCTCTGTGTGTTTCAATGATGATGATGAACACACATGCAATTAAATATTTTTATGATGTATAATCTTTTAAAACTTATATCTGGTATAATATTGTATAATAATAGCAATAAAAAAGTTTATTTAAAGAGTTTATTATCTCTTCTTATAGTAATTGCTATATGCAGACATTAATGCTATAAAACAAGGGAAGTAATATGACAAAAAACTAACCCCACCCCCTGGCTGCCATGTTTTTTGACGAATCAAGATGGTTTGAACAAACTTGGTAGAGAGTCACCCAAGGAAAATTTCTGTGAAATTATTTTAAAATCGAGCCAGTAGTTTCTGACAAGAAGATTTTTTAAATTTTTACTAAAGCTTATATAGTAAACTAACCCCACCCCCTGGCCGCCATGTTTTTTTACCAATCAAGATGGCTTGAACAAACTTGGTAGAGGGTCACCCAAAGAACATTTCTGTGAAATTATTTTAAAATCAAGCCAGTTATTTCTGACTAGAAGATTTTTTAAGTTTTTACTAATTAAACTTGCCCTGCCCCTTGGTGGCCATGTTTTTTGATGAATCAAGATGACTTGAACAAACTTGGTAGAGGGTCACCCAAGGAACATTTCTGTGATGTTGTATCAAAATTGGCCTGGTGGTTTCAGAGGAGAAGTCGTTAGAAGCTAAAAGTTAACAACGGACGACATGACAGACGACCGACACCAGGCGATCACAAAAGCTCACCTGTGAGCCTTCGGCTCAGGTGAGCTCAAAAGGGCCATAATTGTGCCAAAATGCAACCCAGAGTTATGGTTTTTGTCTATGTGCGTTTCAATGATGATGGTGAACGCAATGCAAAGTTTCATTCATATCCAATGAGTGGTTGCATAGATATCTTACCTGATAAGAAACTTTAACCTGAAAATTAAGTCAAAAAAGGGCCATAACTATGCCAAAATGCAACCCAGAGTTATGTTTTTTGTCTCTGTGTATTCCATTGATGATGCTGAACACACATGTTAAGTTTCATTCACATCCAATGAGTGGTTGCATAGATATCTTAAACTTAAACGCAACTAAACTAAAAGTTTAACCTGGGTGTGTATGTCCAAAAAGGGCCATAACTGTGCCAAAAAGCAATCCAAAGTTATGGTTCTTGTCTCTGTGTGTTCCACTGATGATGGTGAACACACATGTGAAGTTACATTCACATCCAATGAATGGTTAAACTTAAATGCAACTAAAAGCAAAGTTTAACCTGGGTTTTAGTCCAAAAAGGGTCATAACTGTGCCAAAATGCAATTCAAAGTTATGGTTCTTATCTCTCTGTGTTCCATTGATGATGGTTAACACACATGCAAAGTTTCATTGACATCCAATGAGTGGTTGCATAGATAACTGAAACTTAAAAGCAAAAGTTTAACCTGGGTGTCTACAGACGAGGCCGACATCCTGGCTAACTAAAAATCAAATAAATTTATACGTTTAATGACTAGAAAAATTTGCTTTGTAAGAAGTGCAGGATCAGATTACAAACTGCTAATCAGAAATCTAGTCTGATATTGACTAGCACGCTCATATGGAATCAGCCCATTTGAGAGAGCACAATAATGTCCACCATGGGCAGACTGTAGTAACGATGTTGAAGATTTGCCTTGCCAGGGCACAGATAACCAGAGCCATGACATCCAAGAACCTCTCAGAGAGATAAATAGTTGGGATGAAACTAGAAAATGGATAAACTTGACTAATGATGTTTAAACTATTTCAAATGTACATACAGGAAAATTTGTTGCACTTTTTTTTTCAAATAAAAAAATTATTGTTTTGTGTCCACAACTCTTTAATACAGTAACTTAATTCTTGATTTACAACTGTGTGTTTATTTGAACATTCACTGTTACATATATGTTTTGGGTAAAAGTTCATATTCATTGTATATTATGAAACTGATGTTTGTATGATCTGCTTTCAAAATATTCAAATGTTTATGACAAACTGATGTTACACAAAAAATTAAACAATGGCTGTCAGAGAGACAGACGCTCGGCTTCGAATATTTGTCACAGAAATACAAATTTGATTGAGACCGATGACAAATCCAAGCAGTTGAGAGTTATTTAACTTACAAAATTGATAAAATTGAGTAGGTCTTATAACTGCAATATCTTGTATGAAGTTTTAATCAAATACATGCAGTGACTGCTGAATTTCTAAAAATGTTAATGATAACTGTTGCTAAAATTCCCAATTCCAGGCATTTGGGTCATCTTTCCAAAATGGTGAGAAAAAACACTGATAATATATGTTTAATTATTTTCCTGTGGTTACTGCTTCAAACCGAAGTAGTTTTATTAATTTCAGACTTCATTATAAAAACACTATTGTGGTGTTTAGTTAACCTTCATTTTTGACCCCCAAGCGCAACACAATTGTGCCCTTTAGTGTTTTACCCATGTACATTTTGACCTAGAAGGAACTACTTTTAACCCTACTTAAAATGAATAAAACACAAACTAGAAATATTGACATGATAAATAGAATACTATGTAAGTCACTTTTAGTGCTAATATTATCAACTTTATCAGGTGCGGCACATAAAAAACCCAAAGACTCGGCAGAGCCTCGTCCAGGTTTTTTTCTAAGCCTCACCTTTTAATGTTGATAACATCAGACACTAAAATGGTATTCCCTTTATATCAGCTTACCTCTCTTCACTGAGGTCATTGGTTCGAGCCCAGCTTGATCAAAATAGCTTATGAGAAAATTGGACTGTTACTTGCGGAAGAATGGTGATTTTACTCAAATTCAATGGAAGGTCTTCCAATCTGGCAATAAAATTTGATATGAAAAAATTAACATGGAATTATATAGAGAAGGAAAGGCAACTGAGTGAGATTTTGTGAACGCTCGCGTATTCATGCAAAATCTCGCAGTATCTCATTTTTAATTCTTTTAACTTCCATTCATCTCAGGAATACAAATCAAAATTCTTACATTGCATAATGAAATTCTCATCAAAACAATACCATTCCCAGAATTTTTTGTTTAAAATTGTTGAAGTGCTTTTGATTAAAAATTTTGTATACTGCAGCTAAAATAAAGTCAAATTTTCCTTCAAACTTCATTATCTTTAATTAAAAGATAATTTTGCGTGATCGAAACATGTTTAAAAATCTAAGATTACATACAATTAACATTTTATGTACAGGAAAGCAGTTGCTTGTGAATTACGAAGGATTCATTTGCAAATTATTAATACTTTGTGTGCTATTTCATCAACTTTTAGTCAGGAGATGTCAGTTTCGTATCCTCTACATCAACATCGTACATCGACGCAGTCACACTTGACTATTACGTGACTGTGGTGCATGGTCAAGAAAAGATATTGAAAGGATAGACAGTAAGAATAGGTTGGATAGTTAAAAGGTAGAAAGTAGGAATAAAGTTCGTCCAGCTACGTTTTCGACTCTTCAACCCAGTCCTCATGGTTACGGTGGCACAGCAATGGGAATCACTAGAAACTACTTGTTGCTGGACCCCTACAGACTAAAATAAGAGTGTTAATAACCCCTCAAAATCTTTCTATACAAGTCATTGGTTTTAAACAAATAAATACAAATGTGTATACTGTTTGTAACGGGTCCTACTAAATGCCACTAAGGACCACTAAGTACCACTAAGGACTACTTAGGAGCCATGAAGAACTGCTAAGGAGTTCAAAGGGGGCACTAAGGACCACTAAGGGGTTCAAAGGGAGCACAAAGGACTACTAAGGGGTTTCATATTAGGATAAAGATTGTCAGTTAGCTACAATGGACACATTTTAAGTGATTTAAATGATGACTTGGCATTAATCACCTGGGTATAGATAAAAATCCATCATAAGATTCTTCTATTAAGCATGCTTGGTGTATAGTACCATCACATGGGCCCTTGGTTTAAAATCCCATCCATTCGATTGTAAATATTTTTAGATAGCCAGCCCCAGGAGTGATCCTTAGTGCCCCCTTTGAACTCCCGAGAGGCTCCTTCGTGCCCCATTTTCACTTAATGGTCCTTAGTGTTCCCTTTGAACCCTTTAGTAGTCCTTAGTGCCCCATTTTAACCCCTTGGTGGTCCTTAGTGGCACTTTGAACTCATTAGTGGCTCCTAAATGTCCCTTTGAACTCCTTAGAGGCCCATTAGTGGTTATTAGTGCCCCTTTGAACTCATAAGTGGCTCCTTAGTGCCAATTTGAACTCCTTAGAGGCTACTTAGTGGCACTTTGATCTCATTAATGGCTCCTTAGTGCCCCTTTAAACTCCTAAAAATACTAACTATCGTTCATATGGGACTTTAAACCAAGGGCCCATGTCATGGTACTACACACCAAGCATGCTTAATAGAACCAGAAAAACTTAAGATGGATTTTTATCTGTATCCAGGTGATTAAAGCCGTGTCATCATTTAAATCACTTAAAATGTGTCCATTGTAGCTAACTGACAATCTTAATCTTAATATGAAACCCCTTAGTAGTCCTTAGTGCTCCCTTTGAACCCCTTAGTGGTCCTTAGTGCTCCCTTTGAACCCCTTAGTGGTCCTTAATGCCCCCATCTGAACTCCTTAGTGGTCCTTAGTGGCATTTAGTAGGACCTTTTTGTAACATGTAAAGCAGGTATATAAATCTAGAAACCTACCGACGACGGACATTTCATGTTGTTTCAGAAATGTTCTCACTTTAGTAGGAGATTGGGTCCTCACACGTCTATCTCTCAGTGTTCAATCTGCTGGTAAGCAGTCATATCTAGTCCACAGTGTAATGGTGCTGCTTTCCATGCCACTTTTTAAATTTTTTTCTGACCAACGTGGCCCGCGATCGGACAAATATTGCAAGTAAAACAACATAAAATACGAGGAATGTCCGTCGTTTGAAATCTCCACCATGTAATATTAACATCTTATATATAAATGCACCATGTTCATTGTGCTGTTACGTTATTTGTGATATATGTTTAAACGAAAAAATGAAAAACTTCCATCAAAAAACGCGCTTTATTTTCATCAGAGAAAACTGGGCCACTCTAAAACGCTGACTTTCATAGCTGACATCAGCTATGGGCTGTTCAAATTATGCGAGGCAAACACTAATCAAGTCAATAGTTTTAATATTCTTATTGTAAACATTTTTTTATTTAAAGTTATGTTTTATGTAAAATAAGATATATTTGAATAATATACATAAAAATTTACAAGCATATGTTTCTTTTAACAGCTTATTTTTGTGGTAAAAACATGAAGAAAACGCTGACCAAATTCGAGTTTTGCAGGAAAACGCTGACCAAGTTAATAAAATATTTATTGTAAACATGTTGTATTTAAAAGCTATATATTTATGTAAAATAAGATGTTTTTAATAATGTACATAAAATTATTAATTAAAATGTTGTTTAAATAGCTTATTTTTTCAGTTCAAAATATGAAGAAAACGCTGGCCAAATCCGAGTTTTGCAGGTAAATAATAAAGTTCTTATTGTAGACAATTTATTCATTTTTTTGTATGTAAATAACTTGTATTTGATAACTATACATTAAAATTGCAGATGTTTAGTATAATAATTTATTAAGCTCAAAATATAAAATATAAATAGCTATGGACTGGCAAAATTATGCGAGGAAAAGACTGGCTAGTCGAAGAACGCTGACCAATTCAACAATATGCTGACCAATTCAACATCACATTTTAAAGGATAAGTGATAACCATTATGAATAAACAATGCTCCAGATCGCACGATGATTAAACTAATTGATAAAGAAGAGGACAAATACGTATGCAACATTATAACAAAAATAATGCATTGATGACTGTGACATTTTAAAAAAGGGTTCTCTGATTTGAATCATGTACTGAATTGTATAAAATCTGCCCAGAGCCATCTTGCGGCTTTTATATGGCAGTTGGGGTTTTAAAATATCAATACTGATTAATACTATCTCTTTCTTTTGAAGTCGGGCAAATCACTTCCAGGGGCTAATAAAAAAATTCTCTTAAAATATAAAACATACTAAAACACAAAATCTAATTATAATAAACAATTAGGAAACGATAAACATGAAAACAAGAAACTCAAACAAACCAGCTTGGATAATAATTTCAACTCTCTCAAAACACAAAAACAAATACTTCGCGCGTGGCTTTTTCCATCCAAACATTACTACTCTACCTCTGACAAAGAACTTTTCAAACACATCAACTGTATTAATGTGTGGTAATCGATTGTTAGAGTTTTAAAAAATGAATGAATGAATGGGGGGTTACGGCGTAACAATACGTATAGGCTATTCGACACTAACAGGAAGGAAGATTCCTGCTTCAATCAACATGTAGGCCTACAAACAAATTAACATACAGATTTTAAAAAAATCACATCAACAAATGAATATGCAGAATGAATCTAGAACCTCGATACCTGCAGAACTGCAGAGTTTCAGCAAATTATATCGTATTACTGAAATTGTCGCTTCTTACGACATGCATGAGTCACAGTGATCTTATTCTTGCCATCACTCATATGGCTCTCCGGAACTACACAGGGGCTGTAAATTTAACCATAATAATGACCATGACAAAAATGATAAAATGAACATGACACCCATTCGGATGATCCCTACCCCTCTGCAGAGATCTACAGTGAATCTATTCTTACCAGTAACAGCACGGGTCCGGTTTTAAAACAGTAACAATAAAAGCCACAACAATGTTGATTTGGCAGCTAAAGGTGACCATCAACTAAGGACCTCGTCAGCGTTATACTGTGTTTAGATTTATTTAATACTATACTCATTATTTCTTCAATTACAGCTCATTTATCCTTCTGAAAGCAAATTACCATATTCATTTTTGATGAAGACTCTTTGCAAACAATTTCTTAAAGAGAAGAAAACAATGCAGTACCACACAATATATTCCAACTGTATATTATGTGAATTTGAAACTTGTTTGGCCTATTTCCAAAAGCATTCCCATATTGGAGGTTTTAAAAGGCATATCCATGCGGGAAAACTGTTTAATGATTATCAAGTTTGGAATGGAAACAGTTTATGCAGAAAAAAACAAAAGCATTTCCGTAAAAAAACTCACTAAACTATAGATTCACTTGGTCAATTACGAAATAATGGCTATAAATGGGTATAATGTCGCTCCCTTGATAGTGGCGGCTCAAAATTTGACTTTAGGAAGCCGGTTTGAACAAACTAGATACGATACGTACTATACGCAGAAACTACATGTGAAATACCTTAGGTCTGGGCCATACTTTTTTAAATAATATTTAAGTTTTACCTATATAGATCTTTGTAAAACCATGGACCGTCCCAATTGAGGGTCTCATGTTTGACCTCACTGAACCTTCACGACTTCCTCATCAGACGATCAACCATGGACATGGACCAAAAAGTTTCAGGAGAGATTATTGGAATTATTCTAGTATATTCAAATGTAAAACTGTTGTCCTCGTGGCTTGAACAAACTTGATATCAAGACCACTAGTTTCTGCTACATATTATTGTGTTTATTATATATATACGGTGTTTGAGTCCCAACATAAATAAGCCCTTCGTGCAAAGATGCTAAACAGCAAATTTTATCAAATTATGTACAACAGTTTTTAGACGGAAATCATTTTTAAGCAAAAGTTAATGACACGGATAGACACAGTACAATCAGGATAGCTCGCCCTGAACCCTTCGCTTCAGTGAGTTGGGAACCTACTGTTTGAATGTCTAGGTAAATGGTATGTATACACATAGTAAAAATAATTATGCGCAAAAATCATCAGAGATAATTTGGTTATATAACTACTGTATGCGTTTGATTAAGATCAACTGATAAATACGAATGCCTGACCATACACAACATCAAATACATGAAATTTTTGATAACTCAGCGGCTACAACTCTAATATCAATTATAAAATTTGCCCAGTTCAATAACTTGCCCGAGACTTAATTTTGTGTAACTACTGTGTCAGTTTGGTTAGGATCAAATTGAAAATACATTTGTTAAGAGTGCACAAAAGGTCAAATTGTGCATTTTTTATGTATCAAGGGCCATAACTCTGATATCAATTACTCGATTTGACGAGTTCAACTACTTGTCCAAGATATTATTGCAATCATATAACTATTGCGTAAGTTTGTTGTAGATACAATGGAAAATAGCGGTGCTAGAGTGCACGCATCAAAAAGCTTACGGAAGATGGACTGGACAAAAGACAACAGGCGATCAGAATAACAACAGCGCGCTCGACTAATCGAATCATTTGTCACAAAAGTACAAACTTCGATTGAGAATGATGACCAATACAAGTTAAAAGAGTTATCTCACACTAACTAAATTGCGTTCTTATACTGAACTGCAAAACATTGTATGAAGTTTCAATCTAATGCATGCAGTGGTTGCTGAGCTATAAGCGTTAACAAGAAGTTCTAAGTCAAACAAGGGTCATATTTTGCATTATATTCAAGTAAAGAGTCATATAACTTAGTTATTGTAGTAGGTGTGATGACTTGAAAGTTTTGTGTGAAATTTTAATCAAATACATTGAGTGATTGGTGAAATATGGACTTAATGATAATTGCACGCAAAACCTTAACCAGTGAATATCAAATTACTTTAGCGGATCCAAAATTGTTTGTTTTTTTAAACTGTCATTTTAACAGTATTTTGGGAATGCTAAGAGGTGATACAACTTCCATAAACCTACCTCCATTGGATCCGGTATGGTTTAGTTGTAGAGTATTGGACTCCAAATCGCCACGGCTATGTGTGCTGTTCTTGAACAAGGCGTTTTATCCTCATATGCTTAGTAATGTTTCTACATAGGAAGCTCTCGAGCATGCTTTTATATGATGTTATAACTTGTTTCACAATCGATGTAAAAGAAAAAAGATTTTTATGAAAATGCGAGCAGATATTGGGATGACGTAGTATTTACGGTAGTGTGGATAAAACGGTACACCGCAGAAATGGCGGAAAATGTCAATATTGAATTTCCTCATGAAAATAAACAAGGAGCAGAAGAAAGGAGACAGATCCGTCTTAAGTACAGGGATTTTATTGATGAATTACAACGTAAGTTTATTTAAATCAACAAAATGAGTGTCAAAGAAGTAAATGTAAACGCTGTCCATTAGGATTCTAGATACGCTTCATGAATGAACTGCTACGTGAACTTTCTCTTTCTTTCTGTTACTTCCAATCTCATATCTCAGAAGTCTTGTTTCAGAGTAAGTTTATTTAACAAGCATTTCTGTATATGTTCAGTAATGTTTTGTATGTGAACTGGGTTGCGGTGGTCTAGTGATTAGCATGCTTGCTCCAAGACCCTGGAGGTCCCCAGATCGGTTCTCCATGGGGTTTTGCATTTTGCACAGGGTTTTTCAAATGCACTCCTGCAGCACCATAATCGGGCAAGGTACTCTGAAAGCATGCAATCCTATAAAGCAGTTGTCGTGTGTACAGGGAGAGTCACAGGCTGTACGTGTAAAGATCTCTCAGAACTTCTATATTAATCAGTGATTCACCTGCCTCTAAACGTGTGCACTTTGTGCCTACACATAAAGCTAGCAAAAGCATGTTACAGTATAATTAGATATATAGGCACATGTACTGGGTACAGAACTGCAGGAATAACCAGATGTGTATTTAAAAAATGGATCCTTTAAAGGGAATTTGATATTCAAAAGGGATCAGCAGGGGCCATTTAAAAAGGGATAAAATTGTTAATTTTCAAAAAATCTTTTCAAGAACTGTTTTGCCAAAATTATTCATATTAAGTTTTAATGATACCTATACAGCTATAAATAGGGGTTTCATGTTTGATCAAATAAAGAAGCAATGGTCCATTTAAGCCCAATAATGAGACTGATATTTACATAAGAGTGCTATATGGGAAAACTTAATCCCTAATCCATAAGTTCTTTATACACTTGTAGCCCTTTCAAAATTTAAAAAGAAGTGACAGGTAAAGTAAGTTGAGCAGCTTAGATCATTTTGGTCTCTTGTCTTAAAATATTATTCTTTTATTTGTAGTGAGTCTGTGTTGTAATAGATTTTCAAGGATGACCTTAGTTGACATATCACCTTATTTTTAACATTACAGAGAATAAAGAAGATTTGATAAAACCAGAATCTGATCAGTTGCATGAGAGACTTAAAGAGGCAGATGAACTTTTCAAACCAGGTATGTTTATTGAAAAAACATTCAGTGCTCCAGATAAGAATTGACCGAAAAGGGTGAAAACTTCAAATTAAAATGATTGAGTGAAACCTCATAATCAAAGAATTAATTAGATGATTTTCAATGAAGTAAGTTAACAATAATTGAGTTAAACATGTGGTATTGTTTAAATGAAAGTGCTGGTAATTCAAATGCCTTAACTTTGTGATTAAACTTATTATATAATTATAACCTGAGGAGAGAGTGTATGAGGATGTATCCTCCTGCTGCTTGTGTCAAAATATTGTGGGGAGTAGTATATGCTGCCACATTTTGCCATGTTTATTATTTTGATTAAATTATCAACTCACAAGAATAGGACCTCTATGCTAATATATGAGACAACAAATACTGTATATTGTTGGATATAATTTGTTGAAACACGGCAAGGTTGTAGGTTAATTATCTATATTTATTCGTTTGATGTATTGTTTTTCAACCTGTATTTTATTTTATTTTTTTTTGTTGCGCTTTTTCAACGAAAAGAAATCTAATGAAAGGAAATCTAAAGAAACATGTTACTTTTATGAAAGCAGCAACAACATCTACAATTCAAAATGTTGAATAACCTTGACATAGTTCTCTTTGGATAATTGATTTAAACATTAACCCCGACACAATATTAACTCTCCATTTGTGCAGAAATCTCCTTTATTAAAAATTAATAGACAAATATCATGATATGGTATTACATCTCTAGTTAATGTAGTTAATGTTAATTGTCTGGCCTTGACTTTGGAATAAAAGCTAGACTTCTTCATAGCCTCACTTCATGATATTAATGCGATACAGACTAGACATTTAAGTATGTAGAATTCTCTTGTTTGTGTTTTAACTCCTGCTTCATTATAACAAAGTTTCAGAATGAAGAAACTTGATCCAAACTCGTGTTATGAATGGTGCTACATTAAGCATCTAATTGACACAGAGTCAACTATTGCTTCGAAACAATTCCTTTTTCAATGACCTGAAATGCACTGTACTCGTAGAACCAAAAAAGGAGTCAGATATTTAAAATCTATTCAGTAACACAGGATTGCTTAAAATACTAATAATTATTAATATTTCCATGTTCATATCTATATTCCAGTTAAGACTGCCAGGGAGGCAGTGTTGGACTCCCAGGCTATGTCTCTTATTGCCAACATAGGCCGAATGAAGGCCCAGGCCTTACATACTGAGTTTGTGCGGTTTCAGGCAAGTGAATTTGCTGAAAAGTTGGTGAGTAGAAGTGATGAGGTATTTAGATGTTTTTACCTTCATTGCTGTATAGCAGTACAATGCCATTTTTAGCTCTAATGGCAAAAGGCCAGCAGGACTTATGTCATGGTAAATTGTCTGTCGTCCTTCTGTTAACCTTTTTCTTGTAGAAACTTGTTGAATCTTAATCAAACAGCAGTTATATAACCGCAAGATCCCGAACAAGTTCTTGAACCAGTGTGATTCAACTATAAATGCTCCCGCAACAGGGCTTATTTAAGTGAAAATTTAGAAATGAACTAAACATGGCATCTATTTTTTGCACATCCTCTGTTTTTAACTTTTATAAAACAGTTTATTAAGTAATTCTTAATTTTATATCCAAAGGACTAGTACATAATTATAGATTAAAGTAAGGACAAGTTGTTTTTGTTCAGAACAAGCAAATTTATTTTAGAAACACTTGGACAAGTGAAATAAAAAATTAATGTAATGGCCTGGGTATCTTATTAAAATGGCCTTGGAATCCTGTAGTTTTCACATAAGACACTGTTGTTTCTTTGTATACATGAAAACCAGTAACACCAGGATAATATTTCCAACATGTTAAAGTGAAGTTTTGTAATAGCGATATTTTATAAATTCTTGTATAAATGTATTCTATGATTACCTCCAGAAAATGTAGGCAGGGAAAAGGAAAGAAAATACCAATATTAACAAAGATTTAAGAGGTATCTTGTATAAAAATATTCTACAACAGATATGACTGCCAGTTCTGGTGTTCTCAGTAAGAGGTCGAGTGGTTTCAGGCATTTTCATAAGAATACTCAACTCTCACTGCTGAGAGCCGGCCTTAGTCTGTTAGCTCAGTCGGTAGTGCATATGGCTATCAATTCAGGGGTCATGAGTCATGGTTAACTTTCCAGGATCCCAGGAAAGAGCGGTTAGGCTAACTGATCGTCTGTTAGTCCTGACAGTTGCATGAAAATGATGCTAAATATTCAAACAAAAATGAACATTCTCAATGCTGAGGTCATTGTCATCTCTGAGGTTGAGCTCAGCTCATTCTAAACATTTGTTGTAAAGTTTACCTTTGTTTGCAGAAGGACAGTGGTTTTAACCAGATTCATTCTGAGGTCTTCTTCCACCAATTAAACTGGATGCTGTATATACCCTGTAATGTGTTGAAAATGGTGTTAAACATTAAAAAGTTTTGTTTCTCAAATCTTGTTCAGATTACATACGTCGGTGGCCAAGGCGCACGGACAGAAGGTTGCAGGATATCGTCGCTTGGATGGACAAAACTAGGTTGTACCACTCAGCCGTTCTTCAGAAGAACACCTCCATTTCAGTACATGTAAGTACTTGATTTATTTATTATGTTAATATTTTTTATCGATATGTAACATAGCAATTTATACGATATGTAATTTTTACAGAGACCAACTTATAAACGAAAAAAAGGCAGAATGACGTAAAGATTTAAAGTCGCTAAATTTTGACGCAACGAAAATATCTGCTTTGATAGAAACATTTATAATTACTTTTTTATACAGTGAAATTACCAAAAATAATTCACTGAAAATTCTCTACAATTTATCAAAAAGCATAGAGACTTACAGAGAATAAAAATTCCACTCGTCCTATCGTATTTACCAGTGGAAATTGGGCAGGGCGAGAAAAGATTTACACATCATTCGTCCTGCAGGATGAGTGCTAAAATTGTAGCCAAACTGGCAGCTTACTTGCCTTATTGAGTCTTAGCAATTCAAGGGACGAATATTTGTTCAGAATTGTAAGCGACTATGCTGAAAATAGAACCGGAAACTGAAAACTACAGATCGCGACTATTATATGTCGGTATCCTGTATCGTTTGATCCCGGTATCTATCAGTATCCCTACAATGTAATGCTTATTTTATTTTATGCTGTTTTTTTGTGATTACTAAGTGCAAATGTCCCTTTCTGTATTGATATTTTTATACATTTATTACCAAATAAGTTATTATGATATTCTAATATGGTTTAAATCTTCTTACTCTCAGGTCCCTTTATAATGCATTAGCCGGGATCCACAGAATGAAACCGCGATATGCGTGGAACCCCGTTAAAAATATCCCAAAGTGCACTGCACTTTAATACTTGGCAATACTGTTTCCAGTCGATGTAAACAAACATGCGATAATGTGTGATAAATATGACAGACCATTATTTGTCGGCATAAATCAATAAAAGCGATGTTGTTTATAACAATAAGAACTTGTTATCATTTCAGTCTGAATTATCAATGTGTAATTCATACACAAATAAGTTTTGAAAAACGTAACAAGCTCGCAAACTCTTAGCGATTTAGTTTTTAATGAATCTGGTTGTATTAAGCTTAGCATTCTGTTAAATTTTGAAAGAAGATATCGTAATGATTGATTCTAAGAACAAGTTTATTGTTACACCAGTAGT
This sequence comes from Panopea generosa, assembly GCA_029582155.1. NCBI lineage: Eukaryota > Metazoa > Mollusca > Bivalvia > Adapedonta > Hiatellidae > Panopea > Panopea generosa. The sequence continues at coordinate 51,960,498 of CM055908.1, forward strand.
GCTTTGTTAATTATTTCATACCTGTTTGTAGGACAAGTGAATATGGCAACAGGACGAGTGCATTTAGCAAGTCACTCCCTGCAGGACGAGTTGCATACAAAAAAATGTTTGTCCCCTGACTAATAAATGGAGCTGTCAGAACTTTAAGCAGTATATAGATTAACTATCTAACACTCATTTTGATATGTTTTTAAAGTGGATTACTTAAATATTTAATTGACTAGGTTGGGATCATTTGAAAGGGGACCAAAACCAGTGAAAGAAGCAAAACAACCAAGAGCTGGTCGGGAGAAAGACAATGTGGGCAAGGAGACGGTACCCCAGCAGGTTAGATAGAACCAGCCATACAGACACTAATTTGTTTAAATACACCACAATAAACGAGAACAAATGTATTCCACAGAGCTAGAAATTTGTTATAAAAACTACTCATCCTCCCCTTTCCAACATTTTAAATTGAATGCTTAAAATCAAAGAAATATTAGGGTCAGTTTCTTAAATATTATTCATCCTGACCAAATGATCACTCGTCATGGCAAGCGGACAAGTGGAATTTTCCAGCCCTGTTCCAAATGTACAGTAGAACTTTGATGGCTTGAACCCGATGGGACTGAATAAAATAATTCGAGTTAATGGTTGGTTGAGCCATATATTATTCAACATCATACCATACATGTATATACATCGGCATAGGAATCAGCCGGGACCGGAGAAGTAGTTCAAGTTATATGCAGTGTTCCAGTCATCCGTGTTCAAGCCAACTATATTCTACTGTATTTGAAACAAAAATGATGACCGATAAATGCAAAATTCAGATTTTTAAATCATGATAAAGGCAAACATAAATGCTAAATGCGTTTATGAAAGCAGGTGAAATGCTTTTGTTGATAAACAGTGTCCCCAAACAGCTAGCATACATACACACTTTGATATTTATATTTTCCATCTTGCTCTATTGTATCAGATGAAGGATTTCACGGAGGCAGAGAGAAGTGAAACAACAACAGAGGAAGTGGAAAGAGTATACGATATTCTCAAGAGAACTTATGATGCAGAAGAAGGTCAGTTGTAACAGAAACATAAGCATGTGATTAAGTCACTGGTTATATATAGAGGTTGATCTAGAAAAAATCAAGTCATGTAACATGTGTAACTCGTCTTAATGTATTGTTTCCCACATTTGACTGGAGGTAAGATACTGATTGTTTGAACGTTCTGGAATAGATTCATTCTGAATTTGATTATTACTAGTTTTACTAATGTGGGGGAATAATAACTTGGTTATCAGTTATTGCAAAAATAAGTGAATTATAACTTATACCTAAATTATCATATTGTTTGTTTGCCTCACTTCTGACAGACCCACAACGAGATTCCGCTGGTCAGATTTTTAGGATTGTGTGCTCAGTCAAAATAATCTCATTTATTATGGTTCTTAAAATATTGTCTGATTGATTACAAAGATAAATTTACCAACCTGCCTACCCAGCCCTAAATGGTATGGATCGGAAGAGGCAAACAAACAATTTTTTAAGGGTGACTTAATATATCTTATAAGTAAAACTGCACATTTATATCGAACACAATATATTATTAAACTTTGTTTCTGTAGTGTAAAAAATCTTTAATTTTGTTGACTAAATTACGACCCGCGATAAATCTTCTCATTGGCCAGTGTCAGGTTATGTTAAATCGATGACAAATAAATTGGAAAATATTAAATAATTTCTCATTGATAAGATAGACTACAAAGACGGAATCAACTATTATGTTCGAATGGAACCTTCCTCTTTTGGGTTCAGTAAACTTTCCATCATTCGCTGAACAGAAAGTTGTAGATGATGCATCTTTAAATCCAAACGCTGAATATTGAAACAAATCTGATGTTATTTTTTTGTTTAATACACAATTTTTTAATTGCTTCTACAGAACAGTCTGTTTATTATGTTGCAGGTAACCCCTTGTGCTACTTCGAGTTTGTATTGAACCCTCAGTCTTTCGGACAGACTGTAGAAAACATATTTTATGTTTCTTTTTTGGTTAGGGTAAGTACTATACATGTAGTAGATACATTATTTTATTGATATATATATATATACATGTAATTGTATTTTAAGAAATATAACCTAACATCATTGTTAACAATATGGAACTTCATGACTTACATTTGAAACTTGTCATAAATGAAGAACAGTGTGATATTGTCATTCAGTATTTAGCTCTACTGGCCAAAGGCTACTACATTATGCCCGGCTTCAGATCATGTTGATACAAGTTTTGAATTGGGCTATATTTTCATATGATTTTGTATCTTAACAAACATTTGAGGTTTCATTTAAATAAAGGCTAGCAGTAGATCAGTGGTTAAAACTTTTTTATATACATGTACATAGATTCATTCAATGTGAAACCAGTTTTTACATATATATACAAATCGCATTTGATATCTCCTTGGACAGAACCAGCAAATGTAAATGGAATGACTTCGTTCGACACCCACAGGTGTCAATTCTGATACTCATCATCCATCACCCGTGGGAAATTATGCTAGCTCTGCATCGTTTTATTTGAACAGAGCAAATAACAGCTAAAGTTAACAACGTCTTATCAAAACGGCGTTTGCATGAAACTAGCACTGCAATCCAGTCATATGGTTGCACCGTGGCTAGGCAGAAACTACGCAAAGCTAGTGTAATATCCAATAGGTGGTGAATGGAGAGTATTTGAATGTGAGTATCTGACGATGATGAGATGCTTAAGAATGCGACACTGGTCCTAGGGTAGTATCAAACCTGGTATGGCCTAACCCTTCTTGGCTTGATGCTGTACCACTAAATCTCAAGCTCTATAATAACCTACTTTCATTTTATATCCCATATATATGGTATACATGGTGTACATTGAAGAATAAATGGCACAATTATTTTTTTTATTTCTTCAAAATTCAGGATGGTTTAGCTCAAGTATTTTTGGACAGTGATGATTTGCCTGTTATTCGTACGTATCTCAATTTCTTGTGTTCACTTTTTACACACATTTTACACACTTCTATTTTTTAACATTGGGTTTGATGCTATTTTCAGCAAATAACAGGTTATATATGGCATATCCAGTTTCATTTGTGGAAGATCTCAGAATGAATCTCTGTAGAACCGCCGTCCTTCCACAAGAAACTGGTAAACTTTCTCACATAAAGTTTATGGACCGAGCTGGGCTCAAACCCATGACCACAGCAACGGTTGTGCCGTTGACAACTTGGTCACATGCACATGATGTACTGATCAGGATATGGTATATTATGGGTGACACAGCATATCTCTTTCTTAAGTTAATTCCTTGATAAGATATAAATTTGTTTTCAATTTTATCACAGTAATTTCATTATTAAGGAAGTCAAATTATTATGTGAGAAGTTGTATAAAGGGAAAATGAAAGTATTAAGATTGTAACCAGAAAGTGAAAATGGCACTGCGAAGGAAAATCTATGTTTTGCATTAAAGCAAACATTAATTATGTCAAATATCAACTGCATTAAACATGACGGGTTAAAATTTCCAAAAATTACTAGATTAAAAGATAAGTATTTACAAGACTGGAATGAAACTGTAACTTCTAGCTCAAAACTCAGTACTAACTATATAAAGCTTAATGTATCTCGTTAAAATTTCGTTATATCTATGCAAGTTTCCGATCGAGTTCTCATAACATGGAAATTGAAAGAGGTCTTTATAGAAATACAGAAAGAGATCAAAGATTATGTACATTGTGTGATGTAAATGCAAAAGATGAATTTCACTTTTTAGCTCGCCGGGACATACGAATGTCCAAGGAGAGCTATTACCATGACCCCGGCGTCGGCAGTGTCATCTGTAGACACCATGGTTAAACTTTTGTGTTTAAGTTTAAGATATTTATGCAACTACTCATTGGATATGAATAACACTTCGCATGTGTGTTGAGCATCATCAATGGAACACACAGAGACAAGAACCATAACTCTGGATTGTATTTTGGCAGAGTTATGACTCTTTTTGGACTTAGACACCCAGGTTAAACTTTTGCGTTTAGTTGCGTTTAAGTTACAGATATCTATGCAATCACTCATTGAATATGAATGAAACTTTGTCTGTGTGTTTACCATCATCTATGAAACTCACACAGACAAGAACCATAACTCTGGATTGTATTTTGGCAGAGTTATGGCCCTTTTTGGACTTAGACACCTAATTTAAAATTTTGCATTTAGTTGTGTTTAATTTTAAAATATATATGCAATCACTCATTGGATATAAATGAAACTTCGCATATGTGTTCACTATCATCAATGGAACTCACAGAGAAAAGAAACATAACTCTGGATGGTATTTTGGCAGAGTTATGACCCTTTTTGAACTTAGACACCCAGGTTTAACTTTTACGTTTAGTTGTGTTTAAGTTTAAGATAATTATCTATGCTACCACTTATTAGATATGAATGAAATTTCACATGTGTGTTAAGCATCATAATTGGAACACACAGAGACAAGAACCATAACTCTGGATTTCATTTTGGCAGAGTTAAGGCCCTTTTTGGACTTAGACACCCAGGTTAAACTTTTTCATTTAGTTGCGTTTAAGTTTAAGATATCTATGCAATCACTCATTGGATATAAATGAAACTTCGCATGTGTGTTCAGCATCATCAATGGAACACACACAGATAAGAACCATAACTCTGGATTGCATTTTTGCAGAGTTATGGCCCTTTTTGTACTTAGACACCTAGGTTAAACTTTTGCATTTAGTTGGGTTTAAGTTTAAGATATCTATGCTACCACTCATTGGATATGAATGAAACTTCGCATGTGTGTTCAGCATCATCAGTGAAACAAACAGAGACAAGAACCATAACTCTGGATTGTATTTTGGCAGAGTTATGGCCATTTTTGGACTTAAACACCCAGGTTAAACTTTTGCGTTTAGTTGCGTTTAAGTTTAAGATATCTATGCAATCACTCATTGAATATGAATGAAACTTTGCCTGTGTGTTTACCATCATCAATGGAACTCACACAGACAAGAACCATAACTCTGGATTGTATTTTGGCAGAGTTATGGCCCTTTTTAGACTTAGACACCCAATTTAAATTTTTGCATTTAGTTGCGTTTTAGTTTAAAATATCTATGCTACCACTCATTGGATATGAATGAAACTTCGCATGTGTGTTCAGCATCATCAATGGAACACACAGAGACAAGAACCATAACTCTGGATTGCATTTTATCAGAGTTATGGTCCTTTTTGGACTAAGACACCTAGGTTAAATTTTTGCATTTAGTTGCGTTTAAGTTTAAGATATCTATGCAATCACTGATTGGATATGAATGAAACTTCGCATGTGTGTTCACCATCGTCAATGGAACTCACACAGACAAGAACCATAACTCTGGATTGCATTTTGGCAGAGTCATGGCCCTTTTTTACTTAATTTTTCAGGTTAAAACTTTTATCAGGGAAGATTTCTATGCAACCACACAGAGACAAGAACCATAACTCTAGATTGCATGTTGGCAAAGTTATGGCCCTTTTGGACTTAATTTATCATCTGTAGACACCCAGGTTAAACTTTAGAGTTTAGTTGTGCTTAAGTTTTGGTGTTTGCCTCCAATCTCAATCTTTGCATGGGTGGTGAGTTTTATCCCATCGGCGAGCTTTGTTGTCATCTGACAACTCCTGTTACTGGGTTGTGGTATACATACAGATTTAAGAGAAGCATATTTGCAAGATAAATATTTTAATAACCCAACTGAACATAAGTTTAGCGTTTTAAATGCAACACAAAATGAAAGTTTGATAAAATCGCCATTATGCCTTTAAAAGACGAAAAGAAATTCTATGTGTTACTAGTAAAGCTATACATTAATGTATATGTACTATGCTATAATATTTTTGTATTATGCATGTATAACTGTGTATAAATAAAGTTATACTTCGTGTAATCTTGAAAACTCACGTACTGTTTTGTTAACATTTAGTTGTATAAAAAACCTGTTGCATGGGCTGGTCGTCTTAAAGCAAATGATCTATTTGTCATTGTCATTGATAGACTTAAGTCTAATTTATAAATATGCAAATAAAAAATAATGAGAATGAACATGATGGTAAAAACTGTTTTTGTCTTGTATTTTAGAGCCACGTAATGATCCAGAGCCGAAGAAAAACAGTCAGCGCGACCAAAAACGTCACCAGGCCATTATTTCAATAACTCCAACGGAATGGAAGGTAAGCTGAATTCACCTTTACATTGCATATAAGCAAAGTGTACAAAGTATTGAGAAAAGTAGTGCAGTGGTTAGAGTGTTTACCACTCATGCTAGAGGTTGTATGTTTGATCCCAGGATAGACTTGGTTACCTCTCGTATAACAACACTTGGTATAGTATCTGTTCTGACCAGGAAACTGAAAAAGAGTTCATATAACCGCTGAGTTTATCACACAGATAAGCTAAAATGAATTAGTATACACTAAGGTGTTGACCCAAATACAGTGCTCTTGAGCTGTTCAGGAGAGCAAGTGTATTTACGTTTGCGTTTGTTAATTTTTTTGCAGCAATTGCTTAGTAATACATTCTTCGTCTATCCTCATGATAGTCAGTTTAGGATAGGTCTCTCTTAGGTCAAGGTCACTTGGTTAGATTATTGAAAATGGTGTTCAGACTGAGGTTGTCTATATAGACAGTAGTTACTCAACTGTTGCATCTACCATCGTTATGTCTCACACTGGAACAGGTTTTATCGAGAGGATGACCTTCTATGATTTTTGGACAGTTTCTTGGGAACATAAATTGTCATGGGGACAGGGTAACAGCTGGGGGTTTGGGAAAAGGTCACTCGGGGGTGTTGGGGGGAAGGTCACTTGGATCTAGTAAAGAAAAGGAGTGTTTAAAATTTTATGATATAATGGTTTCAAAGGTAACAAATACTGAAAAACTGGCATTAACTGCACTTTTGATAATAAAACTTTACACTGGGACAGGACTTGGTGTATTTATCATCTAAGGGGTACATAGTAACATCTTAACTCAGTGGGAGCCCAAAACTCTGATTGCTAATTGAATATTAATAGTTTGCATTCACATTTAATTTCAGGAACTAATCAAAACATTTAAGATAGAAACTGCAACTATTCCTCCAAGAGATACAGTTCAAAATGGAGAGAACTCACCGCCAAGTGGCAGCTGATGGAAATTGAGATGAAAGTGGAAACAGAGTTTTAAAGTCGGAGGTCTTGATACCTAAAGCAATAATTGAATACCAAAGGTTCAACAGTGGAGGTTGTTGGGAGCGCTGGTATTGAAGTACTCTGTTATGCATGACACAAGAAGGCGTCTTCTCAGAACATGAGAATGTTATATGACCATGAAACAGTGGAAATTGGAAGAAATAACTTCAATGACTTCATGAAAAAGTGCCAATCAGAAGAACGACGGATAACATCACACAGGTTTACAATAGAACATTTACTGTCAAAATACCAATGTGGTTTTACTTCAGGAAATTACTCTTGGTGCAGAGGCAAAGTGTACTTAATAACCTGTAACTGGTGCAAAATCTGTATTAATAGACCTACCCATCCATGTTTTTGGACCATTCCATTATCTTGAAAAGGAGATTAGTAGTTTTTGTTTAAACTATTTGTACTATTTCGATATAATTATATTATTTTTTTTTCTGTATACAGTAAACTTATTTAACTTTTTGTGTTTGGTAATAATTTGACTAGTTTGAAGAAAAAATTCTGATCTGAAGTATTGATTTTCAAACAAATTGAACTTTGTTTCATATTTGCCAATTATTTTAGTGCTTTGCAGATACATTTGTTATATAATGTTGTTTCTTTGATTTCGAGCCCATGTGGTTCTGGGTAAGAATAGAATTCCTGTTGATCTATGCAAAGGAGTAGCAAACCTCCGAATGGGTGTCGTGTTTATTTTATCATTGTTTGTCATGTTCATTATTGTGGTTAAATTACGGACTGCTGCTCACTTTAATAAAGGGAAAAATGAAAGAGCCTTCTGTCTCATGGTTTCAAGGGGCTACTTATTTCCATACAACAGTTGTTACAATGTTTATAGAACCCCTAGGGCCCGGGTTCAGATTTTTATTGCATCTTTGCCTATAGGAAGCTACACCACTGATTGACAAAGTGATTCTATAGTTTAGTGAGGTGCTTTATATGGATTTGTTTCTATATAAACTGTTTCCATTTCACATTTGATAATTACTAAACATTTCCCCCGCATGGATATGCCTTTTAAAACCTCCATTATGGGAAGGATTTTAGAAACAGGTCAAGAGTTCCAAATTCACATAATAAACAGTTGGAATGTGGTACTGCATCGTTTTCTTCTCTTTCAGAAATTCTTTACAAAGAGTCTACATCAAACAAAAAAAATAATGGTAATTTGCTTTCAGATAGATGAATAACTGTAATTAAAGAAATAATGAATATATATGTAGTATTTAATATCTTCAGATGCCCCCTTAAGACTGCTCAGCCACTGTGGACTCATAAAAACATTAAAAAATATATGAAGAAAATAACAAGTGTTTATTAATTTTTGTTGATATGGTTTCCATGTACTTTATTGTTCATAAAAGTGTTTAATTTTCCACAAAACACAAAATACTTGTCCGTATGTTCTCAAGTCATTTACTTGTGTATATTTTTATAAATTTAGTATAGTTTTTATGGAATAAATATTTATATAATATCTGTAAAATTTAATTTGTATTTTATCTTCCTATATATATGGAACATCAAGGGCGGGTCGATCCAAAATACAATTCTTTAAGTGTAACTTGGTGTGGGGATTTATGATAAAATGCTTTAATTTGCCTCGATTGTGAATCAACTTATACAAATCATATTTGAAGTCTTTCTGAGAACCAAGCATATGCCGATAAAGTATCTTGTTCAATAACACAAAAATGGATGTGACGGAGGATCAGACTCGCAAACCATTGATCCTGGGTTTGGTGCTCCGCGACTGGATCACTTATTCCGCTCAATACGTGATACTTTAGTCATTCCAGATGGCACCTTCATTCATATTAAACTATGTCCACTGTCATTTAACTAATTAAGCAATCTGTGTTTTAAATACTATCTTAAGCAGGCAGGTTCCACTTAGTAAAATTGCTATAATTCTTCTAGAGCGGACTTCTTCCGATTAACTTGATACTTTTCATGCATGATCAACATCAAGTGTAAAGATGCACAACACAAATATTTTCATAATCCATTCCGATACTCTCCATTTTTCACCTGTGGGATATTACACTAGCTTTGTGTCGTTTCTACCGAGCCACAATGCAACCATGATTGGTTCCTTCAAAATTTCATGAAGGGAATGTTATCCAATCAATACACTAGTTTCATGCCAATGCCATTTTGAAAAGACGTTAATTTTAGCTGTATATATTGTTCTGATAAAACAACACAGAGTCAGTGTAATATCCCATGGGTGGGTGATGGATGGGGAGTATCGGAATCGACACCTGTGGGCATCCGACGATGATCAAGGAGATGGCGAGGCAAGTTGTAACTGGTGGGTGGGAACAATTACTGCCTCCGCCTTTTTTTGTTTGTGGGGTTTTACGCCCATTTCTTTCAACAGCATTTCAGTTATTTAACAGAGGTCAGCATACCTAATCATCATTCCTGGGATCTCTAGCAGGTTAACTTGTACTAAACACAACCTATCTCTGCAAGTCAATGACTACCATCCCACATATTCAGAGGTAGGAGATTAATGCTGTATAACAAAGTTCAAGACCATTTATCATGGAGACTGACTGGATGGGAATTAGAACTGGAAATCCCTGGATTGAGTCGAACTGGTTACGGAAACAGCTAGCCCAGCCAACTTTTCTTTGAAAAGACTTGGGGATATTTAGATTAGAATTATGTAGGCTACTTGATCTGGTACATTGATAAAAGTACAAACGCTGTCATTATAGGCAATGATTTATTGCTAATAAAAAGCATGAATATAGCACTTGATGTATATTAAATTGTGATCCTGACAAAACTATTATGGCTTTTAAGTAATAAAAATTGCCCAAAATGAAAATTTATAAGTTACAATATTGATGAGTAAGGTCCAAAATATACAAAAGCTTAAATTTACTTCTGCTCTTAAGTTTTAAAAACTCGAAACCAAAAAGGTAATTGAGCTAAATTTGAGCAAACATAAGGTTAAAGTGTCTTAAATAATGTTACAAAAATAGGTGCAACTTACTTTCATTTCAATAATATATTCTCGGTTTTCAGTAATTTTTTTCCACAAAAGGGATTCATTTTCTTCACGATAAAAAGCTATTATCATTCAATTATTATTACAAAATAGAATGATTATAAAAATGTAAAATACTTACAAACAAGCAAATTTAACAGAAAGATAACAAATCCATGGCACAAAATGATACCGAGATGTAAGATTTGAAATATAAATAAATGCTTTAAGCTGTATTGAAACAATTTTTCTGTTATTTTAATTCTAGTATGTATAACCAATCTTTTGATGTTGCAGCGAGCCATTTGAATTATTTTGAAATCCAGAACATTCAGCAAAAAGCTAGCAAACTAGTAATTAAATAATAAACTTTTTTTTACTCTTTCGAAAAACACCTTGAAAAATGTCAACATTTGTAGATAACTGCAAGTCCGATGATACTTTTATCTGACATTTGTTTCAACCACCTCAATATGATAAACAACCATGCTGCATATTTACTATTCAAATCGATTTATGCCATCGATATAATTATGTTAAATATTGCGATAGTTTTAGACCCAATTTTTGTTTAGGTCATATTCAATGAAGGCCACATACACTTTAATTTTACACTACTGTGATCAGTCTGGAGTAGAAAAGTAAATGGTAAAAGATACACATAAAGTATCACATGATTATACGTATTAAACGTAACAATATTAACACATACAAATTTTCTGAAATCCAGAAGTTACCTCCCTTTAATCAAACTTTCACATAGATTCAGATCAACAAACGTTACTTTAATGCCATGGTATAAACACACACCACTTATTGAAATATTTAAAAAAACAAAACTTAAACATGTAAATATTAAGACGAACATTAAAAAAAACCACTGTTTTACTTCCGTAATGAAAGGTATACAACAGGCCTGTATATCCATCTATGTAGGGCTAGACTCTTCTGATTTGTTGAATTACGTTTTTTCAAAAATGATTTAAAATGAAAAAATCGTTAAACAAAATTTTGATATTGGTAAAGGTCAAACTCAGATGTTTTTACGTGTTCCAGTAAGCATGCATTCAAATGATGCTGTAGTTTACAGTTTTGGTTAAATCAAGAATTTTCCCCATATGATATCACTGGAGGTATAAACAAATTCTGTAAGTATCTAAACAAAATTATTTTATTAACAAATAGTGTGATAAGTCTGGCTTTGTACATGTATACATAAGACACATGGAGAAAGAAATGCATACAAAGAATATTGCTGTTTTATAGTTGTAACAAGATTTTTATAGAAAATAAAAAAAAAGACAAAAAAAAAAACAATCGAAAATATATATCTAAGCTACCAGAGCTAAATAATTCAGATAAGCAACCATTAATATATACTAGATACAAAACATAAGGTGTAAATCCCTTGTTACATTCTCAGAATGTTTTTTTTTTTTTTCAAATAAATATCAAACATGAACGTTACTTTCCTTCTGATTTCTTCACAGCTCAGAGCTGGGTCAGCAATGGGTCATTATGTGGACTGCAATACAAAAAAAATTAGGAAGACAGGACAGATTTTTAAAACCACCCATCAATTTATTCCTTTTCCGAATTAGACAATCTTGCAGTAATTCCAGGCTCCACAGCTGGTTAGATGTCAATTTAATTTGGTGACAATTTCACTTAGGGCTTTTCCAGAATTAAATGTATGGGGGGGTCGGACGGCAGTATAATTAAAATTTTATGCCTGGTGGGTGTTTTCATAAAAAAAAATGATGCCTTCCGGGGTAAAAGCTTATTAAAATTTTATGCCTTGCCGGTATTTCCGTCTCTGAACCGAATTTTTTCTTCAACACCGTTTTTCTTCTCGAAATTTTATACATTTTCTGCCCAGATATTTCCTCCCGTCGTATACAAAAACATAAAATTGTCCTTCCCCATGTACCGCACCGAGTCAACATCCCGCAGCGTCTAGATTTCGGCGACCGTCTTATCTTTATCGCAGCAGAAACTGCAGGTCTTTAAAATTTACCTTGATTTGACCTTTATGTTTGCCACTGACACGCGTGTTGTAACGATTGTAATACACAACCTCCAGACATCATGACCAAGTGAACGTTTTACGCGACTACACAGTTGGACACTCGATACACTGGTGATGTTAATATTAGAAATTGTCTTCAATTAACTTTTCATCTCAAACTGATTGATCTTTTTTGTTAAGACCGCCATACTATAATTACATCACCCGACAACAACATATGATTTAATTTGTTTGTTTGAAATAAAGTATAATTATCTACCTTCGGACTTCCCGAAAAGGGACAAGAAACATACTCTTAGTCGTGAATAAATTATTAACACGGAAATGTACGAGCTAATTAGATGTCGGAATACACTCGTAGCAGGCCGTAACCACGTCTACTTTATTAAATTGATGCCGAGATGCCGTGTCACAAAATTATCTCCTCAAGTAAATTTTACGAATTATATATCAATATTTGACGTATCGGATATGTTTACAAATACTCCAATACGGATATGAATATACAGACGTGTATATTATTAAATTCCGCAAAAACTACGATTCAACTCTACGGCGGCATTGTTATAATTATATGCATATCCGCGCTGTTTGTCAGATAGTGTAAAACACATTTATTCGGCACAAAAAGAAACCCCAAGAAATGCAAAGTCTATTGTGACAACAAATCTAAATTAAGACATTGCGTTAGCAGTGAAAATAAAATCAACATTCTCAGATATGTCATCCCACACCCTATATGAAATTGTCTTTGAGCATCCATAACCGGATTGTTTGCCATCGGGTGTGCGAAATGAGGTCAAATTAGATTAAACCTTTATCGATTGTTGGGAGTAAATAACATGTGTCATAATAATGTTTGTTTCACTGTCAGAGTGACGTCATCGGACATTGGCACAAGGCGTTAATGAAAGGTACAGCTTGTTCATTCTGTGCATAAATTTAGGCATGTGTAGCATAACTCTCTTTACGGATCTTATCAATTTAATAGTAATTCTTTTTTAAGAAATAAGTTTACTGAAAATAAACATTTTAGAAGACTAGTTACAAACAAACACTAACCTTTAATTATTATTATGTTGTGTTTTTTTTCTCGTTTGTTATCTATAGTGCCCCTTTATTTAATTCTCGACCTGAGGTAATTTGTGACGTAATCACTTGCATATCGGCATTAGATCAAAGTGTAACGTCGGCGTACTTCAAAGAAAGTAGGCAACCGTCCAGACTAGTAATTTTGGAAGCGTTACAGTAAGAAAACATTAGAAAGGGGATTTTAGCCTCTTTTTTTATTTTTATTTTGTGCATGGTGGTATTTTATCTAATTAAAATTTTATGCATGGTGGTATATATCACAATTAAATTTTATGCTCTGTGGGTAAAAAAAATAAGTGCCGTCCGACCCCCCCATACATTTAATTCTGGAAAAGCCCTTAGAAAAATAGTGATATCACCAGTATAATGACTTTTCACTGTTTTCAATCAGAAAATAAAAATAAGATTAAAAAAAAAACAAGTCTTCAAACTGATCAAATCCTACTTGAAAAAAGAAATTGAAAAGTTTTTTTAATATTTCGTGTCATCTATTTTGAAATATTCCAGGAGGTTAACTTGATGTTCATGTACAGTTTGTCATCTTGTGTATTTTTCATCAAATTAAACAGACTAGAAAAACAATTAACTATCGAGAGGGCATCATGTAAAAATATATCACTCCCAGATTGACAATAGACTGGGAAAATTTTTAATGAGAAAAATATGGACAACGGATTGGTATCCGCCATTACCATGACAACAATTGAAATGTCCAACAGCAAGTAATCTAAAACAAAGCACATACAACATCAACTATGGATCTATGACGTTGCCTAGTAATTCAAATGAACTCAACTTGATATATAAATACCGTACAAATTATGAAATGTGTACGATTTGTAGACAGATTTTTAATTTAAAGAAACCCCTAGAATCGAGTAACATGAACAAAATGATGTGATTGAAGTAGGCCCTTTGTGACATGCCATTTTTCTTTATTCACCAATCTTATAAAACCATTGTTCTTTACAGGGAGATAAAAACCTTGCAATTTAGAAATCAAAAAATTTCCTATCATAGATAGATTTTGTGAATTTTTAATGAATGTATGTAAAGAAGTTAAGTAACAATTCTTTTGCACAAATAAAACACAAAGTAAAACTTGTTCATATATATACATACATGTATACCCAAAACAATAAAGGCTTCAAATCACAAATATAGTTAAAACTGCATATTCATTTGCAGTCAGTGACTAAACTTGTTTAAACTGTACCAGTAATTAATTCGTGGAAAAATATGTTGATATACATTATTGTCTTTTTACATAGATATCTTCATAAGAACAATACACATTAAGCAAGCCATAGATCTGCTATTTGAATACACTGAAGTACAAAGACAAGTAAAAAAGAAATTTGTTATATCCTAAATGTTAAACTTTATACTCCAACAGTGTTGCGTAACTTGTCGGATCACCTCCATAATTTGCGTTGAGTGTAACTTTACAATTTCTGCCGTAGTGTTGTTTCATGGGTACCCTTCCTTCCCACATGCCTGTTTGCGGTGAAGACAAATGGGTCCAGTCATCTCCGGCGACAATTGCTACAGCTGTGGCTTTCGGAACAAGGACCTTGAACTTCACTTCGTCACCACACCCAGGGTGAAGATTAAGTGGTTCTTCCATATAACAACCCTCTTTCCACTGAGCATATTGCTTCGGGAACGGTATCGGTGTCTGGGTGATCGACTTGCAATTGATGAGATAATTATAGACCCCGGGTAACTGCTGGCTGCTATCCCTTGCTGGTATGGAGTACAGCTGTAGCTTGTAGAAGCCGACGCTTGGCAAGATGACCACAAAACTGATGATAGAACCTTTCGTCTGTGTGAAAACGTAATCGGGATGATCTTTATCGTCGCACTCTGCATCAATCAGATTGGCGGTGACACGCATATCCTGTGCAACGGCAAATTGAATCTCTACCTTGTTCTTGTCCATGTGGATGACTGGGTCGTGATGACTGACTGTGTTGAGGCCGTACTCTGTAAACTTGGGCTGAGCGCCGAGGTAACCAGCCTGCAGTTTTGGCAGAGGAACAGCCTTCACATCTTCATTACACTCAATCAAGTACTGGGCCACATGGAATAGGGTCGTGCCTTCGCAGGAAGGATCATTAGCATACACTTCCAGTCCGAATTCACCACGACTCGGCGCCGTGATATTGAAGTAAGCCGTGTTGCCCACGATTCTATTCATGCAATAGCCTTCCAGCTCGGCATCGGAGCAATGGTTATTCTTGAGCTTGGCCATAAACTGCATAGGATTGGGAATTCTAAACTGCAACTCTGCTTTGCCATCTCTTGTTAAGACACAGGCTGTCTGCTGATAAGTGGCCAATCCATACCTGAAAAACAAACGCAGTTATAGTTTTAATAGGTGCACACATCATACTTAGATAAAATCTGATTTCGAAGATGAGAATAATATTAATTACTATATGTATATACATTACTAATTTATTGTGTGTTAATTTTGTTTTGCAACAAAAGTTGCAAGACAACGAACAAGTTAACAAATTCTATAAAACATTGGGTACAAACCTGAAGAATGCTGCACCAGGTCCCCAGTTCAGGTAGGCACATGGTGGGAAAGGCTCTGGTTCAGTAACCACTTCTTCCTGCACGATTTTGTACTCGCACACCTGTAAGTATTTAATAAATATAATTCAGCTTTTCTGGTGGAGGAAGACCTCAGAATGAATGCAAACAGAATAACTAACAAACATTTATTTACATACATGTATATAATATAAAGTATTGGCTAAAACCCATGAAAAATGTTTGATCGGACGCGAAATATGTAAGGGTAGGATTCCCAATATTGGGAGGATGCAGTATTTATGGACATCATAACACCATGTTAAGAAATGGAGGTCTTGGATTCAATTTTGGATTTAGGTTTTGATATCTGGAATTTCACTTCAAGCATCTTTATTATTGTCACTTTTTTCAGTTTTCATTTTCACCCTCTGTCCACACTCGAATTTAACAGGTCATAAAACTACCCATTCGTTTATTCGTCCATTCAAATTTTGTAAGCATCTTCACCTGTCATAATAAATTCCATTTTATTTTTACATGCATACAGCTCAAGTGTAAATTATTACTTTATACTTAAAAATACCAGTATGTGAAGTAATCAGAAAATATTGTTCATGAGTGGATTCAATACCTACATGTAGGTAAAATTTAAATACAGTTGTTTATCCATTACCTGGAATATATATAATTTAAGAGCCGTATTTTATTACAGTCAAACCCGTCTTAGGCAGCCAGTCAAGGAATGAGCAACTATTGCAGGGGCCTTTTAAGACAGGTGGTTGCTTAATACAGGTTAATTTGCTCTGAAATCCTAGACATGGGAAATATCAAATGTGGCTGCTTTAGACAAGTGACTGCTTAATATATGTGACTGCCTACGCAGGTCTGACTGTACTTACTTTTAAATGATCATCAACATGCTATTATTTTTTATATAATATTTAAATTACCTGTGATAGAGAGTGTCATAAAGTTATATACAACAGAGGGTTTATGACCCTCATACATCACTAGTTCACATGGGCGAGTGTACATGACAGATTGACACCTGTGGTGAGACTGTTATTACTGGTGCGTGTATGATAAATAATAGAAACTCATTACTGCACATGTAGTATGATATATATTTTGTTTTCCCCTCTTCTTTTTTTTAAAACATTATTTTGAACTTAATATGACAGGTTATAAATGGCATATTATATGTAGCATACAGTTTTGTTGGGGGAGGAAGACCTTAGAAAAAATCTGAGTAGAAACATTCTTGCCATCTTTCACACATGAGGTGTTTGGGCTGAGCTGGTCTTGAACCCAGAACCATGGCTGTGTGAGACAAGTGATCTTTAGACAATGCTTAAGACCACTCAGCCATATAAGCACCCAAGCAATGATAGGCGTAATTGCAATGTAGTTTCTGATGGCAAACATCTCCTTGTTAAACAAACTGAAACTCTGTGAATCTCAATCTGTGGTTCTTTTTATCCCTGCATCTTTCCAAGTTTATATAATTAGAATTACTTTCATGCTGAGGCCGCTCTTAAAAAATAAATTGTTTGCCATGCTCCTACCTACTCACTGAAAAATGCAGCTTACCAAACTTTTTTTATTGAATTTTATAGATTTAATTTTTTTTTTATGATTTCTGTCCATTTTACTTTAAATTGACTATTCAAAATCAAAATTTAGCAACAACAATAATTAGCTACCAACCTACCCATATAAAAAATACTGGGTCGGAGCACAGCAAACACATATTTTTTTAAGGTTGGCCTGATCTGGGATAAAATTCATAACACATGTTGAGTCTAAAAACTCAAAATTGCCAATTTTAAAATACTATTTAGTAGCAAAAGACTTCGTATTTAATACATAAACATAAAAGAAAATTTCAAGATATTTTATGACAATGTAACATTGACATTTACTGTTTTTGCATGAACCATTGAAATTTACTGTTTTTGCATGAAAAAGTTGTTACTTTTTTTTTTATAAAATTGTTTTTTATGCAAATTACAAAATTTCAGATTTAGGGTTTGAGTTTTATACTCGTAAGTTTCATGAATTTATAGCCAGGTTCTATACTGTTTGTCAATGGCACCACTGGTGTGATAGAAGATTGAAAACAAAACTTACATTGTCAAAACTATCAATGTGTAAGAAAGTATAAGTTTACATTTTAATGTTTTATGTTAATGATTGATTGATTGAATATTTAGCATCATTTCTATGCCAGTCATGGACTAACAGACTATCAGTTAAGCTAACCACTGTTCCCTGGGATCCTGGAAGGGTAACCAGTATCGAGCACACCCCATCTCCTTAAGTAACTGATAGCTTTCCCACTTGAATCAGCAGTGGAAGATGAATGAGATGCAATGGCATATATCAACCATCACAGAGACTGATGCCAGAATTTGTGATCCCTGGATTGATTGTCAGATGCGCTAACTGAGCTAATTGGGCCCAGCTGGTTTCATGTGCATCATTCATATGCTAATCTTGCAAAAAGCAGAATCTCAATAAAAAATACTGATACTGAATTATGATTCTTCATTCATAATATCCATAGCTTGTTAAGATCAATATATATCATTGTTAATGCACAATGGACAATTTGACATATTTGGTTGAGTTTAAACAAAGAATCAAAGGCCTGAAGGGATTGAGGGAAGGCTCGCTGCTTGTGTTAATTCAAAAATGTAGGTTCGGAAAATTGGAAAACTTAAGTTAGATTTATGATATGCATTGGAATTTAGAAAAGAATGTGGTGTGTTTAATATTTCTTTTGTGTATTTGTATAAATAATCTCCTGCATACAATACAGAAAAAATGCAAACACCATGGTACACACCGCCTTCCATGTGAAAATTGACTGAATAATTGATGACCCTGGTGAAAATATCCATTTTAGGACATTTTGTAAACTGGTAACGTGGTGGTCCAGGATTCCTTTTCACATCTCCACATAAAAGTTATCAACATGAACAACCTATATGAAAGATTCACAAACAAACCTTCATATTTTGATGTTTCTCCAAAATCGAAAGAATTGAGTGGTGATGTACAACTCCAGTCAATTTCAATATCTCCAGTTCAATAGTTATGATTTATGGATAACGAAACGCATTCAGCACAAAATGTTCCTGATTGTCCGAGAATATACAACACATATCCATAACTCTTTGTCTAAACCAAAACAAACATGACCTACTTATAGATTTACGTGTATATTGACTTGAGTTATGTTCGATTCTCGTATAGCTTTTAATCAACAATATAAATAATCAATAAATAGCATTATAAACGGTGTTGCGTGAGCTAGATTTAATCAATCTAAAAAATACAACACAGAAACACAACAAACATAACGGTTGGATGACCTAATTAACCATTAAATATGTTCACCAATACACTGCTTGCATAAGATGACAGATTGGCGCGTTTTTCTATAAACAACAAATGTAGACCCGAAACTAATTTCGTTATTTTACTATCAAAATTAAAAGAGGACAATCCGTAGTGAATAAAATTTCACAAACAATCACTATTTACTCAAACTTCAAGTTATTATATCGAAAACATGTCAATATTTCACCCCATTAATGATTAAATGTCGAATGGTGTTAGAGATTATATCCCTCCGACCACCAGATGATGTCACTATGCATAGTAGTAAATGCATAAAACATTTTTTTCATCAATGAAAATTGCGCGTTTTTTTAGAGCACAGCGAGATAAGTGTATTCTTCTGCATTTCCATGGAAATTATATGCTTCCCATATCGTATTTTGGAACTTTTGTAAAGAAAAATATCCGCAATAAATAAAAATACTTTGAAACTTTTGTTGTATAATATGTTCTCTGGTACGGCAAATGCATGTTGAAAGTTGTGAACTACTTTATCGGTCGGATGAATATGGCAGTTCTTGCCATATGTAGTTTGTTTAACACATTGCTAGGGCTGCACGACAGCTAAGGAAGTCAGAGCTTTGCTCGCCTTTCCAAAAAATGATTGTATTTTTCTCATAAAACAGATAAACTGATATGTGCCACATGTCACTGCACAACTGTCAATCTGACATGTCACTTATACATGTCACTTACCTGGGCATAAACATTGTCCTTGTTCTCTGGTGTATCTTCCTTAGCATAGACATATAGTATGTAGCTGCCCCGCTGTGGGAGGCGGAGTCTAAACGATGCAACTCCACCCACACTTTCTTGCATTCCGTAGCGGTTCAACTTCACACCTTTGTACTCCTCTTCGCCATTCTCAAACTGAACAAAAAAACAACTGTACATTTTAGTTTTAACTTGATTGCAAAGTAAGCTCAGAGCTTATATCAACTGCTCTGAAGTTTCTTCAGTAGAACCAGTACCAAAGTTGGTTTGTGAGAGGCCATTGTATCAAAATCTATTACAATACTAGCTACCTCGCTTATTTGTACATTCTACATTATTTCACATTTATAATAATTCACTATGCAAATTAGAACTGCATTTATACATGTTTTAGTTTTAATCTGTTTGTTAGTTTGTTGTCGTTGCACAGAGAGAGCGAATTGGGTTCAACGCCATTTTCAACACATTTCAGGTTATATATGGCATATCCAGTTTTATTGGGGAAGAAGACCTCAGAATGAATCTCAGTAGAACCACCTTCCTTCTGTAAATAACTGGTAAACTTTCTCACATAAAGTTTTTGGAGTGAGCAGGAATCAAATAAAACAACTTTAGCGGTGATAGGTAGGTGATCTTAAGATGGCGTCTTAGACCACTCAGCCACAGAGGACTCTACATAGAGAGTGAACCTAGAATGTTCCTCCCTGTTGACATCGTCAAATAATTTTTTTGTCATTTATTCATTCTTGTGTTCTAAGAAGCTGCTAGTTTAGTTTATACTAATTTATCTTATCTAGATTGCAATGAAAGCTCTGAGCTTATATGAACTGCTTTCGAGTCTGCTACTAGTTTTAAAAACTGATTAAAAACTTTTTAAAACACATAAAATTACAATGTTTTTATACCTGAACGCTAAAGTTGAAAGCAACAACAAGTCTGTGTGCAGGGTAACGCAGACGAATGTTAATCTCACCACGCCCATAGACAACGGCTGTTCTGTGACTGACAAACTCCAGGCCGTACTTAAAGAACTGTGGCTTCATGTGAGGCATGTTCTCAAACTCTTCCAAGTTGACCTGTTGTTGAATATATGTAACATTCATAAATAAAGTATGAAGTAATATATTGTAAATGAAATATGAAAGTTTAAAATACAATTACAGTAGAACATTGTTGATTCGAACACCGATGACTGGAATACCACATATAGCTCGAAACACTTTTCGGGTCCCCGATGATTGGTATTTCGATGTATACACATATATGGTATGCAGGCCTTCTAAAATTGCCGGTTTTTCGGTTTTTGGACCGATTTCTGAAGTTCAAAACCGGTTTTCGTTTCAAAGTTTAATAAAAAATCGGTCCAAATATTTTCAAAGTTCAATAAAAAATCGGTCCAGATATTTTCTATCGGTCGTATAAAATCTCATAAATTGCACTTATCATGCCATACTGACCTGTGAAATACGCCTTGCGGCAATACCATTTGACCCAATAATCCGTTTCTTTTGTCACCTGCTGTGCGAAATGATGTCAATTTCGACCAAACCATTGACGGTATTAGGGGAGTTTATCGGAAGAGTCTATCGCTATGAAGCACGCCTCCGATGTGTGATCAGAGATCCATAGCATTCTGTCGGTTCATCTAAAGACTGTGTTTGCGTCCGTAATTTCTTTGATATACCGCTAACCAAAGCTGGGACGGTCGGACCGAATATTGTTTGCGTCATTAAAATATTTGATAAAACGTGCAGCAGTTACTTGTTTGTTTCATTTATTTAAAAAAAATAATTTAATTATAAATTGATGACATTAATTAATGAAAGTGAACCCGGACCAATTTTGTTTTGATTTGGGACAGGTTCGGAATGATTTATTTTGGAGGTTGAACCGTTACATTGGTTTCCACAGTGATTATTTCACGCAGCTTCCGGAACTTGCATCACTTCCGGTTCGATCGATCATTTTTATATAATGAAAATTATTCAATAACGCGGAAACATAATGTCAGTCATTAAAATGTACACATTGTGGTAAAGTATGTTATAAATAATACACAAATAAACTTGAAATCGTTCCTTATTAATAAATAAACGCAGAAAATACATGATGCTGCTGACATGGTGGGTGGGGTATGCATACATGTAAAGGCATAATGTAAGGCAATTTAAGTGATTTTTTTTAAATAAGTGCGATTCTTACGGTAGTAAAAAACCTGGACCGATTTGCATTTTGGAATTTTAGAAGGCCTGATGGTATGATATTGAATAATATTTGACTCGAACAATCCTTAACTCAAACTTCTTTGTCCAGTCCGGTCCGATTTAAGCCATCGCAGTTCTACTGTAATTAAAATCTGCAGATCTTCCCTAGCATATTAAAATCAAGTTTACCCATGTTTGAATGTTTAAATATCTTATAAACATGTCTATATAACAGGATGATATATGATTGGAAGAAACCATGTGAAGATGAAAAATATCTAAAACAAATAAACACACTTGATTTGCTTAGGCCATAATAAATTAACTGCTAGATTATCATCCAAATTTTTCTTAAAAACAGGGACTGCAGGAGGATTTTATTTTTTAAATTTTTTATGCTTTTTTTAAAAAAAAATCTTTATTTTTTCATTTTTTTTTTATGAAAATAAAAGGGTTGGATCAGCATGAAAATTAGAGGGTGGGCAGTGATGATAATCTAGCAATTAATTTATTATGGCCTTACCTATGAGAACAGGGCCAGAGTAAAAATTATTATTTGATGTGTATTTAAACAATATGCAGGATTAACAGATGCAATTTCTAATATATTTCAGTATGCTTTAAAATGTCTATTTCTTCATATATCTGTTAAATTTTGGGCGTTAAACATGTATTTAAAAAGTAGGATATTATTGTGATGGCGACCATTATTGAGGATCTAACATTTGACTGAGATGAATGGAAAAAAAGTAAATGATGAGCTCATCCATGTGGGATAGAAAAATCTCACCTTCTGGGTCAACATTACAAGCAGGAAACTATGCAAAGTCTCATCCCTGCATGTCACTTTGACACCTTGTGTGAGATTTTTTCAACCTTCATAGATACTCATGATGAATTCTTAGAATCTGGTTGAAGAAAGAAGCATATCTGCCATTTCACTAGTGTATGATCAACCCATCCCATGCCATCCTTTATTTGTGTACACCTTGTGTTAAAACACAAAGAAAAGCTACCTGTCTCTCCAGCAACTGCCACTTTGGGTCATCAGGATAGTGGGTGAAGATCAGCTGTGCTGGCTCTGTGAGGAAGAAATATTCATCCAACTGATAGTGGAACTCCTCATTTGTTGTCTGCTTCCCAATGATCCTCCTGGCAGCCCAGTGAGCATCAATAAGGCACCATGTACCGTAGATGTAGACAGCATTCCATGAGTGCTGGTTCGAGCCTGGCTGGAACTTCTGGCCTGGTTTGTAGTCAGCACCCTTGGCATAACCGCTGATTATTTTGGAGTGGAGTCCAGCATAACTGTAAAGAAAGAAAAAGAAGTTTGAATGTTGACTTCAATATTAAAGACTTTCTTTTAAATTATATGCAGATTTGCAACAACAAAAAATAACAATATCGGGAATCGATTATTTCATGTTTCTTACATTTTTTCCCAGTTAAATAACCTTACAAATTTTAAAACAATCTGACTAAAGTAACTATTAATATTGCAAACCAAAGAGTCAACACTGATATTCAATAGACCAGTGCAAAATCTGTATACTCAATGCCTTTGGAAAAACGCAAGTATCGGTATTGTATAAAACATAGAAAGGACATGAATGATAAACTAAGACAAAACTATCTTGCCTTGTTTTTCAATTTTATTCAAACATTTTCATTATATTTCACAAATTAATTGCGGTCTATTTCAATAAAAATCATAGCTATGCAATATTCAAAAATTTAAGCGTTAAGTATATTTTCCATGAAACTTGGCGGACAAGTTTTTGTATTTAAACTCACTTGCACATCATATCGAACACCATGGCGTATGTAGTTTTGCCAGCCTTCAATCCCATGAGTACCTCTTCAGGGCTGCCCCGTTCCACGTTGTTAAACGTCATCTCCTTCAGGTTCTTTGTGGCCAACCAACGAAATATGACTCTGTTAACATAAACTTGTATGCTAGTCAAGATATCGATTTAGAGGAAATAACTATTTGAACCAATTCTAAACTCGGAAACGTGTAAAAAGTCAAAACTTGAAATTCCAAACTTAAACCTAGTTTTATTTGTTTGAATATTTAGCGCTGTTTTATGCCATCAAGGGCTCACAGGTGATCAGTTAACCTGACAACTCTTTCCTTGAATCCTGGAAGGTTAACCATTACTCAAGCACACGCATCTTCACAAGTAACAGATAACTTTCCCACTTGAATCAGCAGTGTGAGATGAATGCCATTAAGATGCAATGTCATTTATCAATCAACACAAACACTACCAGAAGCATGTAAAACAAATATATTTAAAATTTAACACTTGAGAACATGCAAATCTTAAATAAAGAACTGAATACTACTCCGAAATGTTTGTTCTGCACAATGGTTAGGATTTTTTTTCTATGACCTTTGCCATGACATTGACTCTGGCCGTGACTGTGATCTATGATCTTGACCTTTAATCATAAGGAAGAGAATTAAATTTACAATATAACATTTGCGATTTTGAAATCTATATTTAGATGAATGTACACAATGTAAGATATATATAGGGGGTGAATCTACAGATCAGACTACGGCAAGTGTGCCTAGCTACACTGCAAACCAACCATACAAGATTATTGAACCCATTTTTCTACACAAATGGTGGATTTCATAGTCATGTATGCTTGGTTTAGGCCTGCTCTGCAGATTTCTGTCTGGTTGCTACCATTTTCTCCTAATATTATATATATACACATTTTTTTTAAATAATCATTATAATCATGGTGTCCTTGACCTTTGACATACTGACCACAACATCAACAATGTATATAATAAGGTTTGCTTTACCTGCACTTTTCTATCTCGTTAGTGATGTTCTTGGAGTAGACAAGATCCCAGACCAATTCTCTGACATTGGTATGGTCACTCTTGGATACCTGTAATATAACATAGACCAAATGTACTTGTATACTGAATGCAGTATTTAAAGTGTTTTATGGTATGGACTGACATACGCCTTTTTTTTTTA
The DNA here is from genome assembly GCA_029582155.1 of Panopea generosa. Taxonomy (NCBI): domain Eukaryota; kingdom Metazoa; phylum Mollusca; class Bivalvia; order Adapedonta; family Hiatellidae; genus Panopea; species Panopea generosa. Next base: position 51,985,765 of record CM055908.1, read on the forward strand.
AAGAATAGATCTGCCATTGATACAGGTTAATTAGTAGTAAAATTGTTTCATATCAGAAAGAGTCAGAATGACATCAAGAAGTATTTAAGTGCTGTCTATTTTTAGAATAGGGGCTTACGTTTCAAGTTTACCACTCCAATTTAAATATGGATTTTGTCACATTTTGGAGGATTTGACACACTTAACCATCCAGATTTATTTATTAATGATAATAAGAAGCTTTATATCCATTTTAATAATTATTTTATATTTTAAGACATTTATAGCTTTTTGTCCTGATATATTCCCTTTAACTGGTTGTATGACAATATAATATAATATACCTGTATGGCGTGGTCATCAACAGTGTGTAGGACCTGGCTATCAAGGGCCTCAAGGGACGGTTTCTGGTGAGACACTGATGTAGATGGCGCTGGTGGTGGGCCTGGTTCCTTCTCTGTCTTGACGGGAATCAGCTTGAATGTTGGAGGGGCTACTGGTGGTTCCTGGCCCATATTTCTTAAAATAGTTAGGTTCACAGATAGAAGTACAAAGTTCAAAACTATCACTTTCATAATGTTACTTTTTCCTTAACGCCATAGGGCGGTATAAAATAAATTTGCCTATACTACAAGCAACCTTATTGAACACTGTTATTTAAAATTCCACAATTGAACAATGTTATTTTAAATTCCACACTGTGTAAGAGAATGTTCTGGAGGTTTGTTGTCGGTGAAACAAACAAATTCTCAAGGTCAAAATAATAAGATGTGTGTCATAATTCTCAACTTAATTTAAAAAAAACAAGAGCAGTTCATGACACAGCCACTCGACTATTTGAATCATTTGTCACAAAAGTGTAAACTCTGATTGAGACTGATGACCAATCTTTCAAGAGTTGTCTCGCATACTAAATTGAATCGGTCTTATATAACTGCAAGACCTTACATAAAATTTCAAGAAAAAACATGCAGTGGCTGCTGAGATAAAAACTTAAAACCAAATTTCAAAATCAAACAAGGGCCAAAATTTGCATCATTTTTAAGCCAGAGTTATCTAACTTAGTAGCAGGTTTGATGACTGGGAAACCTTGTGTGGAATTTCAATCAAATACATTAAGTGGTTGGTGAGATATGGAATTGATGGTACTTGCACGCAAAACTTTAACCAGAATTTCTAAGTCAAACTAGAGCCACAATTTGCATTATATTCATGCAAGTTATCTAACTTAGTCATTGTAGGTTTGGTCAATGGAAAGTTTGAAGTTTCAATCCAATACATGCAATAGATATTGAGATCATAGTAACTTGCATGCAAAACTTTAACCAAGGTGTGGTAGAGACGCCGACGCCAGTGACAACCCAAGGGGGAGTAAAATAGCTCTCTTTATTCTTCGAATAGGCAAGCTTAAAATCAATCCATTTTCATATTTCAGCAGATTACAAAATTCAAAAGCACTGATAATGTTTTAGGTAGGGTGGCACATTTAAAGGGACACATGGCAATTTTGATATTTTTTTTGGGGGGGGGGGGGGGGGAGCTAAAATTTGTTCCCAATCCCCTGCTGTGGAATATACTCCTCCTTCCCCCCACTTAGTATAAACATTATTTTATTACCTTTTCTCCACCTGTATAGGTATAGAAGTGACGGGGATGTTCGACACCTTACCCTGCTGGGCCTGTGGTATCTCCGTCATACCAGCGCCAGGGCGGTAAGTGGCCACACCCTTACCCTGGGGTTTGGCTACATGGGTGTAGACTCCCTGCTGTGGGGCAGCACCATACAGGTACTGCTGTTGCAGGAGTTCCGGGGGAGGTGGAGGAAGGTCTTCACAATCTGTCTCCTTCTGCTGCCCATCTATGTATGTATTGGCAAGACCCGCAGTCACCTGTAATATAAATTTATTGGTATTTTGAATTTAAAGGCTAAAGTACCCCATATTAATTATATTGGTATTTCAAGAACAACAAGAAATTCAGGAAGATGATTCCCTGCTTGGGAACAGTCAGAATATGTTATGCCCACAAGTTTCATCAGATCTGGATAAAAAAAAGGTACAAGTCCATGTCAACAAAATTTTGTGAACATTATGAAAGTCCTAATAGATTTATACAACCAGAATGTAAAGACAATATGCTCATGGATTAATGTCAGACCCAAAACTAGGATATAAGCTATTAAAAGTGTGTTACCAAACTGAAACCTACCCTATTAACCTTATACATTGTGCTGTCCTAAAAGCTCTCAGAAACAAAGTTTCATTACAATCCAACAGTTTTTTCATATTTTGTATACACAAATATGTTGATATAGACTTGCTTGCAATTTTCTCCTAATCATCATCTCATCCAAACTCTGCAAACATGTCTACCATCTAAGGGTTAAAGTCTGCCAAGACATCATGAGGTGAACTATTTACAAAATTATGTAAGATTTTATTACACAAAAAAGAAAAATTAAACTTTGGTTAACTGTCACATAGCCATTAAACACTGTGTTATACACCTGTAACACAGTGTCTGCTGTGCTTGCATACAGCTAGCTAGTGTATCTGATGCATCAATGCAAAAAACTAGTATGTTCAACCTCCATTAAATTTAGTTTGAAATGAAACACAAAATAATAGAAATGTGTGTTTCGACAGGGCCATCCTTTAAAAAATATTTGTATGCTGTGCTCCGACCCAGTATTTTTATGCGAGTAGGAAGCTATTTTATTTTTTTGTGCTAAATTTTGATTTTGCATAGTCAATTTTTAAAGAAAACTGGACAAAAATCATGAAAAAGGTCAATTAAAAAGTTTGGGTAGCTGCAATTTTGAGTGAGTAGGTAGGAGCACGGCAAACAATATATCTTTTTAGGGATGGCCCAGAAATGTCCTTACTGTTGATTGTAAACCAAAATTAAGTAAAAAAAATGTAGAAATGACTGACATTGACAAATATCAAAGGAGTTGCAGGATTTAATTTTGACCGTGATCTGATCTGTTGAATTTGGTTTATCTTAGATTCTGGATGAAGATGTGAAGGTCCTTTTAGAAGCAGAGTGGCCCAAGATCCTGTCTCATTATCACTTTACCTCTCACCGATAAGGTTGTAGGTTCGAGTCCTGCTCGCTCCAAAAACTTTATGTGAGAAAGTTTGCCAGTTACTGGAACTGGATATGCCATATATATAACCTGAAATGTGTTGAAAATGGCATTTTTCCCACCATATTATCAGGGATTTAAAATTCCAAACCACAAACCTGACCCAGTACTGGTTCTACCTAGGACACGGATTTCCATGGGGTTTAACACATGACAGGTTACTGTAATGATGATGATGATAATGATGGTGCAGCACCAACTTTAATTGGTAGAGGAAGCTTAACCTTAGGAGAATATGCATGAATTTGAGTATAACTCCCATAACATGTTTTGGCTGAGTTCCGCCATAACCCATAACATCAGTGGTAAGAGGTGACCCAGAGACAGCGCCATTGGCCATTAGCTCACAGAGACCTTCCAACATAAATGCAACACAGGACAACAGAAGGCACACAATATAATTATAGAGATCACAAATTCTCAAAATCATCATACTTAATATACAAGCCCTCAAAATAAACCTAATACAAAATTCAGTGTACATCCCAATCTTAATACAAGACGGCTGATTTACCGCCAAAACACACATTCCTCAACAACCGATAAAATAAAATGACATGAAATAAGATTCAATTTATTTTCAGGTAATGGTTAGTAAAATCATTCATGGGTAAGTATCACTTAAAGTTACCCTTAGACGACAGACAGGTAGGTACAATAGGTCTTGACATCTGTATTTACAATTTCAAGTTCGCTGATAGGTATGCACTACAGGAAGGTGGGGATGATACATATATTATTATACAAGCGAATTAGTTGAACATTCGGGTGTCTTGCCAAATATGGTGAACTCATATATATAGGATAGGGAGAATCATATGTCTAACAAAACACCTTTCAGGAGCACTGGATCCACGAAGGATACATAAATGGTAGAAATAGTGAATACAGTAGAGAGAATTACCATTTTACAGTGCTAAACTTTATAACGAGAATGTCTTATAAAGCTGATTTTAGTTTGAACATTCACAAAAACCAGTGACATATCCACATATTGTTAGGTCACTGCTTATACTGATCAAATGAATGGATTACTGTTAATCCAAAGATGTATAAGCGGTTTTGAACTATTAATAACAATTATGTATCTAAATTTTGTGGACAACTTTTTTTGCTTTCCTGTAACAAATGGTTTACGGTATATCAAAGAAGTTACTGACGCAATCACATTTCGGTCTGGATAGCAGAAGTCGGTAGAACGTGCGATATTCTTTGATCACACAGACCACTGATCACATATCAAAATAAAGACTCTTCCGCTAATCTTCCCTACTATCAGTAATGGATTATCTGAAATTTACAACCTTTCGCCTAGCAGGTGACAATATGTAGACAAACAATCGATTATGAATTCAATTACCTTGACTAAATCCCATGGATACATTTTATTTATGGCTCCATTTTAACAGCTTAAATTAAAAAGTCAATATGGAATCATTTTAAGAGTTGAGATGTTGCAATTTGTTATGGGCCGGAAATCAAACTGAGCAAACTGAACGTTGAGTCAATGCTGAACGAACGAAGCGAACGTTGACAGGAGTATAAAATAAAGATAGTATACATCGCTCGTGAGCTAATACTTGCGTTTGTGAGTGCATTAAATTAAACGCACTAAATCGAGTGCACGCAAATGGAGCGCAAACTGAGTGCGAACAAAAAGCAAACTGAACGCAAACGGAGTGCAATAATTGGGTACTTGAGTGGATTAGGGTCTGTACTTCCCTCTATATGGAGATCAAATAGATCACCTTATTTATTTATCTACCTGTTTACACTATATATATATATAAATGCTATAGATATTTTTTTTCCAAATATGCTAGTAACTCTAATATTAATTATCATGTAACTTAATCTTCACTAGCTTGATAAGTCGGGGTCAGGCACAGTTAGCTCAGTCGGGGGAGCGTCCAACTATCAATCGAGGGGTCGTGAGTTTGAGTCACAGTCTCAGTGATGATTGATACATGATACTGTGTCTCGGTGTCATCCATCTCTTACAGCTGATTCAAGTGGGAGAGTTATCAGTTACTTACGGAGATGGGTGCGCTCAAGTAATGGTTAACTTTCCAGGATTCCAAGACAGAGCGGCCAGGTTAACTTATTGTCTGTTAGCTCCAGACGAAATGAAAATGACGCTAAAAATTCAAGAATCATCCTTAAACTCAGCGAGAAAGTTTTTAAAGCCTCTGGTATGACAAACCTGGGGATTCTACCCTCAACCTCCTGTAAGTGAGGCTGATGTTCTACTACTGGACCAAGGCTGGATCAGTTATCAACTTGACCAGATTAAGTAAATTGTTCAAATTGGTAAAACATGAACAGAAAAATACAAATAAATATTCTTATAATCTAACTTAAAATTACTAAGATAGGCTTAAACTTGTCACACCAGCAGAAACCACTGCTTCTGTGTAACTTGATGTTGTACAACCAATACCATTTGATAGCAAAACTGATCTTCTTTCTTTTGATAATGCACACGTTTTATCTTATGAAACACTGCCAAACACAATAAATTTAGAATGCATTACTGTTTTTAAAAAAATCCCAGCAACATGCATTACTATATCATTCAAACTTATGTGTATTTGATTGTTTTCCCTTCAGTATCCACTACTAAAGTTACCTGTGCATCTATACCTCCACCAATATCAACACCAGAAACATTAACCTCTACGGTGGCCTTTGCTTCAAAACCACCTTCCATGTCTCTTAATGGCAGGCTCAGTCTACAGTAACTCTATCTTCAAATCAACACATGACACAACACATTTTCATGTTCCACACTCTAAACAATATTTCAATGTTGTTTTGTTGTTTTTTTGTGTTTTTTTTAAGATTTAAATATTCTGCTAGTATTTCCAAAATCAGAACCATCTACAATAACTGATAAAAAAGATCTCTCAGTAATTCCAGAAATATTATCAACAGTATCCTATACAAAAGTTGATGAATTGCTCACAACCGGTATCACAGATGATGGACATTGGATGTTTTGAGATCAATCACCAAGCTTATTTACACTTACTATGGTATAAGGCCAGACCTATGACAGTAAGCATTGAAGGACACCAGGTCGTACACTAAACAGCACACATTAAGTGAGTTAGTTTACTAGACTGTCATTAGGATTAATAGGTGGTGACTAGATCTAGTCCACACATCTCAATATTATGATGTGCTTGTCTCAAGGCGGTATAATGTATATAGAGTATAGGGTCGCATTCAACAGTCCCAAATAGTGATATTTTTTTTTGGAATGGAGTTTAACGCCATTTTTAATGCATGAAAGGTTATATGTAACATATATAGCATATCCAGTTTTATTGGTGGAGGAAGACATCAGAATGAATCTGAGTAGAACCACTGTCCTTCTGCAAGTAACTGACAAACTTTCTAGCATAAAATGTTTGGACCAAGCTGGACTCGAGCCAACAACCTCAGCATTGACAGATAAATGGTTAATAGACGACAGGCTGTGCTGTTCACCAACAGTCATAAGGTACAGTTAAGGTTCAATGAAATTGGTAAGAGCCATTAAATTGTGCATAATGCCAAACATTTTAATGACTGACTTTTAAATATTTAAGATTCATGAGCTTCTTGCAACACGAAATGGTACCCCCTTTTATGGGTTAAAAACTAATTTTAAGATCCTAAAACCAAAAGTTTAAGAAGCAATCTTCCATACTCCAACTACTGTAGAATTTAACTCTAATCACTAGATCTTAAATCTAAAATATATGCTCATATTGATTAACAAATCAATGGACAAATGGATTAATAAATGCACCGAGGACGGATAGACGAACACAGAACAAATGGAAGCACAAATGGAAGGACAAACAGACAATTGCCAAAGCCAAATATCATACATCTTTATTTTCATGGCCTTGAACATAACCTTGTCAAGCACTCACATGACATTGATCATGCACGGTGGTTTGACCACACGCGTCATCATTCCTTCATTGTATACACTACAGTGTTACATTTCCTTTATGGTCACAGCAGCTCATAAATGCATCAAACTAGAGATATTCATTTAATGTTTCCTGATATATGACTATCTCAAACTGTTAACAGTCAATTGCTATTTCCCATATATCCCCAAGTTTAAATCCTTTAGTTTTAAATATAACCTTCTTAAATACTTTTATCAATGATATTGGTTTACTTTTATACTTAAGCCCAATAAAATCCCAGGCGACCTCGATATAAAATACTGTGGGTATATGTGCACACCCAGGTTGAACAAACATCAAAAGTACATAAATTTACAGGTAAATGCCATTAAAACTAGAAAAATTCATAAAAGTTAATGTTTAGAGGAGTTAGGGGTGGGGAACAACACAGTTAATATAACAGTTGTACCTAGTTATTATTAGCTGACCGTTCATCGTATCTTATTGAAATTAAACACACTCCAAACTGACTTGTTCCTATCATCTTTTAATATATTATACATATAGTAAATTGTGTTAAAATTATATAAAATAATACATGTACATAAAAAAAGTTATCACTAACTTCGCGACCAAAATAAAGTTCTTTAGGCCATAATATAAATTTATTGCTAGATTATCATCCAAATTTTTCTTAAAAATGGGGAGGGTGGGAAGATTTTATTTATTTTTCAAATTTTTATAAAATCTTTAAAAAGGGTCGGGGCGGCATGAAAATTAGGGGGTGGGCGGTGATGATAATCTAGTAATTAATTTATTATGGCCTCATGCCGAAGGTTGCTATATCTGTATAATTATAAGCAGGCATGGAAAGGTAGTTTAGTTTTTTATGAGTGTACTTTTGTATGTTTTATGCTAATTAAAGTACTTAACCACACACAATCATTTTGAAAGAATAATCTAGTGATTATTTTTTTCTCCAAAAAACAAAACAAAAGCAATTTTTATACAGACAATATTTTCTATCAAAAGACAACACCAGATTAATACAACAAAAAAATTGCTAGGAAAGAGAAGTATGAGTGTAAACCAAACTCAAATTGGATTGAATAAACCTTGGAAAGCCTAAAGAAATACTCGCTAACTCTTTAATTACTGTTTGGCAACAATGATATCATTTTCAAACAATGTAAACCCAGATCAAACTGCAAGTGATTTACTGTCAGACCAGGCTTCTGTTTTGCGAACATTTTACTTGAGTACTTAAAAACTTAACTAATTTTGACTGTTTATTTATCTTATATAATCAATATCAATGGAACAATATTATACAACTTTTATGGAACCAGTCTAAAATTATGATCACCAGGCTGCTTTTCTTAAATATAAGTTTATAAGTATATATATATTTGTTGGTGAAACAGTAGCCTGGTCTACACTGTTTGTCTCTGTCAGTTAGTTTCAAATTGGTGATGAAAAAATATACCTATAATAAACTACGGTATCTAAGATAATGAAACATGGTGCTTCCATTGTAGAAGAGATTGCAGCCTCAACAGGAAAAGATAATCTACATACCGGTAATTATATGAAATGAAAAATTATGTGATACTTTTTTTAATTTAATGGATGTTTAATGCTATTCTAAACCAATCATAATATGTACAACATCCAGTTTTCAGTTGTGGAGAAAAACATCAGATGTTTGTACATGAATCTGTGTTGTCCTTCCACAAGTAACTGACCCAAAGCCGGGTTCAAACCAGCAATGTCAGTGGTGAGAGTGATCTAGAAACGATCTAGGAAGTTGACTGCAATACTGTACATCTTAAATCACTCTGGCATGGATGCCCCTAAATGACAACCTAATTAGCGGACTTATTATTATATTGTTCATAAGAACTGCAGTGGTATCCTATGGGTACAGCATACATTTCACATGCAGAAGATCAGGGATTCGATCCCAGAGCAGCTCATACCAAAAACTTGAAAATAGTACTAAAAGCTCCTTGTTTGGCGCTCAGCATATAAAGGCCAAGTTCTGGTCTGTCCTGTGTCAGTATAATGGACAGTGTGCGGTATCATGTCAGGAGTCTGTGGCATGATACTCCAGTGTGACAGCGCTCAGAATTCTGTTTCAAGTAGATACTGTCCTGATATAACTGCAAAATTGTTGGAACCATACAACACATCTACATATTGCCAATTAGTCATTTGATATTTAGATAATTTATTCATATATGATATGGGTTTTATGAAACACCTATAGTGAGTCACTCAACACTTGCCGTTTATATCTGGGACATCAAATACCATTTACTGAAATATAATATATGAAACTATACTTTGTAACACTTGACAGCTTTCATGTTTAATCCATGACTCATTGTCGGTGTTGAAAGTAAGAACATAAATCCATGCAGCATTTTGCCATCAGATTATAACAGCGACTGTTGGAATTTCAATAAAAAAAATTTAATAAGAGCAAACAAAAACCTAACTTTTTATGTCATTTTTGTTTTGTTTTATATTAACAATCTGCTTGAAACATAACAGTTCAAACTTAATCAGTGTAAATTGGTACTTAGGTTTTGCTACAGTTACTAATAATTATGCTACTTTCTTATTATTCTCTACTCTGTAACCTTGTAGTTTCTGCTTTCAACATTCAAACCTTCCTGGGCAAGCTGTATTTAAACCAACTTGTGCTAAGTGGCTACATACTTTTATAAAAAAAAAGACCTTGAACTTAACTTTCACCTTTTCTAAGATACACCCCTTGTTACTCTACCACCACCCACCCCTCCCTTCCAGTACCAATGGCAACTGTTCTGTTACCAATGATGTTACTGCTCTATTACCAATGACATCTGTTCTGTTTCCAGTACCATTGTCAACTGTTCTGCTACCAATGGCAACTGTTCTATAACCAATGATAACTGTTCTGTTACCAATGACAACTGCTCTACTAATGACATCTGTTCTGTTACCAATGCCAAATGTTCCAGTACTAATGGCAACTGTTTAGTTACCAATTGCAACTGTTCTGTTACCAATGACAACTGCTCTATTACCAGTGACATCTGTTCTGTTACCAATGACAATGTTCCAGTAACAATTGCAACTGTTCTGTTACCTATGGCATCTGTTTGGTTACCAAAGACAACTCTTCTATTACCAATGACAACTGTTCTGTTACCAATGACAACTGTTCTATTACCAATGACAACTGTTCTGTTACCAATAACAACTGCTCTATTACCAATGTCAACTGTTCTAGTACCAATGACAACTGTTGCCGGTACAAATGACAACTGCTCCTGTAACCAATGACAACTGCTCCTATAACCAATGACAACTGCTCTGTAAACAATGACAACAGTAAACTGATCCAGTACCAATGACAACTTGCTCTGTAACCTATGGCAAGACTCCAATAACAACTATCATGTTTCCTATGACAACTCAACTCTTCTAAACCAAATCCAACAGCTCAATTACTATTACAGTTTTGTATTAGCCAATGAAAGGATGAGCATTTTTCATGATACTAATGGCAGACATTATGTTACAAATAAAAACCAGTGTCATTACAAGAAAGTGTTGATATACAAGTGTACTGTTACAGTAAGCTGTTCCATGCATCATTGCTTGCAAATGTTTTATAACCACTAACATCTGGCCAGTTACTTATCATAACTGTTCCTTTATCCGATGCATGCATATATATGTAGAATGAATCTGTTACCTATATCAACTGTTCTGTAGACTGTGATACACTATACATAACTTAATATATATATATATATATATATTTAAAATGACAACTTAACATAATTCTCAACACATTTCATGTTATACATAGCAATCAGTTTTACTAGTGGAAATAAAACCATATGCATACACAAAAATTCAAGTAGAACCACCATTTATCTGTAACTTTTAAGGAACTGAACCAAGCTTGGCTCGAACCCATACCTCAACAATAGCCGACAACAGCTACTGCCTTATTAACTATCAACATCCAGTTACCAATGACAACCTTTCCCTTCCTGGTGCCAGATGTCTGTTTATTTACAATATATAACACTTACCACAGTCCTGTTTGTGTACGGATCATATGTTATCTCAACGGATCTGGCTTGTCTTGACGACATAATTATATCATCACATCACATCACATCACACATTATATGTCACACATCACAAACAATCGAAATCAGGAAAACAACAATCACAACAAAATAAAAATCACAATAGTGACACCAGCCTAGTTAAGAGTCTGTCTTGTACGTGAGCCAGAAACCAGCAGCTACCTGCTACGTTACCTGACGGTACTCAGTTATCGTGCTTCAGAGTAATTATAAAAGAAACAATTAAACTCCAATCTCTATAATAAACCATTATAAAACACTTCAGTGCCAACATGCATTGTGTTCTGCTTTATCTGCTTATCAGTTCCTTAAAAAAACATCATTAAACACTGATGATGGTGTTGTAGATGGCGTGTAGTAGTAGCATGGCAGATGACTATAATCCAGCACTCATACCAGATTAAACAATAGATTAGTCCGTACAGTACAGTATGACACCAGTCAGCAGTAACCACTTTACCATACATCATCATAACAAAATAAATAAACAAATCATCTGCCATGAAGCTGGTGTAGAAGAAACACAAAGTACATGCTCCGCAATTTATAAAAATACTAGCTGTGCAGTTGATTAACTGCACAAGTATGAGAGTATATTATAAGTGCACAGTAGCTGAACACTGCAGCGCAGAAAGGAAATAAGAAAGTGCATGTGCAAAGTCATTTGGAAGTATTTGCAATAATTAAGTTGTTTACTGCAATAGAGGTACAGATGTGTATAAGCTATTGATGATTTTTCTCTATATTCTTAACAGAAATACACATATATGTATATTATATAAATTAACCAAACAGTCCAGATGTGTTGCATGTAAAACCATTGTATATATAATGTCATAGTTAACACCAATTCTATTGGATTGGTTGATTCTATAGTTTTGTGTCCTTAGTTTACATTGTAGCTAGGTGCACTCACCATAGTCTGGGCTGTACATTTATGTGTATCTCAATATACATATATCTTCTTTTTTTTTACTATCATAACTCAAAACATGTAACAAATAATTTAGATTTCTCAGTTGGTTACGCATCTGACTATCAATCCAGGGGTAGTGAGTTTGAATCCCCGCCCGGCAACAGTCTCTGTGATAACTGATATATGACATTGTGTCTCATTATCATTCGTCTCTCACCACTGATTCAAGTAGGAAAGTTACTTGCAGAGATAGGGTGTGCTCGAGTACTGGTTAATCCTAGGAAACAGTGGTAGGTTAACTTAGTCAGTCTGTTAGCCTTCAATGGCATAAAATGACGCTAAATATTCAATCAATCAATCAATTGAATAAAATATTTACTGGCATGAACATGGCTGTGCTGGTTACAGGATACTGATATCAGTGTCCACCATCCTTATCACTGCAAACCAAAACTACAGTAATCAATGATTGTGCATAATTGCCAATACCGCATGCTGGGATCCGCTAGGTGGCTAACCATTACAAAACATAACTTAATTTCATCACATTTCAGGTTATATATTGCATATCTAGTTTGATTGATGGCGGAAGATCTCAGAATGACTCTGAGTAGAACCAACATCCTTCTTCACATAACTGACAAACTTTTGTATATAAAGTTTTTGGAACGAGTTTACTCAAACTCAAGACCTCCGTGGCGAGAAGCAAGTTATCATGAAATGGCGCCTAAGACCACTCAGCCACAGAGGACCCACAAATACAACTTTTGAAGTCTATAGCATAATATGTTATCTATAATAGTGATTATAAAACTCCGTGAAATCTACTGATTTTATATTATAGCATATCTCATGACATTTTATATTTCAGTAGTGATATTAATAGGAGAGTATATGAATGGCACTCACAATTGTGGGCAATGTTATGTGTGAAATGTGAATATAGATACACTGATAGCTGTCACTTCCTGTACATGATCAACTATTCCTCCCCGTAGGTGTATTTACTCACTAACTATGCTCGCTCAGTACTCATCATATTGCAATTCATTAAGAAAGAGCCTTCCACTAAACAGGATATTTTCAAATAGGTATAATATTTTGAGAATGAAATTTAAAACTGGTTTATCTGGCTCCATATTAGGAAATTAAACTCAATAATTTTGTGTGTTCCAAGCTGGTTTGTCACATCAAGCATACAATTAGCAAACATTGTATACCCAGCACATACTGCAAGTAACAAGAGCATAGCTTCCTATAGGCACTGTGCTGTGCCTACACATTTTTTCCGAGAAATCAAAGAATAACAAGAGGGCCAAGATGGCTCTATATCACTCACCTGACTGACCTTGAGTCCCTTAAGTAGATTATATAATACATGTACACTCAAAATTCCAGAAAGACAAGATGGGCAAGTATTTAGAATTTTGATTTGTTTTGAAGATGTAACAGATGCTTAGAAGAGTTCAAACTTGGCAGAGGTTCACCCATGGTAAATGTCAGTGAAATTACATCAAAATCAGGTCAGTAGATTCTGACAAGAAGGCTTTTGAAGTTTTTACTATAGCTGCCTATATAGTAAACTAGCACCTCACTGTGGCGGTCATTTAACAAATCACAACGGCTTGAACAAACTTGGTAAAGAGTCATCCAAGAAATTGTTTTAAAATCGATCCAGTGGTTTCTGACAAGAAGATTTTTTTAATTTTTTACTATAGCCTATATAGTAAACTAACCCCACCACCTGGTCGCCATGTTTTTTGATGAATCACTACAGTTTGAACAAACTTGGTGAAGGGTCCTCCAAGGAACATTTCTGTGAAATTATTTTAAAATCGAGCCAGTAGTTTCTGACAAGAAGATTATATTAAGTTTTTACTAATTAAACTTGCCCAGCCCCCGGTGGCCATGTTTTTTGACGAATCATGATGGCTTGAACAAACCTGGTAGAGGGTCACCCAAGGATCATTTCTGTTATATTATTTTAAAATCGAGCCAGCAGTTTCTAACAAGAACATTTTTAAGTTTTTACTAATTAAACGACAGACAACAGATGACGGACGACAGAAGACAGACGACGATTATCAGGTGATCAAAAAATGCCTAAAAATCTTTAAAAAAAGCAAATCCCTAGGGTTGAATTTAAGGGGGTAAACTTCAATATATAAACATTGTAACACCTGTTGTATGAAAATAGTAACCACTTGAAACCATGAAACAGAAGGCTTCTTCATTTTTTTTCTTTATCGAAGTGAACAAACCTTAAAACATTACATTTATTATCAATTCAAGTGAATTTAAGGTTAATATGAAGGATAACCAAGCCCCTAAAAACATAAGAAATATGCGTCAAAACACACCTACGACACTCTAACAGAATTTATTTTTCGGGGGAGCATGCCTCCAGACTCTCCCCCCCCTTCTAAATCTGTGCCTACACATCATTTTAGGCCAAGCTACGCCCCTGAGCAACTCAGTTCAAAATATTTTTGCTCCAAGTGTATCACCTTCTAAATGAATGTTCCGAAGACAAGGACAGACAAATTTCAGATATAAAACATTTCAGCATGTCTAGGAGTCAATATCATTAATTTCTCTGATACCGATACATGTATCTGCCTTACCACAAACTATACTATAATATGATTTTCTTTTTTTAAAGTTACCAAAAATAATCCTTTAATTGTTGTTTATTGTTTTTGAAAGTAGTTTTAACATCATTTCAACACATTACAGGTTTTATATCATAGTCTTATCTTTGAAGATCTCAGCATTGTGAATCTGTGTCAAACCACTGTCTTTCAGATAAAAAAAATCAACTCGAAGTCCATACCATGGCAATATCTATTACAAAACAAGCAATGCATTTCATTTAAAACATTAGTCATCTGAACTGAACAGAGCAGAAGTAATAGTCTAATACCACCACATTCCATCAACATGAGTTAATCTGATCCTGGCTTCAATGTTTACCATTCCTTTTTTTTTGTGTGTGATTTTATTTCTTACTAAAATTTCACAAGTTAACATATGGATATACAACTTGGAAAAACTTACTTTTTGAGTTGGTACATTTGAAAATTTCATTGCACTGTTTGGTGTTCAGCAGCCATTTTAGCAATTCTCACTATCATTATGGTACCGGTTTAGATAGTACTCTAGGTGCTGCTACTCTGGAGTATCATGCAGCATACACATGGTATGCCACCGGGCCAACTGGTTCTAAAACTATTCTCTGAATGCTGAGTTTCAAGTGAGAAAATTTCTAGTACCATTTTTTCAAGTCTTTTAGTGGGCACGGGTTCGAACCCACAATCTCCAGCAGGTGAAGTGGGCGGATACTCTACTGCTAGAAAACCAATGTGGTCTATAGCAATATTTGAAATACAGTTAACTTGACTTATCATAGAGATTATGATTGTACCAGTCAATTGCAAAGCTGTATATGTCACATGAGAAGTCGCTACATTGTTTGTAAAGTGGGGAAACAGGGATGTAAAGGGGAACAGAATTCTGAATATGCACTCTGCACTTCCACAATTTTTCTGTAGGATAAAATAATTAATAGTACAACAAACATTTTTAAACTTTATAGCAGCAGCAGTCTAATGGAATAGCAATCCTCCATGTGGGAAGTTGTAATTTTGGATCCCAGGTCAAATCATATCACAGACTTTTATAATGGTACCAGAAGTTTCATTGCATATAAAGGATGGATCTGAGGACCAGTTTGGCCAGACCAGTTCTATTAACTCAGTCAGTAGAGCACAAGACTTCCAGTCTCGAGGTTACAGGTTTGATTCCTGGGGCTGGCTAACTAATATAACAACAGTTGTTTGAATTGAACTTTAAACGAGGGCCAGTGCAAAGGTTGCTTATATTCACAGAGCATGCTCAAGAACCAGAAGAAACTTACGATGAGTTTCTATCTGTATCCTGCACTATCCCCCACAAACCTTAAAAGACTCACACTATTCTTGAGGGCATCACCCATATGGGACATCAGTGATAATGTGAAACAAGCAAATAATACTGGTTAGCCAGGTGTCAGTATAATGTGACTACGGGCATATCATACCATGTGTCCGCACTTAGGCTAATTTCAGTGTGGCATTGCTTATAATAATATTTATAAAACTACCTCAGGCAGACTGTTGTAATAAGACTGAAAGACTGTTTAAAGCCACACTACACGCCATACAATACAATGTTTCTACCTATGAATCATAGTGATTACACAAAACATTTTTATGTTTCTTTTTTTCAAAGATATTCCATGTACCCCCAACTCCATTTGTTGCATGACTGCTTCCCAAAAACACATCCCCCAGTTTGTAACTGGAGCTTACACACACCCCTGACATTTCTGGCACAATATGCTATGTTATGTCTGCCTGCCAACAAAACTTCTGGTATTCTTGCATTGTACTTCTGGAATTCCTGGAACAATTCTGGAACAATTCGTTATTTCGCACAAAACCTTTGTCTATATGTCATTCCTCTACACATCAGTCTTAGGCAGAAGCCAAATAATCCCAGAAATGCATCCTCATCTCTCTGCTGCACCATACACCACCACTTGGCACAGTCAGTAACATCCATGCAGGTTTTACTGCATCTAACCCTCAACTCCCTGATTTTCTCTGAATAGACTCTTCTGTAATCATCTTTGGAGCATTCCATTATCATTCACAAGGGGTGCTAAGATTAATTTATTGATGGAGAGTCATACAATGTACACAATGGACAGAGTGTGAGTTAAGAGTTAAATAATGATTTGTTTAATCAGAATTGTTAAGAAGCATTAAAGTTTGTACTTGTTATTAAGTAAGATTAAGATTAAGTAAATGTCCATAACACAGACAGTGAAACATAAACCTATTGTCTTATCATTTATGATAACAATGTAGAAGACTGTTCGGGTTTATATCAAACTCAATCAAACTTGTATTATAAATTTACTTACTGAGATTTGATATCTGTAAACAGGAGGCAATACATTTGTAAAGTGACTGCATTGATTCTCACCCTACAAACTAATTAACCCAATTGTGTGCCGCAACACTTGGTAATCAGTAGCCAGTATTATCGATTTGATAATCTGTGAGAATGTCTCGAGTTTTCACAGAAAATTAAGTTGAATAGTGTCCATAACTCATGTAAAATTGTAGCAACATTGACAAATATGCAACTTTAAAATATTAACCTGTATTTTATAATTATACAGGTACACACGAAATCTGAATTATAACCATAGACCCCTTCAAATTTTTAATGAGATTGCAAGGACGAACAGATGGGCAGGGTTAACATCTTCGAATGGTTGGGGTATAACAATATATTCTTATTATGTTTCATAAACATTTTTTTTTAATTGGACACATTTCTAAAACTACATAAATGTTAAAATCAGTTAAATCTCTAATTTTAGATGAGTACATACACAGGGCACACATCCCTCCACCTTCCACATTCTTGCTGTGAGAAGGAAAAGTTTTTTCTCTCAACAATTTCACCTGTATGACAAAATATTTATTTTTGGCATTTCAAGTCTGCAGTATCCCCCACACATACAGTATAAGAAGATAACCCTGACACCCTGAAGCATGTTCCACATATTCAAGGTGGTGAAAACACACACACACCTGTAATTGATGGAGAAGTGTTAAGGTGAAGATCAAATTTCACAGCTGGGTAAAGCACAATATATTATTTCTATAATCTAAGGGAGGTAAATCTGTTATATATTATTTTTGATAGCAATGAATTATTACTCTTTGTTTTATGTTTTCCTGCCAGGGTTGTTGTATTAGTCACTGCAGCAAAGAGAAATATTTGTAATTTATATTGATTGAAATACCGTGTAACTGGGACATGTTGATTATAACACATCACAGTTTATATATGGCATCTACTCTGATTGGCAAAGGAAGGCTTCAAAATCTGCCTAACACCACCATCATTCCACAAGTAACTGCCAATGTCTTTGGAGCAAGCAGTGCTCTAACCCACAACCTCAACAGTAAGAGATAAGTGATGTTGGGGCAACACCTTTCATGTAATCCACAGAAAATATTAAATCTGACAAATTTGTATATTAAAAACATGGGTAAAATACAAGGCTCTTTAGATACAAATTCACTATGAATTTTGTTCAATTTAAGGTCAACATTAAAATGCTGATTATTTGCTGTCTCCCCATTCTAGTTTTCAAAATTGGGTTGGCAGGAAAATGAAATATGTGTTAAATATCAAAATAGATACAATGAAATGCCATACACATTAATGCAATTCCCTGGTTGAAAAATAATAAATATGTTTCTAAAATCTAAGAAAAAATTGAAAAGGCAGCTTTTTTCAAGGCAGACAGCAAACAAATGGTATTTGTATAAATGATGCTGTGTGTGTTTTTATATCCTCGTTGTGCCTTATACGTCTCACACACCAATTAATTTTGTACTGTTCTACATATAGAGACATGCACTTCTGGAACACTGGATACATTACCAATGGTTCTAAAAGTGCCTTATTCCCATAGATAGTCCTCTGTTGGTCCAAATATGCAGAAAAAAACATGGGGTTGACCAGGTTGCTTTTTCACAATTTCGATGGTTTGATGGCACCCCTTCATTTTTGACAATTCTGCCCATTTGTTGCAGTGTATCACTACGCATCTTTAAACTGTTATAGCATCATCAAACAGTTCCCAGGGTCACCCAAACTTTGCAGAAATCATGAAAATGTTCCAATGTTCCCATATGCACAAAGAAATATGACATTTTATGCATTTTTAAAAAAAAAATTACCCAACCTCTTTACACAGCTCTAATTTCTTGGGCGTAATAATCTTGCTACCGTCATGTAAGGGAGGTAATTGTTCAGTGAGACCTTGAAGAGTAGAAATTGTCACGACATTTGACTGAAATTTTTGTCGAACAAACCTTTACCATTTCTAAATACGAAAATATGCCTTTTGAATTCATCGCGCAACTGTTTTCGAATTCATGCACCAAAATAAGATGGCGGTCACACATGCATTAATCAGTTTCGGACGACTCGAAAACAGGAAAAACTGCCAAAATTTTTTAGCCATTGTACCTTAATAAAAATAATTCTAGAAAAAGAAATACTTTGAAAATGTCCTTGTATTGGCTCCTATAGTGTATCTATCTGACTGCATATTCATTTTATTGTATATGCAACATTACATAACTTAAGTGTCAAAATACATGACCATATATGGATAATTAGTTGTTTTTGCTTCAAATAATGCTCTGTTTTGTTGCAAAACTATATATTTGACTTTTTTTTATATTTATAACAAACAAATATTAATGTTTGAAGGTGCCCAGCAATAATTTGCATGTCACTGACACTAACCATGCCCCCTTTTTCAATACATGAATGAATAACATACTTGTGTACATGCATTAGATTCATTATCAACTATGAATATTTCCCTTACCAATTGAGGTATCTATTAGGCATATATTAAATTCCAATACTATTTTGTTTATTTTATCAATATAAATAGCAAATGAAAGTAAAGTGTGCATGAAAGTCACTTTAAAGCAAGAAAATGAAATGATGAATGAAAATGAGACAAAATATGGATACAGCATATTTGGCTGGACCGATAAGCTCATGATCAATATAATATTAATTGATAAACAGCGACATAAAAACAATATTGCTCATACGCGAGCAAACCGTATTGTCAAAAAGCATGCGCTAAAGAGTGGAAACAGTATCGCGACAAATGTTACCATTTTTATGTGGGTGGGGTATGAATTATACATAAATAATGAGTTTCTAACACAAAAAAATGGTTTAACTTACATGAATCATGAAATCTGGATGCAGTGAATGCTCTAGACATGCTTTTGTTGTGATATATTAGCATCACTGTCTCTCTGTGTGACTTTCAAGTGTTTTTAAGTGCAAACTTCTATTCATTTTAGCCAGGATTTTGAGACAGATGGCTAAAATCAAGTCTAATCACATGATGAAGCAAAGCATATTTGCATACATGATCATTTCTTTTTCAGTTAAATAGATGATCTCACTTTGTGTTCCTTCCATTGAATTGAATAAATCCTGATTCCAACATTTCCATGACAAATTTTCAGCTGCTCAGCCTCATTGCCCTATTTGCTTTACTGTTTTAGCTTCAAGTTTGGTTTTGCCTGTGTGACACTTCTCTATTTCACTCAAAGTCATCCATTTTTCACAAAAAAACATTTATTTTTCCATTTAGAGGTTTCAAATACAGTATTTCCCATAGAAAGTGACATATTTTGAAAAAGAAAGTAAATCTGAATCACAAAGATGCAGTTTCCTCCCAGCGTCTACCGAAAATGATCTGGTTCTTGAACGTCTCACACACCAATTAATTTTGTACTGTTCTACATATAGAGACATGCACTTCTGGAACACTGGATACATTACCAATGGTTCTAAAAGTGCCTTATTCCCATAGATAGTCCTCTGTTGGTCCAAATATGCAGAAAAAAACATGGGGTTGACCAGGTTGCTTTTTCACAATTTCGATGGTTTGATGGCACCCCTTCATTTTTGACAATTCTGTCCATTTGTTGCAGTGTATCACTACGCATCTTTAAACTGTTATAGCATCATCAAACAGTTCCCAGGGTCACCCAAACTTTGCAGAAATCATGAAAATGTTCCAATGTTCCCATATGCACAAAGAAATATGACATTTTATGCATTTTTAAAAAAAAAATTACCCAACCGCTTTACACAGCTCTAATTTCTTGGGCGTAATAATCTTGCTACCGTCATGTAAGGGAGGTAATTGTTCAGTGAGACCTATAGGCAGAAAGCCATGTGACTGGCCTTCATAAGTTCCTGAGCCGTTGTTCCATAAATGTGTATTATTTCATCAACCACTTAATATGCGTTCAATGAAATCATTCCAGCATTACCGAACAGCATGTAAGTATTTGGGGTTTGCATGTGTCACTTG
This sequence comes from Panopea generosa, assembly GCA_029582155.1. Taxonomy (NCBI): domain Eukaryota; kingdom Metazoa; phylum Mollusca; class Bivalvia; order Adapedonta; family Hiatellidae; genus Panopea; species Panopea generosa. The sequence continues at coordinate 52,006,856 of CM055908.1, forward strand.
TGCATTTATGTGCAGTATCACAATTCAGATAACCTTTATACAAATCGATAGCTTTGTGCTTACATATTTTATTTTGTATACAGTTCTATGCCTAGAACACAGAATTAACAATAAGAAATGTCCAGATCAACTGAATTCATTGACATGCAGCTATTCAATTCTATGGAGGATATACCCCTTATAATGCTATTTTTTAACTTTTTTTAAGTGTTGTCATGTTCAAATGTCAAAAAAGCCTTTAAAATGTCAGTAATTTCAATTTTGCCATTCACTAATGTTCCTCAGATATCAACCAAAAATCACACAAAAGTTCCACCCAAAATGATAAACAGGTTTTTGTTAAACATAACTTAACAATTTAAGAACATTTTTCTTTATCCTTTTGTTTTGTTTTTAGAACTGGGGTATAACGCCATTATCAACACATTTCAGGTAATATAATTATAACAAATCTAGTTTGATGGGTGGAGGAAGACCTCAGAATAAAAGAGTACAACCACCATCCTTCCGAAAATAAATGGCAAACTTTCACACACTGTCATAAAGTTTGTAGAGCGACCAGGACTCAAACCTATGACCTTAGCAGTGAAAGGTCTTTATCCTTATAGTATATAATAATTCTCCATCTAAAATTTTTGTATACTCATGAAGCAGCTGTTGGGGTTTTGTTAATATCCTTCAAGGCCGAGTTGTTCAAAGCTTGGTCAGTCTATCACTGAGACCACCCTTAAAAAAATTGCTTGTTAGCCACTTCTGACGCATACCATATAGGAGGTGGTTATATACTTAGTTAGATTCTTTTTTTTTGTAATCAATCACAGAATCTTTTTAAAGACATGTAATGACCGAGAATATTTTGAATAAAAATTTTCTCAACCAGCGAAATTGTATTGGGTCGACCGGAATGGACAAACAAACAATGTTTCAATTTAGGCCTTGTTATATAATGAATGAAATGTTGATATTCCTCTATATTGAATTTAACAGCTTGTGAAATCATGTCAATCTGTTTCTAACAATGAATTTAAAATGAAACTCAATGAGTCAGTATAAAGAGTAAACCACACAGAGAATATTCACATAATCTGGGGTAAATTTAACCCAGCTTTGAACAACCAAGCCCTCCAGCAGTTAAGATTTCAAAATATTTCAATATCAATATTTTTCTTCAATTTTAAATACAAAAGGACTAATTTTATTTGTCAAATTAAACATGAATATTCGTATCATACTGGATGCTCTTGCATGATTTTAACTTAGCAATAATTCATTTTTTACCAAAGATTTCCCAGTAGTCAGTATCTTGAAAATTTCATTCATATAAATTCAAAAGGGACCAATTACAAACTATTTGCTTTTAGAAAACGTTGCTTGCTGGAGTAATAATTCATTGTTTACTTAAGAATTTCCCAGCAGTCAGCGTCTTGAAAATTTCATTCATATAAATACAAATGGCACCAATTACAAACCATGTGCTTTTAGAAAACAGCACTTGCTCATGCTATTTAATTAAATGCCATAGTTTTCATGCATTAATTGGGAGTTGTACAAAATCGTGGAGATGATGTTATAGCAAAGCAAATGTTTAATGCATATGGCATATCTGTCGTTTCTTTATACAACAGTTTTGCACTGACCCTTTTATCATTCATGCCAGACAGGCCCAATTAATTATATTTTTGTTATGAAAATAAAAAGGGTCAAGCTGGCATGTATATTAGGGGGCAGGAGGGGATAATAATCTAGTAATTAATTTATTACAGCTTGAAGGCAGAGTAAACCAGATGGCACCCTGACACAGTTATTGCACTGTTTTGCTGCCCGCTTTGACACAGTGAACCAATTAGAGCAACTGATAACTTTTGTGAAGTGTCATTGAATTACAGCCAATGGTTGTCGAAAAAAAAGACAACAAAAAAATGTCTGAAAAATTCAAACAGTCATAACTCATTGACAAATTATTTAGGGGCAACATGCTGACAATATGCACAACAAGACTTGGTACCAATCACTTTTATGAAGTGTCATTGAATTTCAGCCATTGATTCCAAGAAAAAGTGACAACAAAAATCAAAGGACTCCTAAGAGGTGCCATTTGCTTGTTTGTTTGAATATTTAGAGTCATTACTATGCCATCTAAGGCTAAAAGACGACCAGTAAGCCTAATTTCTCTTTACTGGGAACTTGGAAGGTTAAACAGTACTGGAGTATACCCATTACATTATGGATAACATTCCCACTTGAATCAGCGGTGAGAGACGTGACACACCCATCTCAGCAAGTAACGGATAACGTTCCCACTTGAATCAGTAGTAAGGGACGTGATAATGAAACATAATATCATAAATCAATCATCATGAAGACTGTGGTCGGACGGGGATTCAAACTCATGATCCAAGAATTGGTAGTAATACGCTCACCATAGGTGAAAATACTGGTATTGACCATTATGAAGCAATTTTCGTTAGAAAATCATAGTTAATTGAAATAAAAAATATAGTACATTTCAGTGTTTCTCTTAGAAACACATGCAACAAGAAATGAGATTGGGTGGGTATGGAATTGGTATGCCATCCTGTGTTGAAAAAAGTTTAAGTTTTGTGTTCATTAATGCATCATTGGTTACCCTGGGTATCAACTGCGATATTCTCAATCCATCATGATGTATAAAACTGACACCCTGGGGTATCCAACGATGCATAAATAGTGCATTTCAAGTATATGTTTACCTATTCTATATTAAAATAGTGTTGCCATAAAAATATATTTAATGGACAATTTGTCATATTTCAAATTTAATACAATTGAAAGTTTAGTTTTAATGTTTGATTCTGTAATGAAGAATATTTTCATAAGGTGTCCGTGTATGTTGAAATAAATATAAAACTCATAAAAGTAGACATTAATAGTTAAGTCTTAAAACATCCTGTATTTTCGTAATTTTTGCGATTTGTATAGAAAATAAACCGCTTCAAGTGGTGATTTTGGTATTCATTTGTAAAATGCTCTCAATAATTCACTACGATTAAAATTCCAGACACCCGTATACTTAACTTGCCAATATAATCCCTTTAAATGGACAGATTTGAATCTGAATCTACACAACATATGGCTTATTACAGCATATTACAGAACTTTTCTGTAATAATGTTTAACATTTCTGAATCTAACATCAATTCGAAATCAACCATGATTGATGACGACATGAAGAAAGCCATTTTACATTTGCTTCAGGGACTATTTTCATTGTTGATATGCTAATTAATAAAAAAAATATGTATGAAAAGTTTAAAGGGCAATAACTCATTGAAAAATTATTCACACGCAACATGCTGACAATATGCACAGCTAGGCTTGGTACTGGTCACCCTTGTTAAGTTTCATTGAATTCGATCCAATGGTTGCTGAGAAATAGTGATCACAAAAATTGTGAAGACAGACGGACTGACAAACAGTCAGATAGACTGACGAGCGCAACTCTTATATAGCCCTAATATACTTTGTATCTGGGGAGAACAATAACTTCTTTCACTGACCTGCTGTGTGTCTGGGTTGTAGCCTCTGTCCATCGTGGCTTGTGGTCCACCCCTCATTGTCTTCTGTCTGTCAGGGTTTTCCAGATAAAATGCCTGTGATTGCTCTTCTGGTGTGGCATAGTGCACAAAATACTGGCACACATGTGTGTACGTGTCACCATCCTTGGCAGGGTCATTGCCATAAATTTCCAGACCATATTCACCACGGACCGGGAGACTGGCAGTGACAACAATTTTGTCACCCTGGTCAGCCTCACTGATACAGCGTTCAAGCTCTTCATCCTGAAACAATAAAACAAAACACTGAATTACAAAAGCTGAAAATTCCAAATAAATCAAGACATGGTATTTTTCTTTATTTGGATTCATTTTTCTCCTGACCAATTAATTTATGATTTACTGCTGGCAGACTGCCGAGACCATCTCAGTTATTACAAATAGAAAACCTAAATCAACTGCAATTTTCATCGTTAATCAACCATCTGAAATGTCAGATTAATCAGTTAAAAATTTCAACTCCAATTCATAATGCTATTTATTAAACATTCCAATATATTCTTTTAATAAGTACTATCAAAATCAATTTTAGCTGTACAGTCAAACCTGTCTTAAGCAGCCAGTCAAGGGAATTAGCAAAAGTGGCCTATTAAGACAGTTTGTTGCTTAATACAGGTTAGTTTACTCTGAAAGCATTAAAATGGTAAATAGAAAATATGGTCGCTAAAGACACGTGGCTGCTTAATAGAGGTGACCGTTTACACAGGTTTGACTGTATATCTAATTAATGAAGAATTTGCAACCTTCATTAAATTGAACCAGAAGATTAGATTATCCAATTATTTTTGTACCTTACCTTCAGACCCGGCTTGCGCAGTTTACATAATATGTATGTTGGTCGTGTTTTCTTAAATTCAATGTGAACTTTTCCATCTTGCGTTGGTATAACAGCATCTCCTTGACTTGGTACCAGTCCTAGCTGATCTACAGGCACACCTGGTCCCCAGTTGCTGTCAGAACAGTTGGGCATGGGAACGGCGTCACGGGACCGAGCATCTGCCATAATTTTATACTCTGCAGCTGCTGTAAACACATTCTTCACGCCTATGTCCCCAGTCAGAAGTTGTGCAAAAACTGTCAAATAGAATGACCCAGATTTTGGCGATCTGATTGTAAAGGAGGCTTGATTGTTACGGGTTTCTTGCAATCCATAACTTTTCAGCTTATTTCCTTGGTACATTTCGTCTCCATTTTCCGACAGCACGATTTTGTATGTGAAATTTGTGGGTTTAACGAACCCAACCGTGATGGACATGTTGCCGTTATGGGTCTGAACCACCCCCTTCTGATGGGACATGAAAAACATCCCACACTTGAAGAAATAGGACTTTACGAGAGGGAGCTCCTCAAATTCCTGAGAGTGAGCGGATGTGAGAGTAGTTGCCACTCCGCTTTCTGTGCCCAATGACTGTAGATGAGCTGTTCTGGATCAGTCAGGAAATAGAAATCATCATACTCGTATACCTGTAATTGGATATAAAGTAGTATTTATACTGAATCAATAACGTTAATGATTACAATCAGTATGAAATTTGCATAATTTTATTGATGTTTGTTTGAGAAATTAGCCTCATTTTTGTGCTATCAAGGGCTATCAGATGATCAGTTAACCCAACCACTCTTTCTTGGGATCCAGGAAGGTTAATCAGTACTCGAGCACACCCAAAGTAATTGATAACTTTCTCACTTGAATAAGGCGTAATAGACAAATGACAATGAGACACAATGTCAAATAATCAATCATCGTGGAGACTTTAGCCGAGCAGGAATTCAAACTCACGACCCCTTGGTTGAGTCAGACAGAGCTAGCCAGAACTTTAATGAAACTAACTTCTCCTTCTGCACATGAAGCTTTTGTTGATATATATATACCAAATTTATTGGTTTGGCAGAGGCCTTGATATTGTATCTATGGTTTGCATTGTAGCTAGGCACACTCGCCATAGTCTGGTCTGTACAATTATATCTTTGTCATTCACAAATAATTATCTCCATATATATATATCATGAATTGTGAATGAGCATCTGAAAAGGTCCCAAAAATTGCAAATTCCATTGTTGTGAATTTAATTATCTCCCTTTATGAAATTAAATATATATGAATTCGCTGTATTTATATGATCTAATGGGTTATAAATCTGTCCTTTATATAAAATGTGAGTAGTCATGAATCCTTAACTGGATCCTACTCATATAAAGCTATCAGTTCATGTATGTAAATTTGTCCACCCTGTCCTAGATGTGTTACATGTAATTCCATAGTATATAAGTCATGGTCGACACCAGATTTATTGGTTTGGCAGAAGCCTTGATATTGTATCTATGGTTTGCATTGTAGCTAGGCACTCGCCGTAGTCTGGTCTGTACATTTATGTATTGGCTATTCACATATAATTATCTCCATATCACGGTCAGGGAACTCTGTCACAACGTACAGTGATTCGCGTCGACAGGTTTGTCACAGATTCGTGTCAATCTGATGCGGTAAAACACGGCATACTTTGATATATAAAGTCAATTATTAACTGGATACAGCTATAAGTTCTAAACTTTTTACAATATTGAGTCTCACCTAATATTAATAAGTATGTTCAATGTTCGTATCAATCATGTGTGAATTAGTAAATGTTTAAAACGCAAGAATTAATAAATCCTCGCTAAATATGTACATAAAACGACAGTAGAGATGAAATTGTCAATAAGAACATTAATCAGTGCAGAATATCATTTATAACTGTTGTTTAAGTAATTTTGTTTAAAAAAAGAGTTATAACTAATTGACTTTTTACTTAGACCATGTGAGAAATTCCTGTTTGAAAAAAGCTTCACGTGTCACAGGTTTGTGTCGATGTTGATTTAAATGTCACGGATTCTTCTCTACAGGGTCAAAAATTCTAGTCGACACTATTGGCAGGAATGGACATATCTTTTGTCGAAGATTCCACACTGTATTGTTATCTGGATGAAGGCCTATCATTGATTAGATGATCTTTCTTAGCCACCAATGAAACAGCTCAGATTTTCGAAAATAAAACATTTCATTTTACATTTAATGTCATGACTGTCAGTAGATGTTAACGTATTTCCTCTGCCGATGTCTTTTCTATTAGCCAAAAAATATTTTACCTATGGATGTTTCTTTGGAAGAAAATGGAAATGAGGCATGTACCAAAACCGTTCATTTATTTGCGGATTTATATCATTTCGCTAAGTCTGGCTAGCACGAACATTTTCATAGTGATACCACAGGGAAGTCGGTGTGTGTGGGGTGGTGGGTGGGGGGTGAAAAATAAAAAAAATCACATACTATCAGACACTCGTTATATAACATTTAGGTCATCGAGTTTGAGTAATAATTTGTCAATCTACCATTTGCAGGTATGTACAAGGGGTCATCCAGAAGTTCGTGGACAAATCTCATAATATGAACATGACATGTCTAATTTATTTGGAGTTTTACATGTATTATCTAACTGCACACTGTATGCAAAGTATGAAGAAAATGTATATTCAAATAAAACAGTAACATGTATTTCAAATATGTCATGTACGCCTATCTACTGCAGGCAAGATTTACGTTAGTCGTTGCGACGTCAATTTATTTTACAAGTAATTTTCCTATTCATACTTGTTGCTCCATTTATACTCGTTTAGCAACTGGGGAACCCAGCAAGCACATAAATGCATGCTATTTTTTCTTAATTATCCGTGTGCACTGTATTGTAACCTATACTTAGTTCACAGCATGAATTGTATTACGGCAATCCTTATTAAGGCAGTTTTTATCATGTTAACATGACATTGACGCGATTTTGACACAGAGCGATCTCATATGTTATCATCCATTATTGTTTCTCATTCCTCACTGTATCGCTTGGGTCATATGTAGACTACAAAATACACTACAAATAACTTTCTCGGAGCTTTACTATACATATCTATCATCTGAATCAGTGTTTTGCTAATAACGACTTAAACTGTATTACTGCTCGTTTTTTTACCTTTTCATCAGATGCACTATTTGCATATAATTGCATCTACATTTTCAATAGAAGTTGATTTGAATTCCTAACACCTGCGTGCAATGCTGGAACAACATTGTCATTGATGCCTTGTCCTCAATAATATAGGATTTACCGCGAGAGTTACGATAAAATGATTGTTATTATTCACATATTTGTCTGTCGAATTGTTCAATATTTTTAGCTGCAGCACTTATCATGTATGTATGTTGCTATGGATACCATAACATTATTTCTGACATAGAAAATATACTAAAACACCGTACATCAATGACAAATACACCAACACTTAAGTTATGAAAAATATAGCTATGCACTTTGCATAAATATAGATTTTATTAAATTTGTCCACGACCTTCTGGATAACCCCTCGTATTCAATAATTTTACAGCGTCTCGACGTAACGTAACTGCAAAACCAATGCATTTGGCAAATTCCTCGTAGCAACGCCTGTCGTGAGCCAAATCACAGATATTATCAATTTGGTGGTTTTATGACCCAGATATTCTCAATATTTGCAAGGATCAAGGGAAACTTTCGGCCATGTGAAAACATTGACCTGGGTCAATAAATGCCTGGTGAACATAGGCTACCATTTAGCTCCAGTTCAAATGATGTTGTACACATAAAAGCATGGCAGCGAGGTGACGTCGGGTCATTATTTGACCAGTTGTAGTGTATGGGTGCTGTGCTACTTCGATTAGTTGGGAGTTACAACGTAAACGGTAACGAATAGTCTGTACTGAAACGCCATGATGCCCAGCAGCGAAGGTAGCTGCAGTGGCAACAGACACTGACATTAGTATATCAACGTTCGGTTCCGGTCTTTGTCTCTCCAGATTTACCGTTTACCAAGTCGTTGTGACAGTAAACAGTTCAGGTATATCGGAAAGGTGCCTCAAGTCGCTCATTCTATTTGTGACAGCACCATAACTGGAATGCGACCACCATGGCCGTTACCCCACCCACTATCATTTTATTGTGTCCGTTTTCAAAAATGATTCGTTATATTTAGAGTTTTAAACTACCAGCGGAAATCTTACGAAACATGACTATTGCTATTGGGTTGTAAGTACCGAGGTATTGTTTTGCTTCTGAGTGTCGGTTCCAACGGTTCCAACTTTCACCGACTTAATCCGTAACATAACGACAATACTCTAAAACTATGTGCCGGACAGCCTCTGTGCGAGACTCGAAGTGTAAATTGCAGTATTGGCGTAGTGTTGCACTATTCTACAATGTTAAAACTATCAACACTGAATCCGTGACATTAAAATAAGGATCGACACGCCTCCGTTACCCTGTCGTCACAAACCTGTGACATTTTAAAAAATTTAAATCAGATGTTCAATTTGATCGTATTTTACTTATAATATACGACATTCCCCGGAGTGTCAAATATATACTTCATACATTTGATTATATTTACATATCAGTGATTATGTCCCCGCTACCGACTAGCAACTGTGACAAAATTTACAAAACAATAATACTGTCGACGTGAATCTGTGACAAACTGTCGACACGAATCACTCTACGTTGTGACAGAGTTCCCTGACCGTGCATATATATATCATGCATTGTGAATGAGCATCTGAAAAAATCCCAAAAATAGTAAATTCCATTGTTGTGAATTTAATTTTATATATATTAGGCAGAAAATGGAAGTATTGATTGTGTGAATTTGCTTTCATTTTTTTATGGGAAGTCAAAAAGACATGGTCTTAAAAACATGTATCCCTCTTTTCAAACTTTATGAAATAAATTCTCAGCTCCATAATTGTTTGAAAACATGATGCCTGGGCATGCCCAAATGTCTAAGAGTTGTTGATAAGAAAATTGATCTTGGCATCAAAATGTGCCAGTATCTTGATATTTCAAAATGTGTACCAACAATATCAGCCAACAAAAATCTATAATGTATCAATGTAGTTCTTATCAAAGCTTGGCCAGGATTACATGGTTGGGTCTGATTTTATGATGTTTTCCTCCTGTCCAATAAATATGGTAAAATGAATATGCAGATATGAAGCACATCTGACTATCAATCCATGGGGCATAAAAATGACGCTAAATATTCTAACAAACATTTTCCAGTTCAGCATATCAATATAACAAGAAAGCCACTTTGTTGTAAATTGTTCACCTATGGCAGGTGAGTGAAAAACTTTTGACAGTACGAAAATGTGTGTTATTTTGTTGCATGTTTCAGACACAAATCAGTATCATTAATTCTCGAGCACCACATGTTACAAAGACTAGCTGGTTCTATCTAACATGTACTGTTAGAGAGTATTAACTTGTAAATCCTTTGTAGCATAATAATCTGGAATTTTTTTGTTGCATGAAAATATTGCATAGAAATATATGAAAATAATTATTATCGATGTATTCATTACGATTTTTTTTTTTTTTTTTGCTGAAGTATTTCATTTATTTAATGGCAGTCAGCACACATAATCGTTCCTTGAATCCGCTAGACACATTCCATCTCTACAAGTCACTTACTACTTCCTCAAATATTGAAAAGTGGGAAAGTCGCGGTCGTAAAACAAAATTCATAATCAATCATCACAGAGACTTGTGACTGGGCGAGGCTTAAAACACACATCTTACCGACTTTTCACGTGAAAGTAAAATTTACATAATTAATAGCTAGATTATTTTTTTTCTTAAAAAGGGGAAGATGTGGAGGATTTTATTTTTCAATTTTTTTTTTTTTCATGAAAATAAAAAGGGTTGAGGCAGCATTAAATTAGGGGGCGGGCTGGGAATGATAATCTAGCACTTAATTTATCATGGCCTAAAGGTTGCTTCAGCTATAATCATCAAGCACTGCCTCGACACTACATATTTATGATGAACCAATTTATTCACACACATGCACTAACTTCATTTTTTCATTCACAAAGTGCTCAACAGTGCTATATAGTGCTAGTTCCAACAGTCTTATACACAATGCCAAGTCAATTTACGATTGTTTATACAAGTTGCAAACCACTCACAAATCCCTAGAAATGTTTATGTTTTAGATTTTTTAGGCATTTTTGTTTTTTAGGTTTTAGTCATAAAACAAGCATTCTGTTATTAAATAGTCTACACACTTTGTACAGTCATCTTAGCCTTATTCTGTAATATGGGAAACAAATATCGAAGCCTCTTACAAAAAACAATTGCTTAGAAGCCACATTCTTTAACTTTTGTAAGTTTTTATGTGCGTTTACTTATTTATTATCCATGGTCGCTTAACTTTAACATAAAAGTATTTGTGTAATGATTTTGTATTTTGCAGGACTTGAAATTTCTTATAAAAGCTACTTAGTCCTCCCTTTCCAACATTTTATTGAATGCTTAAAATCAAAGATTCACATATGGGTTTGTAATTTAACCACAATAATGAAACATGACAAAAAACGATAAAACGAACATGACACCCTTTCGGAGGATTCCTACCTATTTGCAGAGATCAACAGTGATTTTATTCTTACCTAGAATGATACAGGTTGTCTTTATTTAAGTTAAAGCATGTTATGTCAGCACATTTTTAAAAAATAGACGTTTTAAACCTCAGTTGTATACATACCAGATTTTCTGGCATGTTCTTCTCAGAAATCAGGTATCTTGTAGCCCAATGTGAGTCAACAAGGTACCAATTTTCATCAATATAAACTGCATTCCAGCTGTGGTTGTATTCAGTGCCTTTAAACTTGTCACCTGGCCTGTAGTCAAGACCTTTAGCGAAACCAGTCAAAACTGTGCAGTAAAGACCAGCATATCTGAAATGGACAATAAGAAAAAGGTCTTTAAAAATAATATCATGTTGTTCTTCAAATGAATCATACTAGCGGCACTTGGAACCAAGTACTACAGACTTCACTATTCCATTTCTAGTGATGGAATGTTAAATTGGAAATTTCAATTTTTCATATCACCTCCATTCAAGGTGTCAAATATTCAATATATATAGAGCTATCAAAGACATAGTTATCCCCTTACATTATGTACTAACCAAACAGTTTCAAATAATTTTAATACATTTTCCTAACAAAATGGTAACTTTTATTATATTATAATTTTATTATAGTAGGGTGCAACTAAATGACAAATCATTACTGAAACACAGAACCAGTGGACCAATGAAGAGTCAATAAGTTGCAAATTCGCTCTTAATTCTTAATATGAAATCATTTATTAATATTCACTTCGTTCATTTCTTTATCATTAATTTGAAAATAGTTTTACTAAATTGTTAACCATATTTATTTGATTTTTTATTTAAATGCACAAAATGACCTATTTTTATGTTGGCGTGCCATAAAACACCATTCATTCATTCATTCATTCATTCATTCATTCATTCATTCATTCATTCATTCATTCATTCATTCATTCATTCATTCATTCATTCATTCTGTGTTCAAATACCAGCACATTCCATTAGCTAAAATGGAAACAAATAAAATGTCTTATCAGCAAATGATATGCCAGGCAAAATAAATGTTCAACAACAAAGATAATGAAAGTAAACACAATGTGCCTTGATTATTATTCAAGCCGGATATCAATAAATACATCAGTCATGACTGCCAGGTAAAGCAAATAATCTGCTTACACCCACACTGTAAAATGATTCATGTTTGATAGATAGGTAAAGCAAAACATGCTGAATCCATACACAATTATTACTGTATCAATCTAAAATTCACTCTTCACACTTGCTCCATTGTCCCTATAAGATTAGAGATAGTCAAAGTGTCCCTTTAAGATTACAACATTGTCCATTTAAGATTAGTAAAATTATTTTTAACGTAGTCAAGTGTTCCTTTAAGATTAGTAAAATCGATTCCAACATAGTCAAGTGTCCCTTTCAAGCTGAAGTATTTCACTTTCCTGCGCAATGTATGAAAACACGCAGAAAGTGATTAGTGACACCAGAGCTGAACCCATGGGTGTGATATTAACAATATCCATTACTTAATTGACACTGATTTTCAATCAATAATTCATTGATTTGTCGCATGTATGATACATATACTCAATTAGTGCACAACTTTTATACTTCCATCATGGCTCAACATTATCATCTAAAGGCAGTATGTCAGGAAAAGTCTAGAATTTCCTAGAATAAAAACATGACCCCTGGGGAAGATGTTCTTGGAGTTATGTCCCCCTAGCATGAAAATCTGCCCCATCCATCCCTTATTTAAGTTTAAAAATCAAAGTCAAGGCCATAATAAATTAATTGCTAGATTATCATCCCCGCCTGCCCCCTAATTTTCATGCTGCTCCGACCTTTTTAATTTTCATAAAACAAATAAATCAAAGTACTCAAAGTCCTGAGAGGCGCCGTTTGTTTAGTTAGTTTGAATATTTAGAGTCATTGCTATGCCAGCCTAGGGCAAAAGATGATCAGTTAGCCTAACTTCTCTTTCCTGGGATCTTGGAAGTTAACCAGTACTGGTGTTCATTCATCTCAGCAAGTCCGGATAACTGTTTCCATTTGAATCAGCAGGTGAGAGACGTGACATTGAAACGGAATGTCATATATAAATCATCAGGAAGACTGTGATCAGACGGGGATTCAAACTCATGATCCAAAGATTGGTTGTTATACGTTCGCCAAATGGGAAATACTGGTATTGACCATTATGAAGCAATTCTCGTTAGAAAATCGTAGCTAATTCAAATAAAAAAAAAAAAGGTACATTTGAATGTTTCTTTTAGAAACACATGTAACAATAAATGAGATTGGGTGGGTACAAGATGGGTATTCCATCCTGTGTTGAAATAAGTTAAAGTTTTGTGTTCATTAATGCATCCGTCGGATACCCCCATGTATCAACTATAATATTCTCCATCCATCATGATGTATAAAACTGACACCCGGGAGTATAAGACGATGCATAAATATAAGTGCATTTCAAGTATATGTTTTTCTATTCTATATTAAAATATTGTTGCCATAAAAATATAGTAAACGAGTTTTTTAATGGACAACTTGTCATATTTCAAAGTTGATACAATTGATAAGTTTGTATTTTTAATCTTTGATTCTGTAATGAAGAATATTTTCATTGGGTATCTGTGTATTTCGAAATAAATATAAAATTCATAAAAGCAGACATTAATTGTTAAGTCTTAAAACATCCCTAATAAACGGGACTGCAGTAACCTATGCGGCCGACTTTTAGGATCTCATTTTTGAAGACGCCTACTTTTAAACTTGTTTTCTCAAAATAAGCGACCTCCGGTTAAATTTGTTTACAAAATAAACTATTTCAAGTGCTGATTTTATCCTATATTTGCTGAAATTAGATACTAAGCAAACCCTTTACGATGGCATTGATTTGTTTACTTGTAAAATCCTCTCAATAATACACTACACTACGGATTAAAATTAGTTTGACGAAATAGGCGATCTTCCAGACACCCTTTATTAACATGTATGTGTAACTAGCCAATATAATCCCTTTAAATGGACTGATCTGCATCTGAATCTACAAGACATTTGGCCTATTACAGCAAATTACAGAATTTTTCTGTAATAATGTTTAACATTTTTTAATCTAACATTAATTCGAAATCAACCATGATTGACAATGACATGAAGAAAGCCGATAATATTACCTTTGTTTCAGGGACTATTTTCTTTGTTGATATGCTAATTAGTATGGACACTCCTACAAGGGACTATTTCCATTGTTGAGGGATATGCTAATTAGTATGGATGCTCCAACATTTCAGCCTATGTAGTAAATGGCAATCATGTGCAGACATCAGATATCAAAAATAATGACTCAAACATGTTTGCACGTTATTACTTTATTATTTATACATTGAAAAGTTACTTCTATCCAACAGATACATGAAACAAGAAATGTCACTGTTAAATGTCATATGCCTCCCAAATGGTCTGTGAAAAATAACAATATATGATATAATAGGTAGCAATGTGTCTATGAATATCAAGAGTAATGGACTAATGTTTCAGACTAGACGTGCAATTCTATGGGGCTTTTTTCACATCAAAGCAGGACCTTGACCTTTGTGTAACCTTGACCTCGACATTTGATGTAATGGTCTGGGTATTTCAACAGTTAAATGCAGGTGAAACATTATCATGATGAGTCAAGCAATTTTAAAATCCCTAAAAGTAAGTTACAGATCAATTGTTGATCAATTGACAAATTGAACCAAGTGTTTTTGAAATCCATTGAAGTATGATAAATTTAAAGAACAGACATGAAATTTCAAATAGATTCAAAGTGTTGTCATACATACTCAAAGTGTGACAGTGTCTAGGTTTTTCTTATGACATGTCGTCATGACATCTTGATAAATTGAGCCAGGTTAAAGACAAAGTCACAGACCAGACACGCAATATCAAACAAATTGAAAGTGTGACCTTGACCTTTGAGGAAAGGTTCTTACATGCGACACTTAATTATGTCATGTTAATCAACTGAGCCAAGAGTTTTTAAAATATATCCATAGATGAAAAAGTTATAGATCTGACAAGAAATCTCACAGACTGAACGTGTTGTCAAACAAACTCAAAGTGTGACCTCGACCTATGAGGTACGCATGTAGGTTTTACACGTGACACTTTGTAATGTCATGCTGATGAATTGAGCCAAGTGTTTTTGAAATTTATCCATAGGTGACAAAGTTTCAGACCGGACACGAAATCTCAATCAGACTGAAAGTGTCATCAACCAAATTTAAACTGTGACCTTGACCTTTGAAGTGGAATTCTGGGTGTAAAGTGGGACACATTCTCATGTAATGTCGGTCATTTGTAGCTAGTGATAACAAAATCCATCTATGCATGACAAAGTTACAGGCCAGACAAGAATTCTCACAGATTGAAAGTGTTATCAAAAGAACTCAAAGCGTGACCTTGACCTTAAGGTATAGGTATGGGTTTTACTTGAAACACGTCATCATGTTATGTTAATCATTTGTAGCAAAGTATTTATAAAACTCATCTACGCGTAACAAAGTTACAGACCGGACACAAAATCTCACTACAAACTCAAAAGTGTTTTCAAACAAACTCAAATTGTGACCTTGACCTTTGATGTATGGGTGTGGGTCTTACTTCGCGACATGTCATGATTTTATGTTGATCATTTGTAGCAAGTATCATTAAAATTCATCTATGCATGAAAAAGTTACAGGCCAGACATGAAATCTCACACAAACTCAGTGTTATCAATCAAACTCAAATTATGAACTTGACCTTTGAGGTAAGGGTGTGGGTCTTACTCGTGACACATCAACAAATTATGTTGATCATTTGTAGCAAGTATTAACAAAATCCATCTATGCATGATAAAGTTACAGGCCAGAAACAAAATCTCACACAAACTCAAGGTGTTGTGAAACGAACTCAAATTGTGACCTTGACCTTTGAGGTACCGGTTTGGGTCTTACTCGCAACACTTCGTCACGTTATGTTGGTCATTTGTAGTAAGTATCAACAAAATCAATATATGAATGACAAAGTTACAGGCCAGAAACGAAATCTCACATAACCTCAAAGTGTTGTCAAACAAACTCAAATTGTGACCTTGATCTTTGAGGTACAGGTGAGGGGCTTATTCGCAACACGTCATCATGTTATGGTGATCATTTGTAGCAAGTATCAACAAAATCAATCCATGCATGACAAAGTTACAGTTTGGAAACAAAATCTCACACAAACTGAAAGTGTTGTCAAACAAACTCAAATTGTGACCTTGACCTTTGAGGTACGGGTGTGGATTCGTACTCGCGACATGTCATCATGTTATGTTGATCATTTGTAGCAAGTATAAAAAAAATCCATCTGTGCTTGACAAAGTTACAGGCCCGAAACGAAATACCAGACGGAAGGACCTATGGACGCTGCGATTACTATACGGCATCCCAAAAATTTTTGAGGGGCATAAAAATCAGGAACTACTTTCTCTTGAGCAGTAAGAGGGTGCATAATAATTATGAAATGAGATCATTTTTTTCGACGATACTAAGAAGACGCCAGATTTTCTGGCACCTAAAAAAATAAAATCCTCCTCCCCCCCCCCCCCCCCCCCCCCTCCTTTTTTAAAATAAATTTGGAAAATTAGGCCAAAATAAATTAATTGTTAGATAAGCATCCCCTCTTGCTCTGCCCATTTTCAAGAAAAATTTGGATGATAATCTATCAACTAATTCACACTGGCCTCTTCAAGCAATTAATTTATAATGGCCTTATCTTAATAATGAAAAATAAGTGTACATCTCACTATTATTTATTTACATATGTATAACTTTTTTAAGAAAAGAACTTTTCAAAAACTTGACTTTGCCATGTTTAACACCATATAAATAAGCTATGACATTTTGTTCAATACATACCCACAAAGTGTCTCAAATATTCTAGCATATGTTCCCTTCTTGTTTTTGAAGGATGTAAGGACTTCCTCAGGTGATCCCTTCGCTACATTCTTGA
This sequence comes from Panopea generosa, assembly GCA_029582155.1. NCBI lineage: Eukaryota > Metazoa > Mollusca > Bivalvia > Adapedonta > Hiatellidae > Panopea > Panopea generosa. The sequence continues at coordinate 52,023,946 of CM055908.1, forward strand.
AGTCTACGTTGTACATGTTCTTGGAAGTCATCCACCGGAATATGATTCTGAAACGACACAATGGGACACACTCAGGTTCTGTTATAACGCAGTTGCTGGAATCATTTTTTTTTTAAATGGGGTTTAATGCTATTTTCAACACATTTCAAGTTATATATGGCATTCCAGTTTTAGTGGTGGAGGAAGACCTCAGACTGACTGAGACCGAGTAGAACAACTGTCCTTCCGCAAGCAAGTGGGACTCGAACCTACAACCTTAGAGGTGAGAAGTAAGTGATGTTGAGACAGTGCCTTAGACTTGTCGGCCATGGAGGTCCCCTTTGCTAAGATCACTGGAAGGAAACTGCGATATATGCGGAACCAGCGCTATAAATATCCCATGGTGCACTGTGCTACATTATTTGGCAATACTATATCCGGTCAAAGTACCATAAACAAACACATGACAATGTGTGATAAATATACCAGACCAGTGTTTGTTGGATTAAATCAATTAAAAGCGATGTTGTTTACAACAATAATAAGTTGTAATCATGTCAGTCTGAATTATCAGTGTAATTGATGCACAAATACATGTGGACACAGTTTGGAAAAACTTAAAGAGCTAGCAATCACTAATGCAGTTCAGTTAAGATTTTTCAATCAATTCATCAATTATCATATTGCAAGTTTTTAATAAATTTGGGAGCCATAGAAAAAAACGCGTTACAGAGAGTTTCATGTTATATCGGACGTCGTTATAACAGGACCCGAATGAATAGATTATTTTACTGTCAATTATTATACAGGGCACAAGTGTTCCCTGTATGAACACAACATTATAATTATAAAATATATTTATTTATAACTAGACCTATCACTGAAGGTGATGAATACCCCCGAACGCTGCCATGACAGAAATGGTTAACCATTGTATGATGTTTTATTAAATTATATCCAATAGTTTTAAAGTTATGCTTCAGACAAAAAAAAATCTTAATAAAAGAGAATGTTATGGATTGAGTTTTTTGTATTGTTAATTTTTTTATGGTTTTGTTAAAATTAAAAACAGGTCTTTTTAATTATTGTGCAGTGTACAAGCTTTCATGGCAATCAATAAATGTTATACTTTTTTGAGTTATGTTGAGGGACAACAATTTTATGGATAAGAAACAAACAAGAGCACTAGGAATGCAATATCGAGCCTGCTTTGCTCGAACTCCATGTATTCATCAACTTGGTTCTTTCATGAACTTTATTAAACTGTTATCACTGATGGCTTTAAAAGTACTTTAAAAGTACTGCACCAGACAAGGGAAATATATCAAAGGGCAATAACTCTGTAATTAGCAAGAATAGAGTTATGTTTCTTGTACACTGCACTTCCTCTCATTATATTCTACCATTGTATGAAGTTTGATGAAATTCCATCCAGTACTTTAAAAGAAATGCTCTGGACAAGGGAAATATATCAAAGGGCAATAACTCTGTAATTAGCAAGAATAGAGTTATGTTTCCTGTACACTGCACTTCCTGTCATTATATTCTACCATTGTATGAAGTTTGATGAAATTCCATCCAGTACTTTAAAAGTAATGCTTCGGACAAGGAAAATATATCAAAGGGCAATAACTCTGTAACTAGCAAGAATATAGTTATGCTTCTTGTACACTGCACTTCCTCTCATTATATTCTACCATTGTATGAAGCTTGATGAAATTCCATCAGGTACTTTTCAAGTTATGCTCCGGACAAGAAAAAATATCAAAGGGCAATAACTCTGTAATTAGCAATAATAGAGTTATGTTTCTTGTACACTGCACTTCCTTTTATTATATTCTACCATTGTATGAAGTTTGATGAAATTCCATTCAGTACTTTAAAAGTAATGCTCCAGACAAGGGAAATATATCAAAGGGCAATAACTCTGTAATTAGCAAGAATAGAGTTATGTTTCTTGTACACTGCACTTCCTGTCATTATATTCTACCATTGTATGAAGTTTGATGAAATTCCATCCAGTACTTTAAAAGTAATGCTCCGGACAAGGGAAATATATCAAAGGGCAATAACTCTGTAATAAGCAAGAATAGAGTTATGTTTCCTGTACACTGCACTTCCTCTCATTATATTCTACCATTGTATGAAGCTTGATGAAATTCCATCCGGTACTTTTCAAGTTATGCTCCGGACAAGAAAAAATATCAAAGGGAAATATATCAAAGGGCAATAACTCTGTAATTAGTAAGTATAGAGTTATGTTTCCTGTACACTGTACTTCCTGTCATTATATTCTACCATTGTATGAAGCTTGATGAAATTCCATCCGGTACTTTTCAAGTTATGCTCCGGACAAGAAAAAATATCAAAGGGCAATAACTCTGTAATTAGCAACAATAGAGTTATGTTTCTTGTACACTGCACTTCCTCTTATTATAGTCTACCATTGTATGACGTTTGATGAAATTCCATCCAGTACTTTTCAAGTGATGCTCCGGACAAGGAAAATTGCAACGGACAGACTGACCGACAGACCGACCTCAGGGTGACTCCAATATATCCCCTCAAAACTTCGTTTGTCGGGGGTATAAATATATATATTTATATATAAATATATCGACTAATAAGAGTATCCATGTAGTATATGCATGTATCAACACTTTTTTGTTTTTGAAAGAGACCGCGGCGTGGTCTAGTGGTAGAGCGTCTGCCTCGCATGCGGAAGGTCATGGGTTCAATCCCCGGCCAAGTCATACCAAACACTATAAAAATGGTACCGGAAGTTTCCTCGCTTGACGCTCAGCATTTAGAGGAGAGTTCTAGGTCTAGTCGGTACTGTGTCAATATAATGTGACTGGGTGGGGTTTCATACCATGTGTCTGCGGCATGAAACTCCAGTCAGTGTGACAGCGCTTAGAATACTGTCTCAAGTAGACACCATTGCGATATGACTGAAAAATTGTTGAAAGCGACGCTAAACACCATACAACAACTACAACATTGTTTTTGAAAGGGGGTTAACTTTCAGACCATTTCATTTCTGAAAGCCTATATATATATATATATATATATATATATAAAATAGATTGCAAGGGAGTTAACTCCTCATTCCTTGTGTGATGAAACACATTTTCTGCTCAACTGTACATGCCTCTGCACTAAAAAATTATTTATCTGCTGTGTTGCAACCAAGTATTTTTTTAGGTTTGTAGGCATGTTGCTGTTTTTTTTGTTTTTGAATTTTGATTTGTCATTTTAAACAAAAATAGTAAGAAATCATGAATAGGAAAATCAAACCCTTGGAAGACAATAAAAAAAAGTTAAGGTTGCTGCAATTTGAGTAGGAGCACGGCAAACAAACATACTTTTTTTTTTTTTAAGAACAACCTTGCTACTCTGCGTGCAGTGGGTTGAATATGAAACAGAATGTTTTTCCAAAAGTATACATAGTTTATTGATGATGTTGAACAGTTTGAGGTAGTTTACATTCTTGTAATTACACAAGACACTACAGACCATTGATATATTTGGCTGGAGGGGCGTCTGGTTATTGGTGAATCTGGCATCTTCAATCAGTCACAACTAGCATGATGTTACATCTGGACACAGTTAGTACAGTAGTTAAAACATTTTCATTATAAACTCCATTTTAATTGCCTGATAATGGCTCCACTTGCTCCATAGAGCCACTCATTACCACAGCGCACAACCAGGTCACTGTTACCATGGCGCACAACCAGGTCAGCGGTAAGACAGAAAGTGGGGTGCCTATGTTGATGATTATTTAATAAATTTCATGCTTTCCTCACCACTTTGGCAATGTAAATAAAATGTCATACTCAATAAGGTGCGTATGAAGAATGTGATCAACCAGAAACTTAATTTTAATGTTCTTTATGGCTCATTAATCCTCAACTTGATGACCTGCTATAATAGACTCTTCCATCTTCCTCTTTTAGACCATTCAGAAATTGTTTAGAGTTTTAAAGGAATTTAATGGCCAATGTCAACAAGAGCAAACTGAGACTTTATTAGATCGCAAACGGAGTCGGTGATGACAACAGAAAACCAAGAGTTACATTTCTGTACTGACTTCTGTAAAGAGTGTTATAAATGTGTTTGTTTTTTTAACAAAATACATAAAATTTGAATTGATTTGATTTGATGCAAAAGAATTTCCCCACTCTCAGGGACATACTAAGTCTAGCCAAGAGTAGCCAGGCCCAGTTTAGCTCAGTTGGTAGCTCAACCGATTATCAATCCAGCGGATTTGAGTTCGAATCCATGCCCAGCCACAATCTCCGTGATAACAGATATACAACATTATTGTTATTGGTGTCTCACCACTGTTTCAAATGGGAAAATTATTAGTTACTTGTGGAGATGGGTGTAGTAGAGTATTGGTTAACCTTCCAGGATCTTAGGAAAGAGCATTAAGGTTGACTTAGTCTGTTAGCCCTAGATGGTATAAAAATTAGACTAAAATTCAAATTGCCTGGAATATACAGCATTATTATGGTCAGGATTCCCTGGTTTGCAACCTATCCAATTAATAAGAAAACAATCCAGAAATAAAACTTAAAGAAATCACAAATATGCTCAGTTGAGATTAATGGCTCTGGTAGCTACTTCCTCCAATCCTCAGCATTTGGAGGAAAGTTCTAGAAATGAGCGGCCCAGTGTCAGTATAATGTGACTGGGTGGAGTATCCTACATTTGTGTCTATAGCAGGACACATCAGGTTTGCACCATTTACAACAATGCCTCCAGAAGACAATCAGTGAAATGAATATAAAAAATACTATCTCAAAGAAATGTGCTTTAGTGGTATAACCGAAAAAAAAGCTAAGACCAGCATAAAATACGATACTAAATTAGCAGACTGCAAATGAAACTGTATCCCATTAGTTGGAAAGATAATGCTGTTGCGCAAGACATAACTAACTATATTAAACATTATGTAATACTTTATATTGTCTTAAAGAGACAATCAATATCTCTCCTGTTGAGATGTACATCTACCAACAAACTGGCACAGGTGACCAGACTTGTCAGAAATGTTGAAATGTTGTCTTACATCCAAGATAATCAACTCTAACTATATCAGATGTTGGCATCAACCACCTAAAATTTGCTTATTTTCTGCAAACTGCTCTTGAAGGTTAAAGTATTGAAGTCCAAGGTTGTTCACAAGGTAGATATTTGAAAACTGCTGAGTAGACAGTTTGAAGCATAATATATACCATATGATCCCCCCACCCCCTACCCGAAACCCAAATAAATGTCACAGGGGGTGATGCTTGGAGGTTGAAGTATCGAAGTCCAAGGATGTTCACAAGGTAGATGTTTGAAAACTGCTGAGTACAGACAGTTTGAAGTAAAATATATACCATATGACCCCGCACCCCAACCCCCACCCCAAACACAGAACATCCAAGAGGGCGATGCTTGAAGGTCAAAAAGCTTATCATGAAGTCCAAGAATGTTCACAAGGTAAATACATGTATATGAAAACTGCTCTGGCAAAACCGAACAAGTAATGAGCCATGAAGATTTTGATAAAAAGAGAACATAAAGTTTACACTCATTACTCATGTTCACGCATTGTATCAATTTTTACATTGATCAAAGACAAAACAAAAAATCCTGTCAAATACATGAGAAACATCCATGTGAGTACAACTGGCCTAGAAAAAGTGCTATTATAAACTGGATGATGACAAGCCACAGAAGCATAAGGTCATTATAAATTAATTGCTAGATTATCATCCAAATTTTTCTTAAAAAGGGGGAAGGGGGCAAGATTTTATTCATTTATTTGTTTTATGAAAATAAAAAGGTTGTGGCATCATGAAACTTACAGGGCGGACAGGGATGATAATCTAGCAATTGATTTATTATGGCCTAATCAGTGTTAATCACTTTTCCCAGTAGATCTAAAAATATTGTTTTGAATAATTGGAGCTCATTTCACTAACATCTCACTTATTCAATGTAAGATTGAATATTACAAAAGAAGGTCACAAAATTCATTTAAGACTTTCCACTAATACCATTACAAGAACCTACATAAATTTTCATATCAAAACTCACACAGACATTCTGTTAATGAAGCATCTGTAGAAAATCTCTGACATGTAGAAACAACTCCCTGGTTATGTAAAAAAAAGTCCCTAGTTATGTGAATGAAGTTAGAACTACTAATTTGCATACCAATATACTCCTTGAACATTTTTTTGTTAGGAAATGTTTACAGAATGTCATGAGAAGCATAAATTTAAGAAGACGATATGTCATCTGAGCTTACATTAAAAGCATTTACATATTTTGCTCCACATAAGCTTATACTGGATAATTCAAAATTTCCCTCCTAATTACAAAAACTATAACAATTTATAATTACACGCAGATGCTTCTGTGGGGAATGTTATAAGTAACATAGCTAGGAAATGTTTGTTTCCTATTTTTTTTTAAACGAGATCTTAACACCATTTCCAACACATTACAGATTATAAATGACATATCCAGTTTTATCTGATAGAAGAGACCTCAGATTAAATCAGAGTAGAACCACCGTCCTTCTGCAAATAAAGTTTTTAGACTGAGCTGGGCTCAAACCCAGAACCTCAGCGGTGAGAGATAAGTGTCATTAGACAACGTCCGTGCCCTAGACCACTCGACCATAGGCTAGGATATGTTTTTCTGAGCTAACATAAAAAGTTTAAAACATTTCTTCCATGCTGGATTATTTATGATAATTATACCAACAGAGTGAAGATTAATTTGAAATTTCTCTCCAAATTCGCTTCAGCAGTAGAAAGTTATGTGTGGAATGTTTGTTTACTATTATGTAGTTATTGCTGGATTTTTTTTTTCTGGCATTTTAATGCTTTGTTTATCTCTGTGTCTTACTCACTTAAATGTCTTTTTATCTTTTCAGTTTGTAAAATCACCTTCAAAGGTGAAAAAGCATTTCCTTTATTTAATAAATATCTATTCCAGTATTCCCATTACAACTACTGCATTTTTGTCTTGGTTGTTGTCTATTATTATTCAGTTTTATTGCTGAATGGTGCATGATCATATTGATTTTTGCATACAAAGCATCTCCAGCCGTTGCATTTATATTGCTTTCAAAAATCCAATTACTATTATACATGTATTTCAAGTAACTCGACTTTGAAATAAAAATGTTTTGAAAATAACGAGAAAGTCTTTAATTGCTTTACAGAATTACATTTCATATTATATGTATTATAATTATATATCAATTCAAACTTTTTGTCATTATATTCTCTCGATATTTTTTTTTTTTTTTGGAATGGAGCTAAATGCCTATTTTAAATACATTTCAGGTTATATATGACATATTCAGTTTTACGGGTAGAGGGAGTAGACTGAGTAGAACCAACGTCCTACCACAAGTAACTGGCAAACTTTATAACATAAAGTTTTTGAAGTGAGTGGGACTCGAACCCGTAACCTTAGAGATAAGTGATATTGAGAAGGCATCCTAGACCACCCGGCCACAGAGTACCCTCTCAATATCTGAATAATGTTCTGGTGATAAATTAAGTATTTGGACATTCATTTAATGGTAAGACCTAAGGATCGCTGAAAATTTCTGTTGTCATATCCCATTTATCTTTTATTGCCATGCTCATTGTTGTTCCTTGGTGCCAAATGTGTGATAGCAACAATAGAACCACTGTAAGTGAGGCCACAGTTTGCATATTGGATAGAATTTGCTGATACTGCAGTTCTACAGGTACAAAGGTCATTTCATTCTACATGACAAGGAATTATATAGGAATTATATAGAGTAAGAAAGGCAGCTAACTGAGGTTTTGTGAACGCTCACATCTAGTTATCAATTATCTTAACTTCCATTATCTCAGTTCCACATATCAAAATTCTTTCATTGCAGAATGATATTCTCATCAAAACAAAACCATTCCCAGAAATTTGTGTTTAAAATTGTTGAAGTACTTTGGATTACAAAATTTGTACACTAGAGCTAAAATAATGACCAATTATGAGAAATTTTCCTTCAAACCTCAAAATCTTTGATTCAAAGTCATTTTGCGTGATCGAAACATGTTTAAACATCTAAGATTACATAAAAATCCTTCTATATATTAAGTCCTTGTACATAATGTATAATATTGTTTTCATTCAATCTGTATGTAAATTATGTTGCTATTGTACATGAACCAAAGAAGCCTGGAATCTTCTTTCATGTTAGCGCCCTATGACCATTATGTGTTAGAATGCCCTGAAACCTCAATTCATTCACTCCATTCAGAAAAGAATATAATATATCAACATGAAAATAAAACACTCAGTATATTACAGTATCTGCATAATTATCTTTTTGCAGTGTAAACAGTTACTGGTTTTCATAAACGCTTGTTTCATAAAATCTGTACCAGTATTTATAATTTACATATATTTATTATACATAAAGTAAACATCACAACAGCACTTAAATGCTGTTTTTGTTTGCTGTGAAAATTTACCTACAAATTGATTCCAGTTAAAGCAGATGACAGCTTACTTAAATTTTAACATGTTTTGTTCAATTAATTTAAATTTAAATGGGGAAAAAAATCGAAGCACTGAAGTCAGTCAAGTTTATAGGTCAAAATAAAATATTGTTTGTTTACTCCCTCCCTCTCTGGATACTGAAAAAAACAATACGCTCAATCCAGTTTTGAAAACTTGGAATCAGAACAGAGCAAACAAACAATATTTTAATATTGGTCTGGTAAACTTTGACAAATTGGGGCTATAGTTTCCTTCTGGAGGTTGGTACAGGGGAGGAAGTTTGGCAATCACTGTGAAAAATATTGTTATCCTGACTAAAAATCTGGTGCGAGTATAAGCGTACACTCCACTTTAACTGACAAAGATGTATTAAGAACTCCTTACTTTCATGTATGTCTTTCATGACAATCATACATTTTTTTACCCACCCACACATATTCTACAATCCTCTCTAACTTGAAATCATGACTCTGCCCATGAATATTACACATTCTTCCGTGCCATTGAGAGTGAACTATATACAGTCAAACCTGTCTTAAGCAGCCAGTCAAGGGAAGGAGCCAAACTGGCCTTTTAAGACAGGTTGTCACTTAATGCAGGTTAATCTGCTCTTAAAGCATAGTAACTGGATATAGCAACTGTGGCTGCTCAAGACAAATGGCTGCTTACTAGAGGTGGCCGCTTACACAGGTTTTACTGTAGATATAAACAAGTCACACATCCTGTTTATATCTAAATCAATGTAAAATAGAAGTGATACCACAAAACTTATCATAACTGATGCATTGTGTAAAACAAACCTGGCTTTCTCAAGGTCTGATGATAGGTTTTGACTGTATACTAAGTGCCATATTAAGTCACGGAATGTGGCATGCTCAGTCTGGGACACCTGAAACATAAACAAACAGAAACGGTAAGTGCTGCAGATTGTCATCATCAATATAATTATGATATCAGAAAATATTCAATGTGATTTCCTCTTTCACTACCTTTCATGCTTTGATAATGTACTACTGAAATATAAATGCAATAATTTTGTGCTGTATATCTCCCATCACATATAATATCTGCCAAACCTGGCAATGCTGCAATGCATATTGCAGATTAATATCAGAGTATAAACACAGAAATAATCTACTTAATATCGGTTAAAATGTCTATATATAAAATGCCTGAACATGCAAAATTTTACTTTACAAAAAATTTTTTTTGAAATTTACAAATAAAGCAGAGAGGAAATCAGTTTTACAATTGGAATTTATAGCAGGTGCACACATCATAAAATGTCAGTTTTACTCCCTCAAGTTTCTCAGTACCTGTTTATTTATGCTTAGAATCATATGTATACAGGTAAAAATATATCTTGGAAAGTACTGCATTATCTTATTATATACAGAATAATGTATCAGTATATTCTTGTTCAGTGGGATGGATATTTCTAAATACATTTGATGTTTTCAAGGCTATACAGGTGGTCTTACTGATAATTTAAAACTGTTTTATGAGGGTTTGTTTACAATCCCTTTCAACAAACTGTCAGTTATATCACACACAAAAATATCACATTGTTGTCTGCACATACAATTTTTTACTGGTAATATTAGTCCTGTCACCCATGCTGTAGACATATTGTATGATACCCCGCCCAGTCATTATACCATCACCATCGGGTCATCAGTCCTAGAGCAACAGTTGATCGGGTGGCAGGGCTGGAAAATTCCACCCGTCTGCTCACCATGACGAGTGAATATTTGGTCAGGACGAGTAAGATTTAAGAAACTGACTTTATTATTTCTTTGATTTTAAGCAATGAATTAAAAATGTTGGAAAAGGAGGACAAGTACCATATATATGAAATTTTAAGCCCTGGGTGGTCCAGTGGTAGAGCATCGAACCCAGGATTGGAGGGTTGTGGGTTCAGTTCTCCTCTTTCCGTGTATATACTTAGTACTAGTTTTACCCAGAAACACTCAGAGCATGATTTGTATAAGATTTTGCAATAAAAGTAAAATGAATAAGTTTAAACTTAGTCCTAGAACTGTCCTTATATATCGCTAAATGTCAAGTACAGATACTCCTTATACCATTTTGGAAGTTATGGATATGACCTGACTAGGACAACTGCAAAGTGAAGCTCAGAGCTTTTATGAACCATTCTCAAGTACAGAAAGGCCACCGTGTCAAGCCTGGGACAAACCGACAACAATCAAATAGAACATTTTTTATCATTTAAGGAAAATATTCGACTGAACACCAAATAGTGGTCTGACTGGTGGGATTGTTGTGGGTCGGCAAACAAACAATATTTTGATTTAGGCTAAGTTGGGGATTTACAACATATTGTCAAGCTACAACAAGGCTGACACTGCCATTGCATGGGAGGAAAATATCATGTTATTTGCAAATTGCATGTTTGCTTACCATTGGTAAGTGTCCTTTAGGATTTATAATCATGAATAATGTGAGGGAATCAACTCATAAAGTGCTATCTTAATATGCACAAATAGCAACTTTTTACTTTTTAACTCACTTAAAATTCAATAACTTTTGAATTTCATTTGTTTAAATATTAGCACCATGTTTATGCCATAGAGGGCTAACAGAATGATGATCAGTTTGAAGTTTAAAAAATAGGGTTGAGCATTTCAATAAAACGTTAACACAGGTGGGGACTCAGACACCAGGGCGAGTGAATAAAAAAACAATTATATTTATCATCTTTGGCACATAAAAAAGTTAGAAAAAGGATCTTTATTCAAATAGTCCCCATTAACTCTTCCCATGGAGGCCATTTTGATGACAAATATCTATTTGAAGGTGCTAACCATTTATAAGAATATAATATTCGTAAAGAAGTCTTTGAAGGCCATTCATGGTAAAATTACTCCCTTTAATGATTAATATTGGGACACAACTCTGTCATATAATCGATACCAAAACAAAAGATCAATATCTCCGTAGAAACAAAATAAGAGCATCCATCCATATATCGACAAAATTCTTTCAGACAGCAATACCAAACCCAGAAAAATCACTTGGGAATTATGAAGTATATACCTCAGTATATAACTGAAAAATGAGTCGACCATGTCTTCTGATGTCTACATTATTGATTGACTTTTAATTAAATTGTTTAACTTCACATTTAATTATCATCTAGCACATATGTCAGTAAAAATTTATGAACAGAGAAACGATGCAAACATGGATAAAACTCGTTGCCTCAACAAATGACGATGATGATGATGATGATGATGATGGTGGTGGTGGTGGTGGTTGTGGTGAACATGATGATGATGGGAGTAATCAAGAATTCACTCAGTTTTATTCTAAAATTTTATTATTAAACTTCTGTAATACATAAACATGAACCTGTATAAAAGGTTCCACTAGTAATTGGCAAACGCTCTACCATACAAATTTGTTGTTTTGACCTTGATTCAAATCCAAGACCTCAGCAGTGAGAGGAAGGTGATCTAGAGAGAGCCTAAGTACCCTCTGCTACAGAAGACTGAGGAAAAAATACTAATGATCTATTAAGAACTTGTGTGGAGAGCATGCTTCAGTGGCAGAGCAATGAACCCAGGATGGGAATGTCTAGGGTTGATCCTCTCCCACGGCTATGTGTCGTGTCTTTAAAGCTCCAGAGAATCCTTTTTCAAAATTTCAGTCATCAATGCATTGCTGTTGTTATAATGTTGCATACTACTAAATTATTTAATAGGCAAAAAAAGTGTTTATTATAAATTATGCAGTTTGAAAAAAAGTTTCACTGCAACTGCCAAAAATTTGAAATTCTCTATACACATGGAACAGTGTTAATTCACCATCAGCAGGTAGCCTAGTGTAGCATTGTAATTTGATAGTCTCCTCTTACAAATATTTACTATCCCTGGCAGTAAAGGTTTCAAGACGCTTTGGCCACATAGGTTTACTACTGGTTCTTGACCTGAGCGTGATTTGTATAATTTGTAATAACTTGTTTCACAATCGAAGTAAAATAAATATGTTTAAACCATGAAGAACTTACATAAGATGTTCTATCATCCTTGCCTTACCGAAACCCAATGCTATCTAAAGATGCAACTTTTTACTTTTCCCTGGGAAATAACGACTTATGAATTATATACTGACTAATAGATACATCTATCCCAGGAGATTAATTTTGGATGGATAAATGATAGCAATTTAGATAACCTGTACAATCTTTGCCAAATGCAATCAATTAAGAAGGACAAAAAGAAAGCACTTAATTGTATAGATGTTTTTTTTAGCTATTATTTATAGTTCGAAGTTAAGAAGTGTACAATGAATCTGAAGCATTGTTTTACTACAAATATGTTGTTTCAGTATAGGTATATTAACACAACAGTTTCAGCTACGTTAAGGTTTATGTAAGGAAAGAACAATTTTTAACAATCCAGCATTTCACTAAATTTACAATCTCTTTTTAAATTATGCCTTAACAAACTCTTATATTATGACTGACAAGTAATTTGTAAAGGACAGATAAGTAGACAAACAGATCGGTTCCTTACTATGTCACGCGTTTTAAAATTTAAGTCTCACCTGAATTGCATGGTTGTCTACAAATGAAAACTGCGTCACGTCCCTGTAGATGTCAAACTTGCGGTATCGAGATCTGATTGCAGGGGGCAGTTTGCGACCCTGCTGGAGAAGATTCTGGGGCTGGTAATTAGATGGGGCCTGCATGGTTATGTCGGCCTCGTGACGTGTCAGCTACCTGTAAATATACAAATTATATATAATTATGAAGTATTTAACATCTTCAGGGTATGTGAAAATGCAATCATTAAAAAAGTAATACTAATTTCTGTGGGTTAAGATGTCTAATTATTTTATACCATTTTTTTTCTTAGATCAATTGCAAATAAAGCTCAGAGCTTAAATAACCACTCTCGAGTCCAGCTTCTGGTATAACCAGTCCAGAGTGGGGTTGTTGTTTTTTTTGAGAGACTGAGAGGCTTTGAGTCAAGCTGGGTACCCGCAACCTCTGGCACCAGCTGCCAACACTCTATCCACTACACTACCGCCACTCTTAATTTGTCTAATTATCTCAGTGTTTCATCTAAACTAGTCAGAACACAAATTTCTGATGGTTTACAAACTTCCTTAATTTCCCAGTAACCATTCGATATTGTTGGGCAATAACAAATTTTATCAACTTTCTCTCGGAAATCAACTATACATGGCAACACTGAAGAACAAACTTTGATAAGCAAAATTTTAAAATCTTGTGGAGTGAAACTGTCTGGCCACATTAGATGAAGCATTAATGTCAACTTCTATGCAATATCAACAATGATCAATAGTAAAAAATGATGTAGAAAAAGCCAAAACATTACCACACACATGAATATAAAACTTGTTAAATGGAATGGGGTTTAATGCCATTTTCAACACATTTCATTTTATTTATAGCATATCAAGAATTATTGGTGGAGGAAGACCTCAGAATGAATCTGAGTAGAATCACTATCCTTCCGCAAGTAACTGGCAAATTTTCTCACATAAAGTTTTTGGAGTGAGCGAGACTCGAACCTACAACCTTAGCATTGAAAGGTTGACTGATTTGAGACAAGACCTTAGACCACTCGGCCACAGAGGACCCTCTAACTCAATGAAACCATCAATTATGACAATACAAATCCTATATCTGCCGCAAACTTCGTACACCTGAGTTACGAACAAGGTTTAAATGAGGAAAGCATTATACATGTCAGATTCTGTATTAACGAATTAATTAGTTAAGACAAGGATTTTAAAGACAGCTAAAAATAAGTATATACATCAAAGTGCTGCCTCTAGACATATCAAAACTATACATTGTCTGCATATCATCATTCATGCACTCACGGTATCCCATGAAACAATACAAATATTACTAATAAATCTTCTTAGCTAAGCCTTCAATGAACCTACACAATTTCATTATATTAAAACTCAAAATCCACTGTGCACAAAGTCAACACTCCCATCACCTTTTCCTACTGGCCATCAGAATATAATATTCCAGACACTCTAACAGAACACAGTCCATATATACGATATATATGATATATACGGACTTGGGTCTCCCTTACCGCAGAAACATCAAAGAGTTTTTCAAATGAGAGACTTAAAAGAACCTGTATTTTATCTACTGTAATGACAAATAGATTAATCAGCAATTATTGGTATCACGAAGATGGTTGCAACAAAAATCAATTTAGTCTACCAGCTACTTATTACACTGACAGCTTACTGGCAAAGGAAACCAATCTATATATTGCAAAATATTTGTGATCACACAAAACTAATATTTTCTAGAATAGCTAAAATAGATTCATCAGCTAAATAATGTTCTTTTTTATAAGTGAAACCTAGGCTTTGCCTATTTGCCAGTTAAACCTAGGCTTTAGCTACTTTCTAGTCAATCCTAGGCATTGCTTGCTTGCTAGATAAACCTAGGCTTTAGCTACTTTCTAGTCAATCCTAGGCATTGCTTGCTTGCTAGTTAAACCTAGGCTTTAGCTACTTTCTAGTCAATTCTAGGCGTTGCTTGCTTGCTAGTTAAACCTAAGCTTTACCCACATTCTAGTCAAACTTGAGGTTTGCTCACTTGCTAGTTAAACATAGTCTTTATCCACTTTCTAGTCAAACCTGGGGTTTGCTCACTTGCTAGTTAAACATAGGCTTTACCCACATTCTAGTCAAACCTGGGGTTTGTTCCCTTGCGAGTTTAACATAGTCTTTACCCACTTTCTAGTCAAACCTGGGGTTTGCTCGCTTGCTAGTTAAACATAGTCTTTACCCACTTTCTAGTCAAACTGGGATTTGCTCACTTGCTTGTTAAACATAGGCTTTAACAACTTTCTAGTCAATCCCATTCTTTGCTCACTTGCTAGTTAAACATAGTCTTTACCCACATTGTAGTCAAACCTTGGGTTTGCTCACTTGCTAGTTAAACATAGGCTTTACCCACTTTCAAGTCAATCCCAGGCTTTGCTCACTTGCTAGTTAAACCTAGGCTTTACCCACTTTCTAGTCAAACCTGGGGTTTGCTCACTTGCTAGTTAAACCTGGCTTTACCCACTTTCTTGTCAAACCTTGGGTTTGCTCACTTGCTAGTTAAACATAGGCTTGGCCTATTTTCAAGTTAAACATGGGGTTTGCCTACATTTAAGTTAAATCTAGGGTTTGTCCACTTTCTTGTCAAACCTAGGGATTGTCCATTTTCTAGCCAATCCCGGGGTTTGCCCATTTTTCTAGTTATACCTAACCTAGGGTTTTCACACTTGTTAGTTAAACCTAGGCTTAAATCAAGGCTTTGCCCACTTTTTTATTAAATCTAAGGTTTGTCCATATTCTGATCAATTCTAGATTTTTTCCTTTTTTCTACTTGAAGCCAGGGTTTGCTCACTTTCTAGTTAAACCTAGCGTTTGCCAACTTCCTAATCAAGCCATGGCATATTTTCTACTCAAACCTAGGGGACAAAGCCAGGGTTATCCATTTTCTAATCAAACCTAGGATTTGCCCACTTTCTAGTTAAACATAGGGTTTGGCCATTCTCTATCAAAACCACACTTATTTTATCAGGTACTGCACTCTCACCACAACACATATATTACACTTCACACAATCACAGCATTTTATCATCACCAATAACAACCATGAACCATCCTGTTCCTGGGTATTCATATACTATATGGTCTATATAACATGTAAATACACCAAACATGAAAGTGTACTAAAAGGTGTGTGTAAATATACATATCGGATATAAATTGCTCAATGACTCATTTCGTCTGTAAATCAGATGAAGGTCATGTTTTTTTTATCCATCAGCCTTGAAGTCAAAAGTACTAGTTAAAATATAATAAGTTGTAATACTATAGTGTTTAGCATGACTTTCAACAATTTCTCAGTCATATATCACAACAGTGTTTACTTGAGACTGTATTCTTAGTGCTATCACACTGGAGTATCATACCCACAGACACATGGTATGATACCCCACCCAGTCACATTATACTGACATTGGGTGTACTAGACCCAGAACTATCCTCTAAATGCTAAGCACCAAGCGAAGAAGCTTCTAGTACCATTTTTTAAGTCTTTGGTATGACCCAGCAGGATATCAAACCCATGACCATCTACATACAAGGTAGATGCTCTACCACTAGTCCACACTGCGACCTAGTTACTCGACATCTACATCGGGCCGACATCGGTCCTGATAAAGAATGTTTGCTGGGAATATTTTTTTTTTTAATTGGGTTTAACACCATTTTCAACATATTCCAGGTTATAAATGGCATATTCAGTTTTACTGGCAGACGAAGACCTCAGACTGAGTCATACTGAGTAGAGCCACCGCCCGCAAGTAACTGGCAAACTCTCTCACATTAAGTTTTTATAGCAAGCGGGTCTCGACTCAAACCTACAACCTTAGCGGTAAGAGGTAAGTGATCTTGAGACGGCGCCTCAAACTACTCAGCTAGAACCCCCTTGCTGGGAATATATTCCGGACACCCAGCTTAGGAAGAATAGGGTCACTTAGGCATCACCTCTTGAATACTGAACTAAAAATATTTTTTACTGCACTCTGCCCCATCCCACTGCCTCCAGAAGCACAAATCTAGTATTTTTTCTGTAGTCTAAGATAAAATACAATGAAAAGATGACTTCAATAAATACATTTTCTAATGTTTCTGTTGATTTGTTGATTATCATTTATTCTAACATGGTTGCGAGGTAAACATAGAGCTTTTGTAAACTGTTCTGAGTACGTTTTCTGGGTAGAATGAGATCGAACAGTGTTGTTTTTGAGACGCCATCATTTGAACCCACTCTCTATAGCCTGACCTGCCAACACTCCCAAAACATCACCACCCTTATGAAATGGTGAAGGTATTAAACCAAGCAATTCTCACTATTTGAAAATAAAAGTTTTCAAAATGGTGGACAATGTTTGCACTCAAATCAACTCTTCTACTGTGATGTAATGCAGCCAGTTACAATTCATGAAAGTCAAAATACAACAACCAGAAAAACACCTTCTTACTGTAGATGTCTGACATATGCCACAATTTATACTACCGTCTGAATCAGAAATAGAAGTCTAGAAGAGACTCGTAGTCTACTAATTGGTATACAGAGGTCCACCGTTCCAACTATTGTAAATATGTATTGAGCATTAGGTACAGGGGGGGGGGGGGGGTTTCCAATCAATTACCATCTTTTCTCAGATTGTACCACACAACATACTTGAGCAATGAGTCATGTCCTCCTTTGCTATATATATATATATATATATATATATATATATATATATATTAATCTAAGTGAAAATCCAGGTTTTTTCTTTCTTCCCATTTGAAACCGTATTCCCCCCCAACAGAATTACTGGCCAACATGCTGCGCTGCCGTGTGTGTAACTGATTTTATCCAAGTGAAGATACAACTTATTTGTCTTTACTGCTGCACTGTCAGCAGTTTTCCTATCTTCATGATGATGTGTTTTATGCATTAGCATCCCAAAAGAGTGTTATTGTAGCATGCAGCCAAAGTGGAGGAAAATGCGCCCTAGGTGCGGCTGACTGCATGATGTTTGTAACGCTCATAAATACTCATTGATCTGTGCATGTCATGAATGTATGAAACACAACAGCTGTATGCATTCTTAATGTATCTATCTGAAGTTATTTATTATGAATAATAATTGTCCTTGACTTCGCAGATTTGCATATAGCTACTTTACATCATCAACTCAATATTACATTCAACTTCTACAACATTCCATTAAAAATAACGACCATTTAGTTCTGAATCAATAGGGAATCACATTTACCAATTTGCATGCACACCCATAATCAAATTACATGATATACGAGTAGAAATTGGATGGTGGAATAGTGTATATATATATGTGGATTGGTGATGGGAATGGTGTGGAATGGTGCATCTCAAAGGTGTGTAGTAATACTGTAAAATGAATAAAAATGAGTGAAACTGTATGTGGCTGGTGTGTGAATGGTATGGGTGATATATTTAAATGACAGCAAGGTAAATAGAATTAGTGGAATGGTGCGTGGAAGGAGAATAGAATGATGTGTGTGGCTGTAGTGAAATGGTGTGTGGAATAGTACAAGTGCGTGAAGAGTGGAATGGTGTGTAGAATAGTACAAGTGCATGAAGAGTGGAATGATGTGTAGAACAGTAAATGTTCATGAGAGTTAAATGGTGTGTGGAATAGTACAAGTGCATGAAGAGTGGAATTATGTGTAGAACAGTACAAGTTCATGAATGAGTGAAATTGTGTGTGGAATAGTACAAGTTCATGAATAGTGGAATTATGTGTATAACAGTACAAGTTCATGAAGAGTGGAATTATGTGTAGAACAGTACAAGTTCATGAAGAGTGAAATGGTGTGAGGAATAGTACAAGTGCATGAAGGGTGGAATGGTGTGTAGAATAGTACAAGTTCATGAAGAGTGAAATTGTGTGTGGAATAGTACAATTTCATGAAAAGTGGAATGATGTGTGGAATAGTACAAGTTCATGATGAGTAAAATGGTGTGTGGAATAGTACAGGTGCACGAAGAGTGTAATGGTGTGTGAAAAAGTACAAGTGCATGAAGAGTGGAATGATGTGTAGAACAGTACAAGTTCATGAAGAGTGAAATTGTGTGTGGAATAGTACAAGTTCATGAAAAGTGGAATGATGTGTTGAATAGTACAAGTTCATGATGAGTGAAATGGTGCGTGGAATAGTACAGGTGCATGAAGAGTGTAATGGTGTGTGGAATAGTACAAATGCATGAAGAGTAGAATGGTGTGTGGAATAGTACAGGTGCATGAAGAGTGGAATGATGTGTAGAACAGTACATGTTCATGAAGAGTGAAATGGTGTGTGGAACAGTACAAGTGCATGAAGAGAGGAATGGAGTGTGGAATAGTACAAGTGCATGACGAGTGGAATGATGTGTAGAACAGTACAGGTGCATGATGAGTGAAATGGTGTGTGGAATAGTACAGGTGCATGAAGAGTGTAATGGTGTGTGGAATAGTACAAGTGCATGAAGAGAGGAATGGAGTGTGGAATAGTACAAGTGCATGAAGAGTGGAATGATGTGTAGAACAGTACAAGTTCACGAAGAGTGAAATGGTGTGTGGAATAGTACAAGTGCATGAAAAGTGGAATTATGTGTAGAACAGTACAAGTTCATGAAGAGTGAATTGGTGTGAGGAATAGTACAAGTGCATGAAGGGTGGAATGGTGTGTAGAATAGTACAAGTTCATGAAGAGTGAATTGGTGTGTGGAATAGTACAAGTGCATGAAGAATGGAATTATCTGTATGACAGTTCAAGTTCATGAAGAGTGAAATGGTGTGTGGAATAGTATAAGTGCATAAAGAGTGGAATGATGTATATAACAGTACAAGTTCATGAGGAGTGAAATGGTGTGTCGAATAGTACAAGTGCATGGAGAGTGTAATGGTGTGTGGAATAGTACAAGTTCATGAAGAGTGAAATGGTGTGTGGAATAGTACAAGTGCATGAGAGTGGAATTATGTGTATAACAGTACAAGTTCATGAAGAGTGAAATGGTGTGTGGAATAGTACAAGTGCATGAAGAGTGTAATGGTGTGTGGAATAGTACAAGTTCATGAAAAGTGAAATGGTGTGAAGAGTAGTACAAGTGCATGAAGGGTGGAATTATGTGTATAACAGTACAAGTTCATGAAGAGTGAAATGGTGTGAGGAATAGTACAAGTGCATGGAGAGTGGAATGATGTGTATAACAGTACAAGTTCATGAAGAGTGAAATGGTGTGAGGAATAGTACAAGTGCATGCAGAGTGGAATTATGTATATAACAGTACAAGTTCATGAAGAGTGAAATGGTGTAAGGAGTAGTACAAGTGCATGAAGGGTGGACTTATGTGTATAACAGTACAAGTTCATGAAGAGTGAAATGGTGTGTGGAATAGTACAAGTGCATGAAGAGTGGAATGATGTGTATAACAGTACAAGTTCATGAAGAGTGAAATGGTGTGAGGAATAGTACAAGTGCATGAAGGGTGAAATGGTGTGTAGAATAGTACAAGTTCATGAAAAGTGAAATTGTGTGTGGAATAGTACAAGTTCATGAAAAGTGGAATGATGTATTGAATACTACAAGTTCATGATGAGTGAAATGGTGTGTGGAATATTACAGGTGCATGAAGAGTGTAATGGTGTGTGGAATAGTACAAGTGCATGAAGAGTGGAATGTGTAGAACAGTACATGTTCATGAAGAGTGAAATGGTGTGTGGAATAGTACAAGTATATGAAGAGTGGAATTATGTGTTTAACAGTACAAGTTCATGAAGAGTGAAATGGTGTGAAGAATAGTACAAGTGCATGAAGGGTGGAATGGTGTGTAGAATAGTACAACTTAATGAAGAGTGGAATGATGTGTAGAACAGTACAGGTGCATGAAGAGTGTAATGGTGTGTGGAATAGTACAAGTGCATGATGAGTGGAATGATGTGTAGAACAGTACAGGTGCATGATGAGTGAAATGGTGTGTGGAATAGTACAGGTGCATGAAGAGTGTAATGGTGTGTGGAATAGTACAAGTGCATGAAGAGAGGAATGGAGTGTGGGATAGTACAAGTGCATGAAGAGTGGAATGATGTGTAGAACAGTACATGTGCATGAAGAGAGGAATGGAGTGTGGAATAGTACAAGTGCATGAAGAGTGGAATGATGTGTAGAACAGTACATGTGCATGAAGAGAGGAATGGAGTGTAGAATAGTACAAGTGCATGAAGAGTGGAATGATGTGTAGAACAGTACATGTTCATGAAGAGTGAAATGGTGTGTGGAATAGTACAAGTGCATGAAGAGTGGAATTATGTGTATAACAGTACAAGTTCATGAAAAGTGAAATGGTGTGAGGAATAGTACAAGTGCATGAAGTGTGGAATGGTGTGTAGAATAGTACAAGTTCATGAAGAGTGTAATTGTGTGCAGAATAGTACAAGTTCATAAATAGTGGAATGATGTGTTGAATAGTACAAGTTCATGATGGGTGAAATGGTGTGTGGAATAGTACAGGTGCATGAAGAGTGTAATGGTGTGTGGAATAGTACAAGTGCATGAAGAGAGGAATGCAGTGTGGAATAGTACAAGTGCATGAAGAGAGTAATGATGTGTAGAATAGTACATGTTCATGACAAGTGGAATGGTGTTTGGAATAGTACAAGTGCATGATGAGTAAAATGATGTGTGGAATAAAACATGTGCATGAATAGTGCAGTGGTGTGTGGAGTAGTTAGCATGAGACGAGTGAACTGGTGTGTGGAATAGTGCAAGTGGCTAGGAATGTAGAATGGTGTGTGGAATAGTGCAAGTACACGAAAAATAAAATGGGGTTGGAATAGTGCAAGTGCACAGAATGTGAAATAGTGAATGGAATAGTGGATCGCATTGAGTTAAATAGTGAGCAAGGACCATTCTGGAATTTTGGGTTGATTGGCCATTTTATGATCATGGCCACAGGGCCATGAACTTTTCAAATGTTTAAAAATTAATTCAGTATTTTATATATCAACTGAGCTACATGTTAACCGTTTCTAAGCATTATACTCTTTGGAAAACAAAACTTTGTTGTTTACTTTTTTCCAAAAGCATTTCTTTTCTGGCTCATAAATAAGACTCGTTTTAGAGTAATGTTACCTTAATATAAAAAAATTATAATGGTAACTTCCCAAAAATTAATTAAATTCTGAAATTACATAATCATTTTTCAAAATGAATATAATTTTCTGAAAGTTTATTTTCTTTTTTCCATAACTTTTTAAACGTCCATTAAAGAAACATAAACGTCATTGGAATACCGCCGTAAAACTAGGACCGGTCGATGTTTAAACTGGTATTAAAATGTCGCCCTTGCGCGTCTTGACACCTTAAAGAAAATAAAAAAAGAAGTTTTTCAGACAGGCCTAGAGTAGGTCATCCGTACATTGTAAACACATTTACTGGAAAGTTTCACGATTTCCACATTTCATCTTTATATACAAACAATCTAAAACTTTGCATATATTAGTGCTATTGTTGTAGCGTACGTTTGTTTTCACATCTGTTGCCTTCAAACTACAATATTGCTTCCCAGAAAATTATGACTTTGACCACAAATGCGCAGAAATATGCAAGCGTCTGCTTAGGATCAAGATTGAATGCAAAATGCGAAAAACACCGAGATGTACCAATTGCACTGATAACTGACAAAAACACCGAGGATAACCTAATTTAGCTAACAGACGTAATTAACCGACAAGAAATGTGACTGGCCCAGACCTTTGAAAGGTATGGGCCATACTGAAATTGAATGCACCAATTTGGCACACACCAAACTTTTTAGTGCGCCATCTGGAATTTTAATGAGTGTGCGCAATGGCACGGCCCAAAATGATCCCTGAGTGTGTGTTGTGTATGGAATAGTTTAAATACCTGACACGCGTCAAAATTTTAATGGTGTTAGGATTAGTTTGAATGAATGGCAAGTCAAATGGTGTGTGGAATAGTTCCAATGCATAATGATAGTTGAGGGTATGTGGAATAGCTTGAATGCATAATGAGAATTGAAGGGTGTGTGGAATAGTTTCAATGCATGAGAATTGAAAGGTGTGTAAAATAGTTTCAATGCATAATGAGAGTTGAAGGATGTGTGGAATAGCTTGAATGCATAATGAGAGGTGAATGGTGTGTGGAATAGTTTGAATGCATAATGAGAGGTGAATGGTGTGTGGAACAGTCTGAATGCATGTTGAGAATCGAAGGGTGTGTGGAATAGTTCCAATGCATTGGGGTTGAATGGTGTTTCGTATAGATTCATTGCATAATGAGAGTTGAAGGGTGTGTAGAATAGCTTGAATGCATGGTGAGAGACAAATGTTGTGTGGAATAATTTGAATGCATGATGATAGGTGAATGGTGTGTGGAATAGTTTGAATGCATGGTGAGAACCGAAGGGTGTGTGCAATAGTTTCAATGCATGGGGAGTCAGATGGTGCAAGTGAAATAGTTTCATTGCATAATGAGAGTTAAAGGGTGTGTGGAATAGCTTGAATGCATGGTGAGAGACAAATGGTGTGTGGAATAGTTTGAATGCATGGTGATAGGTGAATGGTGTGTGGAATAGTTTGAATGCATGGTGAGATATGAATGGTGTGTGGAATAGTTTGAATGCATGGTGAGAGATGAATGGTGTGTGGAATAGTTTAAATGCATGGTGAGAGGTGAATGGTGCATAGTAGTTTGAAAGAATGATGAGAGTCGAATGGTGTTAAAAAGTTTGAATCCATGGTGAGAGTTGAATGATGTGTGGAATAGTTTGAATGCATGATAAAGAGTTGAATAGTGAGTGAAATAGTTTCTATGCATGGTTAGAGTTGGATGGTGTGTGGAAGAGTGTGAGTACAAATTGACAGTGAAATAGTATGAGATGAATATAAGGGAGAGTTGTGATGAGTGCCATGATTCTGTCAAATGGTGTTCAGTAAAATGCGAGTGCATGGTCAGAGTGGAATGAAGTGTGAAATAGTGCAGATAAATTTAACTAATATCCTTTTCATGCAGTTAACAACCCACATGTTTGAGGAAAATCTACTTTCATAATATCGGGTGACAGCTGCCTAATATATTTTCAGCAACACTCACCATTTCCAACATCTAGTACCACATAAAAGTTCAATCATAATAACAGTAACAACGAGGGCTGAGTAGTTTAAAGCCCTGATAGCTTAACACTCCATAAGATGAAATCTTGTATGTTTGAAATTTTCATATCAAGTACAATGGTTTATAGAAGTAGAATGACATTTTGTAATGATTGCTCATAAATTGTTACTTTGACTGTATTAAAATCAATAAGAAAATTCATCATACCCTGGCATTAGCGGCGTTACGCTAACAGAGCATTATACCAATGGGTCCAGATGTTTCTTACTTCTAAAATAACATGAACTGAGTGCTTACCACAAGCATCATACGACATCTGTTACAATCAGTATAAAATATATGAATTCAAATAGTTCCTATATATACAATCAACTATACATCTGTAGTCATACCACTAGGCAGCAAGTACTTTGGTGAAGTATATATATATATATCACAATCATAATATCACACTGGAATATTTACAGCAGATATCTCTAAAACTTAGGAATGTGCACAATGCTGAGAAGCACATCGTAGCTGTAATCCAATTTTATTATCATTTTATCATTCTATAAAATTAATCGAGAATTCCCTCTTCATTACTACTTTTCCAATTTCTTTGCTTTCCGCCACATAACCTATGTTTTGTACCAACCACGTTGAATTCCTACTTTGCATCGTTTACGTCTGCTGCAATTTCCTTGACTACCTGCAATCATTGTCAAAGACAATACTGATGGTCCTGAATCCAATTTACTGAATAAGTGTAATTATTACTATGAAATTACCACGGATCTTGTTTGGTCTCAAAGTGGCACAACTGCCAGAGAAAATATACCTAATCAGCAGTTAAACGTATTTTGTTGTTTCTTAAGGAGTCTAACATCATTTAAACTCGATGTACTGTTTGTTGTAGACCTTTCAATTGGTCATGAAATATCAAGGATGCAAGTGTATACATGCAAACTCATTTACATGAACTAAAGCAGTCTCCCATCATCCTTTCATTAGTAACAGATATTTCAAATATTTGCCGCTTCCAACATATGGATAGCCCATTTCACCGACTTCACAAGTCTTAGATTTTTGTATGAACAATGAAGACACGACACTTTTAGAATTTCTCAGTGAATGGATTTCTTTACTTATTTTAACCGTCAAATCTTCAACATGAACTTAAAAAGACAAGTGGAAGGCCCCGTCCTACTAGTTTAAAGTAATGTTTACAATCAATGTCAAATAACTGGGATTTAATATGCGTTCACATTTTTTCCTAAGACAAAACTCCCGCTAATGATGATTTTACCAATGGTACTAAAACTGGCAACAATCAAACCGATAATTAGAGATAAACTTTCAGAAATAATTGAGGAAGTCAAGAAATTACAGCATAAATAATTGGCATTGTGAAACAGGTGATGGAAAATGAATTATCCTTCTCATCTCAATCTAAGCAAACTTCTGGATTTTCACATATGTCATTCCTGCAGAGTTTTGTTTCTGTTTTGCAAATGGCCATTATCCATCACCATGGCTGGTACAGTCATATTGGAACTCTCTGTTTTTGAATGTATGTTAGGTATGGTCCCAGGTGAAGTATTACAAAGTTTACAATAATGTTACCATGTTCTAGCTAGTAAACACTATCTACAAAGAATGGTGAAGATCAGCTGATTTTATTATTTTGTTGTTATGGGATTTTTTTTAGTCTTTTTTCAGTAGTATTTTAGATATGTAATGGTAGTCGGTGTACATTTCTGGAATCTGCGAGGCGTGTGACCAGTATTTGACATATCTTATCTTTATTGAATACTTCCCCACATATTCAGAAATCACAGCAATAAATTTAATTCTTGGGCAAAAACAAGATGAATTGCTTATAGTTATTAAAGAATGTCTGTTAGTTTTTTTAACAAACATTTTAAGTTCTGTTTCCCAGGTAAAATGTGGTAGTATGATACTATATGCACATCTTTAATCTTTCAAGCAAAAAAATTAACATCACACCTGAATCCAGATTTTGATTTGTAAGCAGATAACAAAATAGAGTAAAGCTTTCAGGGAACAATTTGCCAGCAATAAAGCAATTCTTCCCGCCCACAGTTTATCATCAATGCTGCTAAATCCGTTTGATTAGATAAAAAATTGTTTTATGAAGTAAAAACAAAATACATACCACATGAATTGCATTAATCAATGATAGCCATTGAACTAACCATGCTCCCATGGTGAATGAAATGTGAAGGTTTGACTTTAATTTGCTGCAACTTAGGATTTAATAAATGACAACGCCGGAAGTGTAACAAAATGGCTGCTACACTTTGGTCCAATGAAATAAAAAAATTTGTGAAGTTTGGTGAACCTGGTCGAGTCAAACTTATGACCAACACTTTTTTCTTGTGTTCTCATATTTCTGCACTATACAATTCACTTAGAGCTACTGAGTGTCCTTTATCATCACAAGTAAAGTTGTCCAAGTGAGTCCGCCACTGAAGTTGTTATTGAGTGAGCATTAGAATCTTTTTCTTTCTTTCTTTCTTCGTATTACTTCAAACAATCAATTTCTGATTATGATAGGAAGCCTTATTTCCGAGGAAAGTTTACAGGCTTAGTTTGCATCACTGATTAACATACAAGTTCAGTGAGATCTTCTAAGTGCACTAGGTGTAACTCTCCCAGTACAGGGGCCAACTGCTTTTAATCTTCTCTGAAGGATTGCATGGTTTCAAAACACCTTGCCCGAATAAGACACTTTGAGAGTGCCTTTGAAAAAAACCCAGACGAAACCCCATTAGGCATTGCTTCGGGGACCTGTGGGTTTGACACAAGTATGCTAACCACTAGACCACCATGACTCCTTGAACCTGATTCAAGTTCGATCCCCAATCACAGCTATTGTGTTGTGTCCTAGAGCAAGATAACCCAAAGTTAGTTTATATATTTCAAGCCAGGAAGTTTGCCAGTTAAACTTGTTGAAGGATGGCGGTAATTAGGATCGATGCATGTGTCAAACAGTTTCCTCCAGCAATAAAATTGAACTCCATTATAATGTGCTGAAAAAGGGCGTTAACCCCAATTTTTTTGTATTTTTCAAGTTGTTTAAGTACATGTATTAACTGTTGAACTCAACATTCCAGTGTCGAGTAAAATCTTGGTGGCTATAACTAATCATTGTAAGATGGATGATGCTGAGAAATACAGCATTAAGCCATTTCATACAATGTTTGCAGTAGGTCAATGACCTTCAAATTGGAAAGATTGACTTTCTAACTGTCTGGTTACAATGTATAATATAAAATGATAAATTCATCATAAGCAATCTAAATATCCCTTGCTGTTTGTATGCAAATCAAGGAATCAGTTAAATATGGTAAAGCATTATGGTAAAAACTAGCTATTTTTTTTACATTTGGCAGGCAAAAACTAGTTAACATTCGACAGACAAAAACTTGCTTATATTCTACAGGCAAACAATCAGTGAACATTCGACAAGCAATAACTAGCTAACATTCGACAGACAAAAACTTGCTTATATTCTACAGGCAAACAATCAGTGAACATTCGACAAGCAAAAACTAGCTATCATTCAACAGGCAAAAACTTGCTTACATTCTACAAGCAAATAATCAGTGAACATTCAACAAGCAAAAACTAGCTAACATTCGACAGGCAAAAACTTGCTTACATTCTACAGGCAAACAATCATTGAACATTCGACAATAAAAACTAGCTAACATTCGACAGGCAAAAACTTGCTTCCAACTGACAAAAACTAGATAACATTTGACATGCAAAAAATAGTTAACAACTAGCTAACATTCTACAGGCAAACAATCAGCAAACATCTGACAGGCTGACAACTTCCAACTGACAAGATAAAATTTGACAGGCAAATACTTACTAACACACTGATTTCCTAATAATGAAGCTACCATTGAAAATCTGGCTGAATAGTATTTTTTCGTCAATCAAACATAGCGGTAAACAGTGCGATAAATGAACTTGTCAATGCATCGGTAGTCTAGGGGTAGTGTCCACCTCTCATGCAGAAGGTCGTGGGTCTGATCCCCTGCATTTCATACCAACGACATAAAAAATGATATTAGAAACTTCGTTGCATGGCGGTTAGTATTAAGATGATTGGTCTGGTCGGTCCTGATGTCAGGATGCGGCATAAAGACATCCTATTTGGTGGACTGGTTTATGATTATTTATCATTGTCAACAGCAAGTTAATGTCAGGTAGGGCACAGTCTAATTCATTTTCCAGAATAAATCAATCATGAGAACAAAAAGCTTTTTTATGCCCCCCCCCCCCCCCCCCAATTTTTTTTGGTGGCATATAGTAATCGCAGAGTCCATCTGTCCTTCCGTCCGTTATTTCGTTTCCGGCCTGTAACTTTGTCATGCATAGATGGATTTTGTTGATACTTGCTACAAATGATCAACATAACATGACGGCGTGTCGAGAGTAAGACCCACACCTGTACCTCAAAGGTCACAATTTGAGTTTGTTTGACAACACTTTGAGTTTGTGTGAGATTTCGTTTCTGGCCTGTAATTTTGTCATGCATAGATGGATTTTGTTGATACTTGCTTCAAATGATCAACATAACATGATGACGTGTCATGAGTAAGACCCACACCTGACCTCAAAAGTCATGGCCATAATTTGAGTTTGTTTGACAACACTTTGAGTTTGTGTGAGATTTCGTGTCTGGCCTGTAACTTTGTCACACATAGATGGGTTTTATAAATACTTGCTACAAATGATCAACATAACATGACGTGTCACGAGTAAGACCCATACCCATACCTCAAAGGTCAAGGTCACACTTTGAGTTTATTTGACTTTCTGTCTGTTTGAGATTTCATGCCTGGCCTTTAACTTTGTCATGCATAGATAGATTTTGTTAATACTAGCTACAAATGACCAACATAACATGACAATGTGTCACGCATTAACCCAGAATCCCACTTCAAAGGTCAAGGTCACAATTTAACTTTGGTTGATGCCACTTTCAGTCTGATTGAGATTTCGTGTCCGGTCTGAAACTTTGTCATCTATGGATAAATTTCAAAAACACTTCATCAGCATGACATTACAAAGTGTCACGTGTAAGACCCACATGTGAACCTCAAAGGTCAAGGTCACACTTAGTGTTTGTTTGACAACACTTTCAGTCTGTATGATATTTCTTGACCGATCTATAACTTTGTCATCTATGGATATATTTTAAAAACACTTGGCTAGGTTGATAAACATGACATAATTAAGTGTCGCATGTAAGACCCATACCCTTTCCTGAAAGACCAAGGTCACACTTTCAAATATGTTTGATATTGCGTGTCTGGTCTGTGACTTTGTCTTTAACTTGGCTCAATTTATCAAGATGACATAACGACGTGTCATAAGTAAAACCTAGACCCGGTCACACTTTGTGTACGTATGACAACACTTTGAATCTGTTCGAGATTTCACGGATGGATTTCAAAAACACTTGGCTCAATTTATCAATTGATCAACAATTGATCTGTAACTTACATTTAGGGGTTTTAAAATAGCTTGACACAAGTGATCAGCATGTCATGATAATGTTTCACCTACATTTAACTGTTGAAATACCGAGACCGTTACATCAGAATGTCAAGGTCAAGGTTACACAAAGGTCAAGGTCATGCTTTAATGTAAAAAAAAAAAAAACCCATGAAATTGCATGTCTAGTCTGAAACATTAGACCATTACTCTTAATATTCATGGATACATCGCTACCTATTTTATCATATATTGTAATATTCACAGACCATTTGGGGGGCATGTGACACTTAACAGTGACATTTCTTGTTGTAGTTTAAAATATTGGTTTAGATTAACTCACTCAAGATAAATTTGGCTATATTACACAGTATCACCCTTCAATATTGTTTACAGATGAAGTACTACAACCTAGCAAAGGAGCCATGAGTACTGACTAGTCTTTATAACAGGTATCATCAAGCATTTTATCTCGACACTTCATCAGAGTATGCTTTATCTTTAAGTGTTTTAATCTCAAATAAAATCTCCACATTCTGCATAACACTGATATATAGTTATATATCACATAGTGTCTAAATGTAAAATTGGTATATGTTGACATATACTATGTAATATTTAGTTGATTGGCTGTATGGGTTAAGCATCACCTTCAACAACTTTTCAGTCATATCCCAACAGTGTCGAATAGAGAGTTCTGTAAGCACTGCCACACTGGAGCATCATGCAACAGATACATGACATGATAGCCCACCCAGACTCATTAAACTGACACCGGGCCGACCAGACCTATAACTATCCTCTAAATGCTGAGCACCAAACGAAGATGCTTCTAGTTATACCATTATTAAAGTCTTTGGTACTGACAGGCAGGAGATCGAACC
Source organism: Panopea generosa (assembly GCA_029582155.1). Lineage (NCBI taxonomy): Eukaryota > Metazoa > Mollusca > Bivalvia > Adapedonta > Hiatellidae > Panopea > Panopea generosa. Next base: position 52,054,608 of record CM055908.1, read on the forward strand.
AACCACCTTCCGAATGTGAGGCGGATGATCTATCACTAGACCATGCAATGGTTGGCAAAAATGTGTGAATGAAGAGTTTTAATCCTGTGATCTCAAAACAATGAAGGTGTTAATATTCTGCCTTTGGACACCTCTAATATAGACGCCTTTGGACACCTCTAATATAGATGGCTTTTGAATTATGTTTATATTAACTGACAGAGTGGAAAACAGTGCAGGAAGTGTTCAGATTGCTCGTTACGAGCAATCTGAACACTTCCTGCACTGTTTTCAAAGGCCTTCTGTGATTGGTGCGGCAAAACGCATATCTATGGAGTAAAGGGTTAAATCAGCTTGTACATATGTCTGTCATAGCAAAGGACCTGCTATTATTTTGCGGTAATCAATATTTTCTAATGAACTCCATTGTACCCAGATTTCATGTGACAAAAAAATCTTAAAAAAAAGAGAAGTGGAGAAAAAATAGGGAGAAGTGGTAAATTTCGTCACGCGGTGACACGAAAACTTAGTTTCATTAAAATCAATGCTATGTCATTATGTGTTTTTGTTTTATATTGTTTTTATAATGTTTTATATTGTTTTTGATTTATATCAAATGTGTTGGTTGACTGCCTTCCTGTCTTTTTTATGATGTTGTAATTAAGGAACTAGTTTTTGTGATATATTCTTACAGAACAGGGAGTTTAACTTTCTGAATAAAGATACAGGGAAATGAACTTACAATCTACTTTTTCATGGTAGGAGTATTCTTCATGCCACTCATTATTTTATTTTATTTTTTTTGCAAAGAACATGGAACACTAGAACCTGGTAAAAGCAGAAGATAAATGCTATTTATCTATAACTTTATCTCCGAAAGAGTAATCAAAAAGATATTTCTCTGTTCACATATCATTTTTACTTTTACTAAATAAACACTTTTTTATTAAAATGCAAAACATAATCATAAACTCATGAAACATACATTAAACACACATTTTTTAAATTTCAGATGCTGTGTTACATGCTATCCCCACTGCAGTCTACACACTGCTTAAACTAACTTAGTTACTTGACCGTTTTAATTCCTATTTATAAATATTTTGTACTTTCTGTTGTTTCCAATATTTCATGGCTCTTTGGAAGTCAAACTTTGTAGTTATAGGTCGGATCACAAATATTTATAGTAATTAAACCAGCTGATTTAAACAAACAAATTGAGTAACAAAACAATTTTTTCTATGTGAATTCTATACATCACTCATGGACACCGAATTAACAGTTGTTATAATCGATTCAGTTCAATTTGTTTATTTCGACTCGAACATATTTATAGACAACAGTTAGTGGCAACATAATTATCAATACCTCTTTAATCATTGGTAATTTCTAAAAATCAAACGCGCTAATTATTCATTTTAAACGTATAATTCAGAATTGAATTACACTCTTGTCAATCAACTATGCATCTCGCAAACACAAAGGATGATTACGTCATACGTGGAAAGTTACTTTGTTCATGGAAAACTCTGATTGACAGTTGAAAAAAATGATCGGTTTCAATTAAATGCTTGATGTTTTAACTCTATGCAAGGGAAACCTTGATCTTGGTCAGCCAAACGATTGTGTTGCCTAGCAACCTATACGATGTTGGCACGGGGTGTAAACATATATGCCGAAAATTGCCTGGGGATATTTGGGTCAGAAGTAACCGATTATTGCAATTTGCATTCCCACATGTGTGGCGACACTTATCCACGGATTAGAGAATATACCAAATATTGGTTAGAGTTGTAATTTGCACTTCGCTAGCATCCAGAAAAAAAGCGATGTTGCTAATTTTAAGGCGACTTAAATCTTCGCCGTGACCAAAAAAAAAAGCGAAGTGACGGAGAAAAAGCGACTTTGTCGCCAACGTCGCCCTCTAGTTTGAGCCCTGCCACTGTTTTGGTCTAGTAGTAGTGTGTTCACCAGACATGCAGGAAGTTACGAGTTTCATATTTGTGTGGTGGGGCATCATGCCAGGCGTCTCAGGAGCATGATACCCTGTTATTGCAGTGCTTAGTCTACTAGAAATATGGTGAATGGAAAAATGAATCATTCTGAGGCGACATATTTGTTTGAACCATTGTCAGTAGGAGCATGTTATAAAAGAGGGAACTACAGAACCCATTTCTCTGGAAACATCTCAAAAGGACTGAAATAGCCATGTGTATTGAATTCATTGCAATTTCATCTGTTCACTTATAAACACCTCCCCAAAAAATCATTACGTCAGTAAAATTCTTTTTATAACCATCTACAAACATTGAAAACACAAACAACATTTAATTTTTTCTTTAAATTATTTAAAAAAAACTACATAAGGCCATAATAAATTTATATTTTATGCTGTCCAACCATTTTATTTTCAAAAAAAAAAAAAAAAAATTAAAACAAATACAACAAAAAATTTAAAAAAATAAATAAAATAAAATCCTCCCGATGCCTCCAACCCCCTTCCGTCCCCCTTTTTAAGAAAAATTTGGATGATAATCTAGTAATTAATTTATAATGACCTAAGTGCAGTAAAGCATTCTTGAATCACTGTAATTACCCAACTTACAGAACCCTAATTGCTATTCTAAATTGGTTAAATCGACAGACAGCACTGTCTCAATTATAATGCTTTGATCTCAACTAAATGATGCATTTTTACTAACATGTTCCAATTTCTTGCAATATTATCTTGTTTTTTTCCTCTCTTTTTTGTTCAGTTTCTTCTAAACCCAAGGCACATAATCGCTCTGCCTGCATATGTATCCATCGTCATTTCCTATGACAGTTTGCAGTGTTCACAATAGAACATCTATATTACAGACATGTAATGGCTAAGTCATACCAAAAAACTCAACATCTCTTTACTTAATGCCAAACTCTGCATTTAGATGGTATTTACACAACAGGATGTAACTATATATGGCATATCCAGGTTCATTAATGGTGTGGGAAGACCTCCGAATAAATCTGAGTAGAACAACTGTCCTTCCACAAGTAACAATCTGAGTAGAACAACTGTCCTTCCACAAGTAACTAGCAAACTTTTCACATAGAGTTTTTGGACCCAGCTGAACTTAAACTCATGGCCTTAGCAGTTATGTATAAGTTATCATGACAAAGAGTCTTAGACCGCTGGGCCATGAAAATCCTGACTGAAAGCTCATGGAAAATTACTCTGAATATCTACAAAACACCACTCACATGTCACCCGATAGTACTGCAGTTACTGAACACTTGAATGACCAGATACATGTGACGAGTGATTGATGTAGTGTAATCAACATCTGTCATCAGCCAATAACATCAGACACCAGTCATGCAATGCATAATATCTCTCCACACTTTTATAAGGTAAATTACCATTAATGTTTTCCACATAAAATTCATGTAATGTAGACCATGTATGCTCAATCTTTCTTTTCTTTTCTTTGGCTTTCTTTCCAATCATTTCCTTCCCTTTTCTTTTCAATAACAAAAGCCAAGGGTTCGACACTCATGGCTATTTCAGTTCCTTTGAGATGTTTCTGGAGAAATGAGTTTCACCTTTTATGGCATGCCACTGCTGTCAATAATTCAAACAATTCTGTTATCTCTGATCCATCTTTCCATTCACCAAACTTTTTAAGAATCTAGCAGACTAAGCACTGCAATCAAAGGGTATCATGCCCCATCCCACAAATCACATTATATTAACACTTGGTCAAACTATCCTTAAGTTAATTATTTTCCAAGTCTTTGGTATGATGCTGGCTGCATGGGGATCCCCAACCCACAAATCATATCAAACTCATGAATAACCTCCTGCATGCCTGGTGAAAACTGTACCACTAAACCACAGCAGAGGTTGGTATTTGATAAGTTCTGATATAAAAAAATTTCTTGCATGCAATCTGGGTACAATGGAGTTTAATAGAAAATGTCCATTACCACAAAACAATGGCAGTTCCTTCGCAATGACAGACAAATGTACAAGTTCATTTCAAGAATATAACATGAACATCCTTATTTACTATCAAACAGCAGTTCACATACCTTTTTGTCTAGTCCCCCCACCTATGATCATAATTTTGCTCTCTAGATCTATAAAAAAATATGCAATTAATTAACATGAAGCCTAAAAGATTTCATGAAAAATCAAATTCTCGGAAGCACCTAATTCAGCAGAAGCTATCCCATCTGTTATCAGTAGAGTGTAGTACAGAACTTTCCTCTCTCAGATAATCTTGACAGGTATATCTATCAGTTCTGGGCACAAGATTATCAGTAGATTCTCATCAATATTTATGGATGAGCAAAGTGGTAGCAGCAGCAGCTCCCATGTCTGTTGAAGAAGGTAATTTGGAAACCAACATGATCTTATAATGCACATGTATGACAATATTGAAATTTGTTGAACTCTTCACAGGAATTTCACTTATCTCTCATCAACATTTGAACCGAATGTGAAACAGTATTTCCAATTTTGGGATCTTCGTTAGATGCAAGTTCACAATATATGGAGTTTGTGAACAACCAGAATACATGTACTGGCCAGACTACAGCAGGAGCGCCTCTACCCAGGACATAAGACAATTGACCTGACGAGTGCTGTCAATCAATAATAATCCAATCGGCGATCGGTATTCGTTGCTCCTCTGCCTTTTTCTTTAGACAAACTAACAGTCTCTAAGTCAACACTACAGTGTATTTACTTTGACAAATAAAGCCAAGTGGCCAGAGGTAGGAGCGACAGTCACTCTCGTGTCAGGTCAACTGAACCAAATGTGAGAACCCTGTCCAGTCAAATTCATATTACATGTATCAAATTTTCAGGCATCTGTCCTAGTTTTCCAACAATAACACTACCCATCATAAACAACCTACGTGATTATTTACAGCAAAGCCCATTTTAAACAAGCTTTTCTAAACAATCATTTAATAAACTAATCAACACTGAAATTGAGAATAACCAATGCTTACTTTACACCTTAATTTAAATTTCACTGTTTTATTCAGAAATTTCAATGCTTAAAAACCCTTAAAAAGTATCAGCCCCAAAGTAATATAATAAGTACCATAACTACGATACAAGTTTATTTCTGCTATCATCAGACTGACAATTTAATACAAACACATATTTATCTTCCCCCGTGGCGAACCTTTGACAGCTGTAACAAGAAGAGATGATTTGACCTTGAATTTGAATTTAATATCCCCCCCCTCTCCTCCGATTTATACCATAACTGTAATTTTTCACCAACTTATCCAAATACCAGACCATAAATTTCACCAATATTATGCATAATATTACATGTATGAGTGAGTCAGACATGCAGGCAGGAATAAAAAAATATATAATGTTGACCTTGTATGCATCAACCAGGCAGGTAGTTATTACATTAGCTATATAAATGTACTCTCTGTCATTCTACATCTATTGTCAGCAGTTACTTTTTGTTGTATTCTACATTAAACCATGTGTATAGTCACCAACGTGCAAAATTTATTTCAGTTTACTTTAAGTAGGCTTGTTTATTTTACAATCTACCAAATAACAAACCAAAAAATAACCAACACCAGAATGAGTCAAGTTTGATTAAAAATTACACTGTCAACTGTCAAGTTTTTCATACATGTCAAACACCCACACTTATCAGTTATGGGACTCTTCTTTTGGTGTTTTCTCTATAAATCTTGCCCAGCCCAAGCTACGCCAACGCTAACATTATCCAATCAGAAACTGCTTTGTTGACAATTTTCTTATTTATGTAAATAAATGAGCTAATCCTCTTGCCCCCAGACAGACTGATCAAATCTTTCAATTTGTGTCTTTGTTGACTCTGTTGACACTGCTATCTATCATGCTTAGATCAAATACAACTCACCGCTTCAGGTCGATTTGGGACACAGAAGGGTGCAAAACTTTTAACACTGACAGTTTAAACCAACTGTTATCTCAAATGCCATATTCAATTTTTAAGGTATTTTTTCACCTTACAGTTCTAAACTTTATCTTTAATGTGACCTGAAATTAATGTAGTTCTCATATTTCGCTGCACTCTACTTACTTCATGTAATAAGTAAAACAGGTAATTGCTGTAGAACTAGAACTGCATGAATTTTGTGTTTTTGAAAGGTCAGGGATTGAACCCATAATCTCTGTTGTGAGTGGCCAACAGGATTTCATTTAAGAGAAAGATGGGGGGTACTTAGGGGGTGCATGCAACACAAATCTGACAGGTATGCACGTATTTCGCAAAGGTATAGTGAATTCTAATAAAATATGGTAAGGGGGAGGGGGCTACTGGATGCATGACGATTACAAACCGTAACACTCCTGAAAAGATCTTTATATGGCTAAAAACTACCCTGCCGGCCTGGGCGACCACAACACAGTCTCCATTGTACATCCATGGTGAAACTTGAACTGTGTAACCTAACATTTAATCCAAATCAACCTCAATATGCTACCAACAGAAGTAACTCGATGTGACAGGTACACATTTTTAACATAATACTATGTTTTTGATTTTTTTTTTAATTATTTAGCATTATTTTTATACTATCAAAGGCTAACAGACCATCAGTAAACTTGACCTCCCTTTCCTGGGATTCAGAAAGGTTAACCAGTACCAAAACACACCATCTCTGCAAATAACTGATAATTTTCTCATTTGAATTGGCAGCGAGATGAATGACAATGAGATGCAATGTCGTATATCAATCATCACAGAGACTATGACTGGTCGTGATTTCGAACTCATGACCTCTGGATTTATAGGCAGATGCAATAGGACTGAGCCAAATCGACCCCACTTGTAAAATTATAATTCAAATTAAATTAAAATTTCTCTGGCCCAAATAAATGCGTAATTTTTGCAAAAAATAATCACCCACAGGCATGATGGCATATATCTACATTTATTACAAATTGATTTTCATCAAAAAAGCCTCAAATCTCTTTAAAGGTGACTGACAGTATAATATCCGACAAAACGGCAAGATTTATTTTTATCATTGCTAACCATTCTGAACAGAGGTTTTATATAATGTTATATATTTTTTATCCCAGCTGAAGCTGGTGCAATGATCAATAAAATGTATTGATGAAGTCTATCTCCAGACATGATTATGTCATATACTGATGGATTACTTCTCAGACCTGCCACTCTGGAGATCACAGTAACATGTTGGGGCATGAAAATAACATTCTATCCTGCTTCTACAGACTATCTGTATATAGTTGTGTTTGTTAACATCATCAGTTAACTGTAATGCTAGCATGACCTTGAAAACCATAGTGACATTGAAATATCTGCAATTGCCTGACCTTGAAACCATGAAAAATATCCAGTTAATAAAGGCATCAGAACCAAAGACAAGAACAAGAATATTTTTATTATTCATGATTGATTGATATTGATTATCAACTAGTGACCTATGTTACGTCAGTAGCTTACAATCAGGGATATAATATCCTGGTTTGAACTTAATCATTGACGCCAGTCGCTATTTTTGTGCTGCAGAATCAAATGTATAATTTTCTGCACATAGTTTTGCAGAAATGTTCTGTTACAGAGCAATTATTGCACATTATTAGCCATAAATACATATATAATTCAGCGAGTATGTGAAAATTATCACATGACTGAAGTGATAATTATCATAAATTGAAAACACAGCAGTGGTCTAGTGGTAGAGCATCCGCCTCACATGGAAGGACGTGGATTCGATCCATGGCCAGGTCAAACCAAAGACTTGAAAAATGGTACTAGAAGCTTCCTTAAATGGAATATACAATGTATATTGTAAAACCTATCATGTGTTGCATATGGCTGTAAATCCCATCCTACTAATTGTATACTATTTTAAACTGTTCTTGTTAATATCATGGATAGATAGTTGAGTAATATCTACAACTTCAAACACAACTGCCTAGCTGTATCCCATTCATACAAAACAAGCATGAATTAAATATCTGTAAAATTATCTTCATTCCAAGCCATCACATAGAATGTTCCAAATTCTTTAAGAAATTACCGATAGCAGCAAAGTTAATCAGATATTTCTAAAATTAACTTTGATAATAAAATACCTCTAAAATAAGCTTAGATAATAAATACTTTTAAAATAGATACCACAACAGACAAATGTCCTCATTGGAATTATACTTTCGAATAGACTACACTACAAGTTGCTGTGAAGAGAAGCTATATGTTGCTGTAACTGGGACAAAAAAATTACACCAGGAGGCGTTATCTCATCTTTATTTATATAACTGCTGAAGCGATCACTTTGATAAGGAGTGATGTGCAATGTACAGGAAAATAGTTATGTATATCATATGCAAATGATGAGATCAACATTATCTTGGCAAGTGAATAATAACAAAATGACTTCCTGTCAAAAACTATCAATTGGATAATAGTAGAATTTGAACCGCCCGTGAGGTTCCCACATGTAATCTGGGTGTTTGGTATCAGTCATTTAGAAAGATCTTTAATTTTGTGCTTTCAGTGAATTTTACTTTGTTGTTGCAGTCATGTGTTTGGAAGTTGGGCTATCCATAAAAAAATATTTGTTTCCAGTATTGTGGGTAGGTAGTAAGATAAAATTTAACACAAAAGTTTAACATGGGTATCTACAGGACAACACCGACAGGGTCATGGCAATAGCTCTCCTTGGACTTCGTCCCGGCGAGCTAAAAAAATTAGGCTAAATTTAGATTTTTTGTATTCCGGTAGTCACTTTAAAGAAATTAAACGCTTTGAAAGTCAATCAAAAACTTTGGGTAGCTGCAATTTTGAGTGAGTAGGTAGGAGCACGGCAAACAATTTATTTTTTAAGGACGGTCTCGGGTGTTCGAATATCACTACAAAATATATATCATCAGATGAATAAAATCTTGATTTGCATCTGTATAAAAATAGTGACTTTCATTTATGAAAGATAGCAGATACATTAAATTTTGGGAAATAACTTTAACATGTTTAAGCATCATGCAATATTCAATATTGATATTTCTTATATGATTTTTTTTAAATAGTTATTAATGCCAGTTTTTAACAAATTACTGGTAATATATTAAATATGATACCGAGTTTTAACTCTAAACCTGTCTATTCACTATATAATTATCTATTTACCACGAAAATGGATCCAGGTTTATGTTTTTGCCACACTTTTAAAATCATTTAAATTTAAATTTTAAATCATTTAAACATCCTGTAAAAATCTCCAATCTGCCAATAAAGTCTCATTATATAGGGAACAAATTACCTGTGGATTACCAAGCTTAAGTAAATTCCAAAACATTTAGTCAATTTATATTCTTGTTTGCAGTAAATCAATTCATAAAATATAAAACAAAACACAACAGTACACCTGATCATTGGTATGGTAACAAATACAATACAACACAATACAAGTCTTAAATTTAGTAAATAAGAGACAGGGCTTTTTAACCTAATTAAACAGAGACTGATTTTCCACTACTATCTCTTCTTACATATTAAAGCAGGTTAAAAAATATGGATATGAAATATTATAATAGCTGATAATTAATGGTAAAAACATTATCTTAACAATGTTATGCTTTATTTTCTAGTTTACTAAGCTTTAAAACAAATTTCCAAACTTCCCCCCAATCATACCGTTTTCCCAATTTCGGAGGCTTGGACCTATTCCTAATTTACAGGCAAAAAGCCCTGAGAGCTCTGCTTCAAAATACTATTTAAAATAAAAATCATTTTCTCAACTCAAATACCACTATTCAAAGTAAAAAATAACTGTTAATAGATTATCTGCTGCTGAATAAATATGATTAAAAAGACAAAACCTTAGCAAAGATTTGTTGGATGTTAACAACGCTGATGATATCAGAACTAGCAGGTCCATAAAAGCTACAAGTTCACTGTTCCGACATCCTTATACCAAATCTGATATACCTAAGATGGTATCAAATTCCCAAAACTTAAACAGTGGAGAAACGTTTGTGTTACAGTTAGACAACTTGCAACAATTCTTTAGTGTACTACTAGAAAACAAGGGTGTTATTGAAAAATTGTGTAACATAGGAAATGTGGCACTTCAACATTAAGTACAAGGAAATGACTGTCAATTACATATTTCTGGTAAGAAAATACCATAATGATGAATCTATGCAGATGGCTATTTTCAATGTTTTTCTTTCTTTAGTACAACTATTCAGGATACTTTTTATTTTTTATTTTTTATTATGTTTCAATGAGAAAAAAATAGCTTTAGCCAAGGTCTTCCAACATTTACAAATGTATAATATATACCACATTACCAGTAAGAACAAGCAATTGGTCTCTCATATTTTATTCATAAACAGTCAAAAGCAAGCCTTAAGACATGATTTTCCAAAAAATACATTCAGAAGTTATCATAAAAGGAATGAAAAATGGAAAATAAGAAAGATATGCCCTGCATTATCAATATATGGACTTTTTCACCTGACCGTAACAGTCTCGAGACTGGAAATGTATCGACTCTACATCAATAAAATATACTGTTTTAAAGTAAAAAGTCGGGATGATTTTCCAGTTACATATAAAAAAATTTGCTGTTGAATGAGGTTCAATGCCATTGACAACACATGGCATATCCAGCTCTTATTAGCAGAATAAGACCTAAGGATGAACCTAAGTAGAACCATCTAGGCCTAAATCCACCTCAGCAGAGAGAGATAAGGGATCATTAGATAATTAATTAGATAATCGCCCCTGAGGACCCTTCAAAGTTGAATTGTGGAATTGGCATATTTTTTCTTTTGTGTGTAACTCTAACTGCCGACCTGAGTGGTATGTGGTAATAATTCTTATCTCATTATCATATATGTGTTTAAAACATTTTCATTGGACAACATGATATTCTTGGAACCCACTTACTTTTGCGTTTCTCGCGTAAACAAAGAAATATCAACAATTTGAATTGTTGGTTTAACAATATTCAAACTTAAAATGACGTTCACAACGGTTCCACGCGTATTTTAATAATAAAATACAACAAAAACAAATGTTAGATCTAGTCCTATCTGTTTTCTTCGGTTTATTGTTTTATAGTTTACTTTGGTTCAGCAATTTAACCGGGCGCCACAATTAGACAAGAAACAATGAATTAGGTCACAAAATGTTCAGATTTGAGATGTATTTTGTACAACTGAACATAATGTTTACCGAACTTGAATGCTAGCCCACAGCCCAATTTATTCAACAGAAAAAATGAAAGAAAAACATGTACTTTATTTGATTTGTGCATGATTCGATCATTCTTTACACATGCATAAAAACCAGAAAATGAATTTAATCCTATAATGAAACTACAGCACCTTGGACAACTCCGCCATGGGGGGACCTATATGTAAATCAAAATGGAGTCTGCATGCTGAACATATGATTCAACAAACCAATTATCTCAATTTCAATTGAATATGGGTTAAATACAGTATTATAAGTAAGTAAGTAAATTCTTTATTTATCGAGGGTGATTCAACTGATAAAGTCAATCTTCCTCAAGGCCCTCCAAGCAAAAGCAAATACAAGCTTGTTGGTGGTAATACTCATGTTGAGGGTAGGCCAATACATCGACAAAAGCAAAAAAAAGTCACTTAATACAAAAAGTTATTTTAAGTTTGGTCATATTTTGTCTACATTTGTATATCAGTGACTTAATTGTCTCTTTATGAATATACATTTAACTGTTGCTTAGGGCCACTGTGCGGCATCGAATATTTCCCACATCTTTGCAGAAAATGTACGACCTTTGTCACAATATACATTAAACTTAAACGCGCTGAAATAAATAAAAATAAAAACACCTAAAGTGGCAAAAAAATTGCCTACCCCTCCCACTCAAATATCAACAGTTGTTTACATTATTTCCAAACATGGAAAACGCCGGTCGATTTTTGAAACATAAATGATGCAAGATGAGATATAAAATTAACTTAAATATTTCAATAAGTTATATTCGAATTCTAAAGAAGGTAATAACTCACCTGACAAACCAAGCCTATTATAAAATCCAAGGAAAGGAGAGTAAATTAATTCCGGTATTCACCTTTTGCCGGGTAAGTTTTACGCAAGGTACCGTGAGACGCATGCGCACATGCAACGCGTGCCAGACTAATGAGAAATATGCCGATCCTCAACAAAGGGAATTAATTCAATTCCACTGGTGTGTTAAGTAAATATGTATTACTTCCCTTGCAACCGTACCCGCTATTCAGTTTGGTTTCATTGACATTGATTTAATAATATAAAAAAAATAATAATATTAAAATAACCAATCAAAAGTTTACTTAGATTTGTTGGTGAAGCAAGAGCCTACAGTGTCCCGTTAGGTATAGACGTTTAGTATAGACGAGTCGAATCATAACAGACAAAAGACGAGGTTCACGCCTGTTTAAAACTATAAAATTAAACCATAATCTTTTGTAAAGTTTGATGTTTGATATTCTGATTATACTTTATTCTTTAAAATATAATTATATATATTTTGTTTTTCAATTTTATATTTTACCCAATTTTAACCGTCTGTGGAGTCATTCTATGAATATTATAAATATGAAATTAAAAAAAATATATACATATTTTAAAAGAATACATTATATTAGATACAAGTACACCAAGCTTTGCTGAAAAATAAGTATTTAAAAGAAATGTACTTTACAGGACCATTATTGGGGCTTTGTGAACCTTGTCAGAGTCCTTTGCGCACAATCGAGTAACGTTTAAAAACGGTTTAATCATGATTTTTCAGGTAGATCAATTTATTCGTGAATATATGTGTCACGAATACAACAAATACCCCACATATAATTTTTCATAATTATCAATATAATAAATTACTGTAACGTTTAGCTACATGGATTTGAGACATAACTATTACACAAATTAACCCAATACGTTTTACACCTTATTTCCAATAAAGTTCTTATTTATTTTATGCAAATGATATGAATGTCAGCATCAATAAAGTTATCATATATGTTGATGATAGTGCTGTCCTTTTCTCGCACAAAGATCTTGATGCTATATAGTTAGAAATAAACTAGGCAATGAACTTGAAAAGTGAAGAATATGGCAAGGAAATATTTTATAAGTCCTTGGTCCTTGTAAATCGTTATCTATGCCTCCAGGTAAAACGGAATGCTTTTCACTTGGTTTTAAGAGGAAGTAGCAACGGTTGATGGTTTCGTTGTACATTGTAATGGACACACTATTGTGTCTCAAGAATCTGTTAAATATCTTGGAAGTGTTTTTGGTAACTGTCTCTTTGCCACATCTGTTGTTAATAACATTGTTCAACATCAATCCTAGGTTTAAAGTTTCTGTATCGACAAGACCAGTATTTAACTTTATGAACCCGAGAAAAAATGTTATGTAATACTTTAATACAATGTTATTTGGATTATGCATACGAATCTTAATTTGTACAGTGACGTCTGAAACAATTGAGACACAAATTACTAATAATTCAAAACAAAATTGTCAGATTTATTTATGGTTATGGTTGTAGAACTTCTTTAAAGGTCTCAGATTTCAGTAACCTTGTACTGGCTAAATGTTGAAAATAGACTAAAACAACTGACACTGAACCATGTTCATAAATGTTCGATAAATGTCCGTCTTTCCTACATGACAATATGATTATTCTCTATGTTTCTCGTAATATTTTTTATATAAACATAACTTATAACCTGTATGTCGTGATTATCAATAAATAAAACATAAAGTAATTCAGCAATAAACAGCATATATAACTATAATCACCACATAGGCGGATCTAGATCGTAGGTCAACATTCAATGTTGAATGTTGACCCAGGATCAGCAATCGTAGATCAATATTAAAAATAAATCAGAGCGTAGATCATTATTAAAATGCCCAAGTCGTAGTCCTACATTCAATGTGGATCATGTCTCCAGCGACATATCAACATGCAAACTATTCAAGACGTAGACCAGCGGTCAGTTTGTAACCATATCAGAACTAATGTTTGTTGACCACATTACATGGTGAAATTGGGATCGCAGATCGATATTCCATGTAGACGGAGGTCAGTTCGGTTGTTTGAATGTTTAGCGTCATTTTCACTTCATCGAGAGCTTACAGGCGATCAGTTTACCTTATCACTTTTTCAAGGATCCTGGATGGTTAGCCAATACCCAAGCACACCCATCTCTGGTAATAACTGATAACTTTCCCGCTTAAATCAGCGGTGATAGTCAAATGACAATGGGACGTAATGGTGTGATATATCAATCATCACGGATAATGTGGTCGGGCAGAGATTCGAATTCACAACCCTTGGATTGACATACCCAGGTCAGCAATCGCAGACCAAAATATGGTGGTCCGCTGATTTCCTGGAAAGATATACACAAATTTTAAGTTGTTGTTGTTGTTATGGTTGTTGTTTTAAAAACGTGTTAACTTACCAATATTTCTGGAATCCCGGACGTGGCCAAGACACACCTCCTTCGAATCCGCGAATGTACTATTATACCAAAACTACATTGACAAAATAACGTGCTGTTATGATGCAAGACGAACTATAATAATATTTGTCGACCTAAGCCAACCTTTCTAACAAATAAAACAAACACATGCTAAAAGTTGATATTAGCAAGGGGACATAAATATTTAAAATACATACACTTAACTACTGTTACGTGTACTCGTATAATTATGTGAACGTAACGTATTTAGTGCAAGGGCCACGCAATATTCAGTTTTCAGCTTGGTGTACGAGTAAGTCATTTAGATCGTTATTCTTCATCAGAGCTCAGTAAAGACAGTAACACCTAATCAACTAAAAAAGTATTTTGTAGTACAGTGGATTTAGTGTTGGCCGATCATGCCAGGGAACACCAGTTTGATCCCAGGTTCGCCTCGATGGCCTCCCAAAAATAACATAAAGCACTGGTTCTATCAAGAAAACGCACTCATGCGAGATTCACATGAACTCTGAGCTTACTTCACAATCGACGTAAAAGATATTGGTTTAAACTAAGAAGAAAATATTTAAAAACTTAAAGTGTTGATATCTATATAGACGTTTAAGTGAGTTTTTTTGCGTAAATCAGTTAACGGTTCTGCATAATTTATGTATTAACTTAGTTAAGTCAATATAGGTGAAACTAGACCCTGGATGGAATATTTATTTTCTTTGAAGAAACTGGTCAATATTGAAAGTAAAATCATTTAAAATATATTTTAGTAATCCATGTGTGTATTTCTGTAAATTAGAGATATACCATCTGAAATTTGTGATTTCATTTACTCGTTCAACGTTGATATCAACGTGGCTGCTGTACCTTTAAAGACAATCTGCGGACTCCGGTTACCCTGTGTTTGTTGTCCATCCATCAATCAGGGTATTTTTTAAACTAACCGTGGTAATATTTTTATAACCGTTCTGATAACAATTGATTACTACCTATGTCCATGCTCTACAAGGGCAAATTAAGAAATGCGGCTAGGGATAAACGTTCTTAATACGTATATGCATGCTTGCGTGCACGTGTGTCCATGCGCGTGCGTGCGCGTGTGTATGCGTGTTGTGGTTGTGGTGGGGGTTGTGACATTGTCAGTGCCATCTAAGTTCAATATCATGGTGTTCTACGGAGTTGGTCCGTCGCAGGGTACTATATGTTATTTGAGCATTAAGGGGGTCGTGCATCCATCTCCGCAAGTAACTCATAACTTCCCCACTTGAATCAGCGGTGAGAGACGATTGATAATGATACACCATGTCGTATATCAATCATCATGGAGACTGTTGCCGGGCGGGGATTCGAACTCACGACCCCTCTATTGACAGTCAGACGCGTAACCGACTGAGCTAATCTGACCCAGCACATGTAATGAATGACCCAAACAAAAATAATAACTATAAATGCAAACTTTTATTAAAATAAAATAAAAAAATGTAGATCTCAAACAGTTTTATGTAATAACATGTACATACTTTGTTAGCTTTACATTACAAAATATTATGTATAATACAATCTCTAAGGGTTTAAGCCGAACATCAACATTTCATTGTTGTGTTAACACAGATTTTGATAAAACGATCCATAACGGTAAAAAAGCAAGGATAAACGAGTACTTAATTATTGAAAAATTATTATTTAAAAGATGCATACCACTTGAGTTATCATATTTTCTTATAAGCTGCTATTATATTAGCCATACATTTTTATATACAATATACATGTATTATATAGAATGAACTTAAATTACATTTCTAAGTTTAACATACCATGTAAAGCCATGTAATGAAATATGCATTGGTTGTTTGCATAGATACCCACGCATACGTTATGATATATTATCCGGCCATAAACCTTCCGTTTCATTCCAGTACATTTTATTCCCCGCAGTTATTTTTGCTCGTTGGGATAACGTTAGTATAAATATAAAACAACGAGATAACAATCTCACAATCTCATTGTGCAGAAGGTAAGTAAATACCAATTTATTTGAGTTCGACTGCGAAAAAAGTATAAATCGCTCTCAAGTCCGTTTCCTGAGTAGAGCCAGAAATGGGTGCTGTTTTTGGAAGGTTATCATTGCACCACGGCCCGGCGGAATATTATGTGTTTGATACCCAGACGGTCTACCAAGATCAAGACAGGCCATGCCAAAGCCATCAGAAAACATATATATGGTTCTATGTAACCTGTTGGTCCTGCGTCAATATAATTATAATATATCATGTGGCCTGTGTGCACGATTCTACAATGCGGAAGTTGACGCCGTCTAAAATGACATAAAAATGGTTGACTGCAACACCATACAAGACAATGCAACCACGCACATACAGGGTGGATATATGTATATACATGTAGGGCGTTTTCCTCCCCCACAAAGTCACAATGAATAATATATCAATACATGTGACCTAACATTTTGGGATACGTACGAACCATAACGCACATAGGTAAGATATCAATAACACTTACTTCAAGCAGTCTATGAGAAAGTGACATCGCTAAAATTAACATGGACATGGATTAATCCCAGAAATAGGGGGGGGGGGGGGGGGTATTTACTTTTTATGTCCAAAAGGTTTGAGACTTGTTTCTAAAGGCAAATTTTAAGCTGAGTCCGAAAATCCATTTCTTACAAACTAACGTTTGGTCTCAAATCCAAGATGGCCACCAAAATGGAGACAGAGAAAAACGACAATTTTAAGTAAATAAATATACACCTCAAAGAGTTTTTATGGTTGCGTGTTTTTTTAAAAAAAGCGCTATTGTTTTGGGTGCATATTTCAATGTTTTGAATTAGGTATCAGATGAACAATACTTTTTCAGTGGTAAATAAAAATGTTTTATTTTTTAAATTCTGTCTATTAAAACGAATTTTACAGCAAAGAATGGTTTTAAATAAAAAAAAATCAATATGAATAAGTGTTGTCAAAATAGCAATCAGTAATTTTTCCTCCATTAAAAAATTGGCAGACACATGCTCTCAAAACAGTAATATCGCCAACAATACAACTATAGTATCATTTCAGTTATTATGTGTTTAATAAAATAGGATATATCTAGTGTTAATTGGAAGACATTATGTAAAATTATAAGGGAAGGGCCGAGTCTAAGTTGAGAGAACTTGTGGCCCAACCCATTTGCTATTTACATGTATATATTGGCAATAAAATATGTTTAAACGGAATTGGAAGACAATGAAGACGTGGCTAATGTTGTAACATGCAAATTCACATGATGGAAATGTTTGAAAGAGGATACTAGACATGTTTAATCCTAAGTTTAGTTTCGTCTATTGTTATCATATAGGGAATCGTGGCTAGTTGTTGACTTTGGTTATATGTTTACCTTTAAGAAATACATAGACAAAGCAATGAATAAATGGATGAACGTACACACAAGCACATACACATGCATGCACGCACATAAAAAGAGAAAATCATACAATGCAATTGAAAAATACTATCACAACTTCCAAAAGGTATAATTAGTAATGCAAACTACACAGTATCAAAGTACATTGAAAAATGTTAACAATACGTACATGTAGTTCTACAGAATGGCATGCCGGCATGCTCTTGTACAACAACAACAACAACAACAACAACAACAACAACAACAATAATAATAAAATAAATACTACGTTCTTATCAGCAGAATATATGTAAATTCCGTTCTACAGGTACTTTGAGTTCAATTGTTTGCGTTGCTGCTCATTTATCTGCTCTTCTGCTCGTTTTGTAAACGACATCGTTAAAGTTCAAAAGTGTATCTCTCTGACCGTTTAGCTACAGCTTCTCATAGTTCAGTTGTCTGTTCTGCTGTAGTGGACTCTACTGAAGGTTTATAATCATTTTGACTTCCAACATTCTGTCCTATGCCCAGTGTCTTTTTAACTGCCGCTCGAATTTTATCAAACAACAGATACAACGGCACCTTGCAGCAGGAGCCGTAATGCGAGAGACAAACTGCCGCAACAATAAATCCATCTCCGAGTGCAATATCGTAATAATAATATGTATAGATCATGCTTCTTACCACGTATGGTAACCACAGTGTGAAATACAGGGCTGCCATAATGGCGAACATGTGCGTTAACTTCATATCCGACTTAGATAGGTAATATGTTTTCTTCAGATTTTGCTTTCTGTTTTTGAATTTATCACTCAGTGAAACTTTCTCTTCCGGTGATTCGGGTTCTTCCTCAGAAGAATCATAGTCGTCTGATTCGTTGCAAAATCCGTCTTTGTTGTCTGCTTTTTGCGCCTTCATTTTGGGTTTAACTTGTTTTGTACCGGCTCCTTGAAATTTAAGATACTGTTGTTTAAGCCGATCAGAATACGAATCTCCTACACATTCCATATTCTCTTCCAAAATGATCTGCCCATCTCGACCCGCCCTTTTTTTAAGAATCTGCACCCTAATAAGAATTGCAATATAAAATCCTAAAATCACAACGACTGGTATCCCAAAATGCATCGCTACAGTAAAATCGAAATGTGTCGCGTTTATTTCGTAGTCTACTGCGCATTGGTACTGCTTTGGATCGTATGCAATTTCTCCCCAACCCCAAAGGGGAAATGCTGCAATTACTCCGTCAAACAGATACATTGCTACCAGCATTAAGCAGACGACCAGATCGAAAAATATTTCCTGTCGTTTCGAAGGCTTGAATATGTGCAAGAACCTCTCAAACATGAGTAGCATAAGAGTGTGCGAGTTGATAATGTTACAAAACCCCATAACAAAGATTGTTAATTTACAAAACGCGTCTGGCAGAATCCATTCTCCGGCAGCAGCCGACAACGCTGCAAATAGCGTCCATAATAAGGAAGCTATAACGTCAATTATCGCCAAGTGAACGAGTAGTATGGAAAGCGGGAGAGTGTCCGCTTTTCGTAATCTCCGTCTGCGAACAAAGTTAAACAGGAAAAATCCGTTAAGGAAAAACGACAATGCCGCTGCAAAACACATCAGAGCGGTTGGAGCAAGAGCTGCCGCCATGTTGAAATGTTTCTTTAATTATCCGCCAAATAAACAGCCCGATGTTGGTCAGAATGCTTGAAAAAAAAAAGAAAGAAATAATTCATATGAGATATTTTAGGTGTTGTCCAATCAAAAAAGTGCTTTTTGTCTTTACTCTGTATATTTCGCTGCATAATTGCTCTAAATAGGCTAGCACAACGTTGGTAAAATTTAATTGCCTGATATGTTTGTATAAATGCATGCATGGACGTTTGCTTAAGTCCGAGATGGTAGGCCTAAGCAGAAACGTACACACACTCTACATTGTATATGCAAGTTAGAGTTTCGACTATTCGAGACAATTATTTCAGCAAAATGCCTTCTAGAATAGGTAAACACAAACTGCTCGATTATCGTCAGTTACGTGCTCCATGTATATATTTATATCCGTTTGATAACAACGCTATCTATATTCTAACTGAAATTAGATATTCTCTTACCTTTATGCAAGCAGTAGTAAATATATATATACCTACAATAATCGAAACAAACCCAAAAAATAAATCTCAACGGCGGCAAGATACACAGCAGTGAAAACTAATTATTTAAAGTCAATAGAATGCTTTTGAACCGACACCATTTCCATAAAGCCTAAAAAGTCAGAAATTTAATCTCCACTATCTTTACTATAAAATCCCATTTCAATCCTGCTTTCCAATAATTGACTGTTATATATAAACGAATTCGAAAAAGAAATACACTCTTGAAATAGCATCAGACTGTCCCATATTAATTCCCATTGTGAAATAGTTCAGTCGTAGCCACTTCAGAGATAAAATGACTATATGATTATCATTTACGTATATATCAAACCGCTTTTCTTCATTTCATATTCTTAATGGGAAATGGTGAGATAAACCCAAAAAAAGAGAAGAATACAGCGAATAAAACGTTGTATCAGAACGTTAACCAAGCCTGGGATAACATTGTCCAAACATACATGCAGAGACGCATTGTTTCACTGCGGTCAGCCGCTGCAAGTGGTGCGCATACATGCTACTGACACAGTATTTTTACTTAGAAGGTTGTACATTTAAAAAAGTTACTACATGTTTAATGTTTTAATAATCTAAATGAATTTTTCGAAAAATACGCACAATGAATTTGTTCATTAGATTGTAGATTAAAATACAAAACTTACAAACTTGTGTCGACGAAATATCGACAAATCCAGGTGATCGATTACAGAAGTTGATGATTGTATCTAACCGTTTTTTTTTAAATTTCATAAATGATGTAAAACAATATAAATACAGTGAATAAATAATACACACCAATTACAAACCTTTTATCACATATATAAGATCGAAACCTATCTCCCTCAAATATCCAAATCTAAATTAACACATCGCATATATATCTATCTATATATCTATCGATATATTTTTGTCCCAACAAAGACGCGATAAGGCACGTTGAGTATTTCAATCGCTAGAGTAGAGGGTTTTCAAATAGAAATAACCAATAATCCAAACAGGACACGACATAAAACAACAATGGTGTGCGTCAGTAGATTGTAAACAGATTGTAAACATAAATACACATCTATTGAATATTTCGTTAATATTATAATCTTGCGAATAAATACTATTTCCACTATCTATGGGGCACCAATTTTGTTTCACTTTAAGCAGGTGCTTATTTTGTTAAAGAACACGGCAATTTTGATAATTTAAACTTAAAGGGACACACGAGAATTTTGATAATTTTAACTCAAGTGACACAAGGCAATTTTGATAATTTTATTTCACAGACACGCACGGCAATTTTGATAATTTAATTAAAGGGACACACGGCAATTTTGATAAGATTAACTTA
The DNA here is from genome assembly GCA_029582155.1 of Panopea generosa. Lineage (NCBI taxonomy): Eukaryota > Metazoa > Mollusca > Bivalvia > Adapedonta > Hiatellidae > Panopea > Panopea generosa. The sequence continues at coordinate 52,075,972 of CM055908.1, forward strand.
AGGACATGTGAATTAATTGCTAAATTATCATCCAATTTTTTGTTAAAAACAGGGAGGGCGTGGAGGATTTTATTTTTATTTTTAAAATTTTTGACGTTTTTTTTGTTTTTTTTAATGTTGTTGTTTTTTAATAAAATAAAAAGGATCGAGCGGCATGAAAATTACGGGGTGGACGAGGATGATAATCTAGTAATTAATTCATTATGGCCTAAAGGGACACACGACAATTTTGATTTTAACTTAAAATCACACACGGCAATTTGATAATCTTAACTTTAAGGAACACACGACAATTTTGATGATTTTAACTTACAAGCACACTTGGCAATTTTGTTAATTTTAATTAAAGGGACAAACGGCAATTTTGATAATCTTAACTTAAAGGGACACACAGCAATTTTGATAAGTTTAACTTAAAGGGAATTAAATAAAACAATAGTTAAAATAAAATAACTACATTATGCCATTGTAAAAAAAAAATGCTTCTGTACATGTATATTAGCAGGAATTACTTTTCAATTAATGATAAAATCTTAACTATAATCTTTATAAATCTACATTAAATATTCACTATTGATAATTATGCAGTTTTACACATTTTCTATCTTAAGGTTACTCATTACCTTAAATACTAAGACCGTCTTCCGTTGCCTAGTGGCTAAGGCCTCGGAAGCGGAAGGTCGAAGGTTCGAATCCCGTTGGAAGCACTTGGGTGTTTTCTGATGCGGCCGGTTGCTCACCAAGCAGCTAGTTAAATTGAGGGGTACCGAATGTCTAACAGCCTGATGCATGGCATGGCATGGCATGGCAAGTGTCTCATAAGCCCAGTGTGGCTGACACTTTCAATATGGGTGGCACTATAATAAACAAACACTTTACTTTACTTTTACTTTTACTATTTATAAGTATTTACATATATTGTTGTGCTAGCGTAAATTGTCCAATCATAATTTAAAATAGTAACTTCTTCTAAGATAATATCCAAATATATTTAATCATTCTACTAAAAGGAAATTAAAAACTCATATTCCCCTACTTATGTTTTGTAATTTTCTTTATCTCCACACGTAAAATGTAGGGACGACTCTAAAGAAAACGGTTGTAGATTGTTACAATATCAATAGTCTGCGATGGTCCTGTGGTACGTCATAGTTGGCTGAGAGAATGACTCTGGTAAGTGATTAAAACTTTTGACGGCATTTTGTCTATTGCACAGAAAATCAATTTGTATTTAATTTTTTTTTTTTGCTCATATTTTCGAAACTATCTACAGCGGCACTTCTAGCATACGTGCGTGCGTTTAAAGAAATTAATGCCGTTAATGTCGTTAATATCTTCACGTGGTTATGCATTCCCAGACCTGTACAGAGAATCATGTAGAGACAAGTCCTTGACCTGTGTTAAGACTGATTTGATATGTGCAAAATCGATTTTAACATTTCCGTGTGTCCCTTTAAGATCACTCCATTATATCTATATAAATTATACGAGCGTTATACACTGTACAAAAGAGTACATATCTATCAACGCTTCGACCTTTTGGTTGTATCTATTGAATTGAGAACATGTCGTATTCTCTAAATGGCGAATCAAGGTGAAATATGAGTACACATTAAAACGGTATTAACATAGTTGACATGGTTGGTACCAAACAAAAACAAAACATTATTGGGTACGTTTGAAAAGGAATGAAGACATGAACAGAGAGAGGATAGTTTAAAACTTGCCTTGATACTACATGGCATATAATCTTATCCAAAACAGGGACTTATACAGAGAAGGATAGGATACTCGCATCATTCAGGCTGAATGTAAATACCTCTATATACCAAAATTAAAATAATTAGTTAGTTAAAGAGCTCAACCTCAGAGGAAAACTGACATGGATCAGGTAGAGACATGCAGGAGGTAGCGACATGCATGATTTAGAGATGTCTAGGATGTAGAGAGTTGTAGAAAGCAGAGAGTTTCAAAAGAGAGAAAACATTATAAATGTTATTATATTAACTTAATTTATTTTATGTTGCACTTTCTCTAACAAGTTTCTTTCAACTAAGACAAATCCCACTCGAAGTATTCATGGGTAGATCCAGCACTTTCGACTGTGAAACAAGTTATTACAACTGAGACAAATCACGCTTGAAGACTTCCTGGCAACAAGCAATACTTAAGCATATGCGGATAAAGTTTAGAAAGCTAGACGCGGTAATTTATTTTGTTGTGTTTTTTTCTTTCATAAGAATTGATTCAGTAAAGTTTGAAGCAGATATCAACAAGCAATTCAAAAGTTACGAGTCCGATGAGAATAATGAACGACGGATGAACGGACATACATGGTATCCTTCTTGAGTATCAGGCTGATACAATACTATTCCAAACAAAATTGTGTTGATGTGTTAATCGTTCAATGGACAAAGTGATACCCTATTTGCCATATCAAAATAACTAAATATCTTTATCTCTATCAAGTAATTCTTTTTCCTCAGTTTTCTTCCGATAGAGCGCATCACCATTTAAGTAGCATCCTCGCATTGTCATTTAAAATTCGCACACGTACAAGTAAAAACAGGTTAGAATAGTCGCTACAAACAGTCTATACCAATGACTTGTTTGTACACGTTCTTAATTGTCTATACGCAGAAACATGCCGCTATCCCAGACTATATAATGCGCCAAGGGAGGGGGTGTTAACAATGATCTCTGGAAGCTGGTTCCACAAACAAATGCCACACGGGATGAACGACTTTCGGAGTGTGTCTGTAAAGGATGGAGGCGAGGCGGTTAGGAAATAGCCACCAGTGAGTTGACTACCTGATACATATAATGACAGCGTTGACCCTTTAAAGTTTAAGTGTAATTTTTAGTTTTATTGTCATTAGAATAGGTATCAGAGAGTATTTTGTGAGGTTTTAAGAAACAGTTATCCATACACTATATCAAAATACTGAAAAGAAGCTATGTTTTTTACAAAATTGAAAAACAATTGACACTGTCGAAATGATTTTGTTTTTAAAAACTTAAACAGTTAAATTCAAGCTTTTAATAACCATTTCCGTGAAAATTAATATTATATGCATGCATATATGTAAAGTTTTAATTAAATACTAGATGTAAACTCTTTTTTGTTTTGCATTACTTGTTAAAGCTACATTATTTCGCAAAGTTGCAAGGACGGTATGTTTTGCGGTAATGGACACAGTAACAATTACGCTTAGTTATTCTTACAGGTAAATCTAAATATTGCGCATGCGCATACAACCCGGTGCAATAGGAAATAGAACAACGTGAAACTTCTAGTTTCTGATTCAGTTTATTCTGATTTTGTTGTTCCCGTTGATCTTTTTGATTTGATCAAAATGCCAAGACTTCCCGACAGGTAAAATAAACAGTACATTATGGCTGTCAACAAAAGACTGTTTATTCGCCTATTATGATTTATCTTTTTTACATGAATTGAGGAGGGAGTGGTGGAGAGTTTGACAGGCCTAGATTTAAAAGAATGATTTGATATACAGTATGTTATATGAATAAGCTAAATCTAAAAAGGGTTCCATTAATTGTTGTGCAGTCACATGTATTCTAACAGCTTATACTTTTATTTTTGAATACTATCAAATGTAATAATAAAAAAAAAGCATAACTCCACTGGCTTTTAGATCAAGACCTCAGATCTATTGCACTGGGAGCTAAGATGTGGGAGTTAATGTGTGGAATAGGGTGTCCTCTCTGAGGTATGGGAGGCCTCCCCTGGAATTTTTGATATCTTATATCATAGTGAATTTTAGGATAAAAATAGTCGTAATTTACATCAATATTTTGTTTAAACGTTATTATTAAATCTCCTCCGGGTTTCCCATTAAGATGGAGAGAATCTGAGAGATGATGTTGTCGCCGGCGGGGGTATGGTCCACCAGAACATTTTTATATCTTAAAATCAAATGCTGCATCTTGGTTAGTTCTCAGGATAAAACATTGTTGTCAATTACTCCAGATGTTTGATACTGGTACTTCAATTTCAGATGGGAGGATTATAGTAACATTGGTGAAGTTATTGCCAATACAAGGCTCATCTCATTCAAGGTTCCACTAGGAGAGGTACTTATGTAGGCGTTGTTTCTTTTTTTAAATTTGTACGTTAATTCAGTTTGGAAAATGTATATACAAGTTTTTGAATTGAATAATTGACTGTGTTACAAAAACAGAACAAAGAATAGGAAGAGCTGTTAACTAGCATAATAAGTGTGAGTGTTCAGAGAAAGGCACCTATTTATGAAAGTGTTTGTTTCCTTTTGCCTAGAAGACCTTCTAAGTGTATCTATTATCAGTAAAGGTGTTAATTCTGTCAATGTGGATAACCAGATGCATAGCAATAGTATTTACATTATTTATGAGATCTACAACATTGAAGGTCAATGTCATTGATGTATATATAAATAATGATTTTCTTGAAAATGTATTTGGCACTGAGAAACTTTATGTTTTTTTCTGAGAAATTCGGCAGTGAAAGAAAGAGTTAAAATAAGTTGATCACTTGTGGAAGGACATTGATTCTACTGAGATTCATGCGTGTTTATGAGGTCATCCTACACCATAAAACTGGAAGTCCTGTCATGTGTTAAAAGTTCGCTGTTACTAGAGTTCTAAAAGCTACATTAAAATGTTTTTACATTTTCATTTCAGCATCTCTGCAGACACTATCCTAATGATTTAAGGTAAATTGATATCTGAAGTTTGAGTTAACATTAGCAGAGTTATTGTTAGTGAGTAGAGATATTTGAATTCTTCATTTTCTTTTAACTTTGCCATAATTATTAATAAGGCCCAAAACTAAAATAATATTTGCTCTTCTCCCAATCTTCTTTTCTCCAAGCCCAGTTAGATAAGTCGTGAATGAGTTTGAATCACTGTAAAGCCACAGTCTATGATGATTGTTCATTAATTTTGCTGTATGGCCAATGAGTTTGTCACCTCTGAATGAGTGCAAAAGCGACCAGTGGCTTGCAAAGATGTGTCTAGAACTGGCTAACCACCTAGTGGAACCCAGGACAGATGAATAGGTGCACCATTAAATCACTTTTAAAATACGTTTGAAAAAGGCTTGAGAACTTCAAACAAGTAAAAAAAGAGGTATCGCCAGATAGTACGGACAAAAACGTAATTTTTCAGACATAAATTGTCATTGTGGTGGTATGATCATATCTTTATCATATAACACTCATTTGAAATGTATCATATACTAAATAGTAAAGTGAGTATGTGCTTATGGTATTTGTCCTCCATTGGTTTCACCAAATATGCCAGACTTTGAATTACGTGCCACAAACGTTCACCATAATGAAACACATTCACTCACAGGTCATTACTGGCGGGCTCAACATTGTGGCCCTTGGGTGTCTAGTATTAGGATTTTTTCTTTTAATTTTCCATCATTACCAGTATATAATTATAAATCATGATAAACCATTCCAGATTTACACCCCAGACATTGTTAGACTTAACCAAGGCCAATAACACACCAGTGGGACTTGTCATAGACCTGACAAACACAGCTCGCTATTATAAACCATTTGAGTTAACAAACCAGGGGGTGCAGTATGCCAAAATATTTGTTCCAGGTCATGTGATACCCTCTGATGACATTATCTGCAGGTTAGTAACATTGTTTTCTGAAATTCATATTTAGCTCTACTGACCAAAGGCCAGCAGGGCTTATGTCATGGTAAATTGTCCATTCGCTGTCAGTCGTCCTTCTGTTAACATTTTTCTTGTAGACACAATAGCACCTGCATCTTTCATTGAATCTTGACCAAACTTGCACCGCAGTTATATAACTACAAGATCTATGACAAGTTCTTGAACCAGCATGATTGGACCCCAAATGCCCCTGCATAGGCCTTATAATCACATTATATTCACGATTACTCTGAAATGTTTATTTACAAGTCCATTTTCTGTCAGTAGAGCAATTCAGGCACTCTTGGAGCTTGCATGTTTCTGTTAACTGTTACCATCTTAACGACTGATAGAGAAAATGTATCTCTTTTTTTATTCATGTCATCGCCATAAAAAGTTTGTGTGGTTCAATTTAAAAAAAGACTTGTTTCCTGTTGCCTGCCCGGCATACAAAAAAGATCTAACAAAGTCCTTTTATTATTTTAATTTATCTTTGTCGTCTAGATGTTCTCTAGAGTATTTTTCCAATCCTTAAAACGCACCAAAAAAACTAACTACCTACCCAAATTTAGTTTATACTTTTTGAAAGTTCAGAACTTATATGAACTATTCTGAGTTCGCTTCTAGGGTAGAACCAGTACTGAGTGTTGTTATTATGCTTCTCCAAAGGGGGGAAGCATATCGTCGCCACTTCGTCCGTCCGTCCGTGCTTCACCAATTCTTGTCCGGGTTGGAATTTTATGAAACTTGCTAGGATCCATCATTACCAAGTGCAGATGCGCATACTGTCTTTGTGTTCGGTTTGATGATTTTTCACGGAGTTATGGCCCTTTTATTCTATTTGTGACCAAATTCTTGTCCGGGCTATTTCTCTACAAACTCAGGTTGGAATTTTATGAAACTTGCTAGGATGCATCATTATCAAGTGCAGATGCGCATACTGTCTTTCTGTTCCGGTTTGATGATTTTAACAGAGTTATTGCCCTTTGATTCTATTTGTGACCAAATTCTTGTCCGTGCTATTTCTCTACAATCCGATGTTGGAATTTTATGAAACTTGCTAGGATGCATCATTAACAAGTGCAGATGCGCATATTGTCTATGTGTTCCGGTTCGGTGATTTTTCACGGAGTTATGGCCCTTTGATTGAGTCTGTGACTAAAATATTGTCCGTGCTTTTTCTGTACAACCCCATGTTGGAACTTGTGAAACATGCAAGGATGCATCATTACCAAGTGCAGATGCGCATATTGTCTATGTGTTCTGTTTGAGGTTTTTCACGGAGTTATGGCCCTTTGATTGAGTCTGTGACCAAATTATTGTCCACGCTATTTCTCTACAACCCCATGTTGGATTTTTGTGAAATATGCTAGGATGCATCATTACCAAGTGCAGATGCGCATATTGTCTATGTGTTCCGTTCGATGTTTTTTCACGGAGTTATGTCCCTTTGATTGAGTCTGTGGCCAAATTATTGTCCGCGCCATTTCTCTACAACCCCTTGATGGAATTTTGTGAAACTTGCTAGGATGCATCATTACCAAGTGCAGATGCGCATATTATTTTTGTGTACCAGTTTGATGATTTTTCACAGAGTTATGGCCCTTTGATTCTGTCTGTGACCAAATTATTGTCTGAAACTTGCTTGGATGCATCATTACCAAGTGCAGATGTGCAAATTGTCTGTGTTTCGTTTCGATGATTTTTCATGGAGTTATTGCCCTTTCATTGAGTCTGTGACCAAATTATTGACCGCGCTTTTTCTCTAAAACATCACGTAGGAATTTTATGAAACTTGCTATGTTTGTGTTTCAGTTCTATGATTTTTCACAGAGTTATGGCCTTTTGATTCAGTCTGTGACAAAATTCTTTTACACTCTATTTCACCACAACCTGTGGTTGGAATTTTATGAAACTTGCTAGGATGCATCATTACCAAGTGGAGATGTGCAAATTGTTGTCATGACACTATTTCCCTACAACCTCTGGTTTTAATTCTGTAAAACTAGCTACGATCTACACATATTGTCATTTTGTTCCGGTTAAATGATTTGCGAATTAGTTCTGTGAAATGCAGATACTGCTATACAGTTTGGTATTCTTCAACCAAGTAGCCTGTACAGAGGCAAACAGTCACTTGGGGAGCATCCATCGGTTCCACCGATATTTTCTTGTTTTATGAGAGGCATCTGGTCAAGCTGGGGCTTGAACCCGTAACTTCTGGTGTGAGCGGCCAACACTCTATCCACTACACTAACACCCCTGCTACCCAAATTTCAGAGCGTGGGTCGAGCAACAGGAAACAAACAATATAGTTTTCCGCATGTCAATCAATAAGTACTGTACATACATTGCCTTCAAACTTACTATTCAGCTTACTACTGAGAAATTTGTTGGAGTTAACTGTTCTCAAAAGTTTAATGTGATTTTTTAAGATGTTTGTTAATAAATGATTATGGTACACATGGCAGTTCTGATATTAAACTTGTGATTTAACACTGCTTTTGAAAACCATAGTTATAGTGAAAATTATAAGAAAGTCTTAAATTTTTGAGTAAGTGAATTCGAATGGCGGAGCATCAACTGTTAACCATGATCATTTATTTGTCCATTAATTTGGTATTACTTTTGACAGAGTCTGTGTTTAATTAATATTTATTGTGTAGCCCCTTTTCAATTAAATTTTGGTAAAACTTACTAGTAAACTATAGTGGGGGCATCTATGTCCTATTGACACATTTCTAGTTTTAGAACACTACATGTACATCTATGTAGAAACTTTTTTATACTAAGGCTACATTGGTTGTCTTTCATCAATTGTTTTATTTCTCCAGTACACATACAGCCTGTTTCTAGTTGTTATTACAAAATAAACCAATATTTTTTTCTTTTCAGGTTTTACAGTGCTGTTGATGCCTTCCTCGAAGATCCTGCCAATGAAGGTTTGACTTTTCTTTGTTTGAATATTTAGCATAATTTTAATGCCATCGAGGGCTAGCAGACAATTAGTTAACCTCACCACTCTTTTCTGGTATCCTCGACAGTTTACCAGTACTTGAGTGCACCCATCTCCACAAGTAACTGATAACTCTTGACTTGGAGACAACAGATTTGGTTCTACTCAGAACCATGCAGCACTTTTAGGGTCACCCGGTGACCTTGATCTTTATAGTTGGACAACTTAGTCAACGCAGTCTTTTGGGATTGGCTCTGTTTGTAAAAAGTTTATCATCAGTAAGAGTCAAGGACAAGTCACCTGAAAATGTTGTATCCTTATTGATTCTGTTTGAGCATGATGTGTAAGAACTTGTTTTACTATTGATGTAAAATAAAGTTTAAAACAACAGGTTACTTGGGTGAAAATATTGCTTCATGGCTTTGGTTAGACACAACTAAATGAATGGACCATCTTTGGTGACTCTAGGTCAGTTTTTGAGACACTGGATATAAACTTGTCAAAGTCATCAGAAAAAATGCTGCATGATTTTGAGTAGAAATACATATTATATTTCCATGAACAAACTTTGGCGACTCTTGGACAAACAGTTTCTGAGAAGTACAATTCTATGTGTAATTGTTTACTCTGTGGCCCATTTGCATATGGAGGAGGGATTTTTTATAAATCTGCCATTTGAAGAATGTTAAAGGGGCATTTAGTGTTACCCCTGTATGTCCATCCCTTCATCTGTTTATTTTTGCATTTATGGTAAAAACAGTTTATATCTATTTTAAATCTCACAATACTAATATCAACGTGATTGTACTATCATTAATTACAATGACTTGAGTGTATTTCATTATCAGTAGTAAATTTATATCTGATTCCCTGACATAAATTTATACAAACTTACATGTGTTGAATCTTTCAGGCAAACTTGTGGGAGTCCATTGCACACATGGGGTAAACAGAACTGGTTATGTTGTTTGTAGGTGAGAGAAAAATAATTATCTTAAATCTTAATAAACTTCCTATTAAGGGAACCAGAACAGAAAAGAGCATTCTTTTATTGCGGTTTAAGCATTATAAAGCTTTTCATTAAAAATAACATGTTCAGATACATAAGGCACATGCAAAAATACATACTAAAAGAATATACAGACATTTTGAACAATATAGTAGTAAGAATGAATAACATGGCTGGTTGACAAATTATTCACATTAATTCAAAGTGAAATTGAAAAGTTATCTTTATCATTAAGGGCCAATTAGCTTAGTTGGTAGCACATCTGACTATCAATCCAGTGGTTGTGAGTTCGAATCTCTGCCAGGCCACAGTCTCTGTGATGATTAATATATGACATTTCATCTCATTATCATTCGGATCTCACCGCTGATTATAGTGGGAAATAATCAGTTACTTGTGAGATTGGGTGTGTTCAAGTACTGGTTAACCTTCCAGGATTCCAGGAAACAGCGATAAGATAAAATGATTGTTAGTCCTCTATGGCAAAAAAATGACGCTAAATATTCAATCAATCATTCATCGTTATCATTTCATTTTATGCAGTTTCATTGTTGTCAGGTTCTTTTATCGTAATACCAACATGAATATTTTGAGTAAGACACTCGATATTAGACAATGACAAGCTTGTGTATGTTTTAGAGTAAGTCTGGGATCTAACTTTAAAAATATTGCTGATTGCTCATATGAGAAAAATGTTCCTATATACTGCTCAAGCCCCATATTCACAAAAATCTGAACTGGAGATACATGTTAAAAATATAATTCTTGTCAATGTTTGTTTTGTAAATGTTTTCCATTGGTAATAATCCAGTGTATGATTGAACTATGCCTAAATTTGAACGGATTGGTATGGTAATAGAGATATTTCATCTCTGTTCACCTGAACAGTAGCATTATTTTCTAACAATGTTTGCACACAAATATTGTTATTTGTCCACAATGATAATAATTGAGTACTTATCTATTATTTAATTTATCTAGAAGTCCGCAAAAACATATTACATATTACATAACTCTTCTGGGCATTATATCTTTTTTTGCTGACACGTTGAAAATCTTTTTGTTATATAATTCAAAGAATGATACATTAACCTATTTATATAAGACATCACCTTGCCGAGACTAAACGAAATAAAACCCTTCATCTTATTGCAGATACATGATAGAGAAGTTGGGTATTGACCCGGACGTAGCCATAGAAGGTAATAAGATAAGTCTCTCAGTTGTCCTACATGTTTTATTATACAAGATTGATATCAATTAAAAAAAAGTTCTCACTTTGTGCTATTGTTAAAAAAGATAGTATAACTGTCCAAATGATTTGGCACAAAATTTTTCTATGGTCATCAGGTTCCCATGTTTGATTATGTTTCGATTGTGTTATCAGTTATTACAATTGAGGTGAAGTCACGCTCAAAGTCTTCCTGGGTAGAAACAGGACTAAGCATACGCGGATAAAGTGTCTTGCCCATGGACATCTAACATAGCCATCTGATCTTGGGTCTGATACTCTACCATTAGACCACACTGATTATGTGGGAAAATTGTACTCATTGACTTGCAGAGATATGGTATGGCCCAGCCAGCTAAGTTGGTAACACTTCTGACTGTCAATCAGGTGTCGTGAGTTTCAACCCTTGTCTGGTCACAGTCCCCTGAGTCTCCCGCCACTGAATATGTGGGGAAGAAGTCAGTGACTTACATAGATAAGATATGTGTAGTTGTAATTAACATCTTAGAGGATCTAAGAAATGATTATTAGATGAACTGACCACCATAACTGAAATAATGTTGATAAAAGGCACACAAGGTTACATGCAAATTGTCCATTACAACTTATTTTACGTAATAATTGTTTATGTTTGTCTGTCAAATTAATTTTAAAAACATTTACATATAATCTCTAAATATAGAAAGAAAATCATGTAGATACATATGCAAAAAATAAAGCATTCAGCATTATTCTGGATTAACACATCTATAAGGATAATAATGTTAAATTTTTCTTTCAAATCCATTGGTGATGGGTTAATAAGTGTTCACTCTGCTGATTAGTGTTCATATCTCAAAATGGTTTTAGCCGAATAACCTTTAAAAGGGTCTAATGTATGTATTAAACTAATAGTTGGGTATTCCAAATATTATAAAATACAGGTCATGTTTGATATTTGTCTATGTTGGTCAAATTTTACAGCCGTTATAGCCCCTTATAGACTATGAATACATTTCTAGTTTTATATTTCAGCATGTGGCAAAGCTCGTGGTTATCCGATAGAAAGAGAGAATTACCTTGATGATTTAAAGAAAAGGTCTATGTAAGTATTGAATTCCATGTGGTCTAAAGAGACTTAGAGTCTGTGTTGATAAGGTGAACCCCAGTTTATATGTTTAGTAAAATATAAGCTCTGTTTATTGCATGATTATGATGATCAAATCTAGTGGTTTACTTAGCATAAAATTACTGTGAAATCATTGATTTTTATTGGGATGAATTATCATTATTTCTGTTTCAAGCACATACTTATGGGGACTTAATTTTGTTGAAAACCAATATGAGAAAAATTAAGGGGGGGAAAATCAGCAGTTTTTTGAACATCTGGCTCATTGAAAGGTGAATATTTCAAGTATATTATTTACAGACCTCTACCTGTACACACCACAGTCAATGTATAATGCAACATGGGATAATCATTATATAGTGAAACTGATGGAAGATTTTATTAAGTAACCTAAAGTTATCTCATTTTACCTTTAATCAATGAATATAATTTTATATTTATCTCTAAATAGAAACGAAATGCACTCAGTAGGTAGATTTTATTATATAACTTATAGCTTGGGAAATGTTGACCTTCTTTCTGTGTACATTTAAAGAGACAGAACAAACTTATACCAGCTATTAATTTATTGGGATTTTATTTCGTTTTCAAGGCTCCCCACAATATCATCGTAAATTAATCTCCCATGAAAATGAATGATTTCACAGTAATCAAATTCAGTAGAAGTTTTGTTCAACGTGTACATGATTCATATTGAGCTCACCACAAGGCTCACAGTTGAGCTTTTGTGATTGTCCTGTGTTCGTCATTAGTCCATCATTAAATGATTTCTTCTCTGAAACTGCTTGGCAGATTTTCATCAAATATAGTGTGAGGCATTCTTTTATGAAGTTTTCTCATGCTTTTTCAAATCATTAGCCAGGGTAAAATTTTACCCTACCCCATTGGCTTATCAGTTGTTGTTTTTTTATACCCATATATTATGGTGAAAGGACATTAAATATAACCATTGTCAGTCAGTTAGCTCGTGCATTTGAGTGTTTATTATTCGAATTTGTTTCCAATAAATGATTAACAAATTAAGTTGTCAATGTCGGTTCAATTTTACAGAAATTTTGGCCCCTTTTTGACATAATCTTTGATAAAATATATAAACATATTGCTTGGACATCAGTTCCATTTGCGTAAATTATATTTATATTGATTATTTAAGAAACACTGCAACATTTGAAATTTGACCTCTATATGCATGGCCAGTAGTGAATATCAAATAGATGGTTAAAACAGATTGATGCAAGATAATTTCATCTTACCAGTGAAATAGTTATGTATATATATATATTACAGCGACACCATACCAGTACCATCCAGTGTCAGTCCTCGCTCTTGTTCGGGTATGGATCATAATAACTCACCCAGAAAGAAACACCATAGTGGCGATAGACATTATAATGGGGATAGCTACCATGGCGGAAGAGGTCATAAACATGACTACAACTACAGAAGTGATAATGGTCACCATCATGAAGGGTACAATGGTTACAACCGAAGTGGCCAGCAACAAGGAAGTTATAACAATGGTTACAACCGAGGTGGCCAGCACCACGGAAGTTACAACAATGGTTATGACCGAGGTGGTCAACACCAAGGAAGTTATAACAACGGTTACAGTCGAGGTGGCCAGTACCAAGGAAGCTATAACAATGGTTACAACCGAGGTAGCCAGTACCAAGGAAATTATAACAATGAATACAACCGAGGTGGCCTACACGAAGGAAGTTACAACAGTGGTTATAATCGTGGTGGGCGACACGAAGGAAGTTATAACAGTGGTTACAATCGAGGTGGGCGACATGAAGGAAGTTATAACCATGATTACAACCAAGATGGCCAACACCGAGGAAGGTACAATCATGGTTATAATCAAAGAAGTTATCATCAAAATGAACAGAGTGGTTCATACAAACAACATGATCAAACCCCTGGTAGCCATGGTAATCATTATGGTGCCAGTGGATATGATCATAAATCAGGTGGTTATTCTAGTAGTTACGCAAGTGGTAGCAACTACGAAGACAGAACTCGTTACCGACAAAATAGTGGCGGTTACCAGGGTTACAACAATGACTACCATGGGGTAGGGAATTCAGTAGGAGATGATTGTGAAAACCAAAGAGACCAAAGTTATCAGAATTCTAATGCTTATTCAAAACAAAACAGTGGTCCATATCCTCGAAGAGGTGGATATCGGGCAAACACAGAAAATGCTGGACAAAGTAGTCAGGGAGAAGAAACTAATGGGTACTACAAAAATGTTAATAGTTCTGGAGAAAATAGTACTAGAACAGATGACTCATCAAACAGTGATTCTTGGAGAAAAACAAAAGTATTAAGGAGTATTAGTAGAGAAAGTTCCAAGAATTGAATTAATGTGGTGGCTGTGATATTTTTTTATATGTTTTTGAATAACAACATCTGCTTGCTATGTGATGTTCATTTTCTCTTTTCCTAGTATTTGTATGATTACTTTTCTTTGTTGATTGTGCATACTATGATATGACTTTATTTTATGCTTTTTCGATGAAGTTCAGAAGTGTAGAGGTTTCTAGAGATTTCAATGTTCCAATGTTAAAATAGTAAAAGTTAAAATGGTAATTTTCAATTTTCAAACATAAAAACACCAATAAAATTTCACTGGTAAATATTGATGATGTGATGCTCTCTCGTGACTTTGTTATTCCTGACCATGCTGCTTCAGTGCTCATTCAATGAAATAAAAATAATTTTTTGGCCACTTAACGTGAAATTCTGACAGTTATGTGTTGCAGATAAAGAATACTTGCATACCAGCTAAGGATATCTACATTTTTACCGGAGTTATATATTTTTATCTCGCCCTAGGGCCAAGATAAAATTCTCGCGTTGTGACGTTATTACATCCAGCGTATAAAATATAGGATTTAAATCTTATAATATAACATCTTAAAAGTGACTGTTGTAATATCTATAATGATAAATTAAGTTAAAATGATTATTCAATGACTTTGATATGCAAGAAAAACAATCATTCATGATTTTTTCAGTTCGGATAAAAATTTCTTCCCTTGGGATAACGGTTTTCAAGGGATCTTGGCACAGTCTCATTCCCACCAAAACAGTTATCCATCTAGACTGAATTTTCTGTCTGAACCTTAAACCCATGTAAGATTCTTATATTCCCACCACAGCATTAAATATTCATATACATAATTCACAGAGATTTTTAGATTTAAAATGGGGCTTTGCAGAGAAAAAAATGTACTTTTACTTCTTTTCAGAAACTACATGTATTGATGATATAGGTCATAAATAATAGTTATTTGACTTAAATAGAAATAAAAGTTTGATGCAACTTTTTATGCAATTGAATTAGAAATAGTTTCTTGATACGGGGTGTTGGTGTAGTGGCTACAGTGTTGGCCACTTGTGCTTGAGGTTGAAGTTTTAATCCTTAACCCAATGACCTCTCAAAGAAAAATACTCAGCTCTGATTGTACCCAGGAATCAGACTTGAGAATATTTCATATAAGCCCCAAGCTTACTATGCAATTGATGTGAATTACGTATAAATCACAGCTGTAGTTCCTTGACTTTGTAAAATAAATAGGGGTGAAAAAGCATATCTTGCATAGCATATTTCGCCCAGACAAAATGAACTACCATTTTAAATGGATAGGAGAGAGAATTCACATCCTCTTGCACCTTAACATCATGGCATTACACTGATAAAAGACATTGAACAAATGGTATTAAGAATGCATAAAAAATGTAGTAATTGGCATATAACTGAGGTACGAGTATTTCAATCCTAAAACCCATATTATTCAGTTTAAAATGTATTGTGTAGATTTTCCTAAACCAAAAGCAATATCTTTCTTTGCTAGATGCAGCTCAAATTCTATCTTTTATGTTTTTTTAATTTTGTGTTTCAAATGTAAACATCTATTTCTCAAAGTTTCTTGATTTGAAATAAATACAAAACTGTATTCAAATTAATTTGAACCTATAAGATTGTGCTACTGACAAATATTAACCATTAATACTAATATAGACTACGTCATAGCTGTCATCACTCGTCGGCCATTTTACTTTTACCTTCAAATACCGGTATTACAAAATAATTTTATTTTTAACATATTGATAGTGTATTTTCCTGATATACACCTTTTAAAGTAAGTTTATATTGATCTAGTTTCTGATCCATGATTTGTATAGTTAACCCAGACAGTAGACCACAGATCAATATAGCTGTCGGTGGATCATTTACTGAACCAATGTGAAAACAAGTTTATTAATAAACTCCTAGTTGTAACTGAAAGTATAGATAGAACCTATTGCCTTGGTTTTCATATTGACCCAGATTTTTTTATAGAAATACACATAATCTTAATTTAATTTTAAATATCAATATAAAAAACTGTTATATTAATTAAATAGTAGTCAGTCTGTATGTAGTTAAAAGAAGAACAAGCCTGAAGCTGTGGCCTGACATCCCGTTGTTTATTACAGAACAATATTTTAAGAAGTTTTATTATTTTTTTGTGTAAAAACATTAACACATGTTAGTCTAGTTTAACAGCAGGTATTAAGGTTCTAGGTTCATTCTGCATATTCATTTGTTGATGTATTTTTTTTTTAATCTGTATGTTAATTTGTTGTTTTTGTACATGTAGAGTGAACCTGGAATCTTCCTTCCTGCTGGCGTCGAATAACCTATAATGTGTTGGTACGCCATGAAACCCTATTCATTCATTCATTCATTCATTCATTCATTCATTAAACATAGTTTAAATAAACATTGTTAATGATGCAAAGGAGAAGTTTGGTACATTTTTTCTGTCTGATTCTATTTTGTTATAGTGGTACCATTAGTTAGATTTATAAACTTGCAGGGATAATGGTGTTTTGTGTAGTTTATGGCAATGATGTGTATTTTCAAATTTCAGTTTCAATGTTTGATGGAGTACATTTTTGTGTCCTTTTTGTCATGCATCCATTTCATATAATTATTTTAAATAGATAGATTCTTTATTCAATACAAAAGACCAAAAGGCCAATCAGTTCACATGTTACAATACAGTCATACACTAAGATGTTAAAGACGAGTTCAAAGCAAAATACAAATTGTACATTAATACTTATTCCACTTTTTTCAACACAAAAGTAATGTCAAAAGTATCACGTAATATCACTAACATACATCTGTACTAAAATTGCATAAATCTTTTCGCCGCCTTTATCAAATGTTACAATATTTGTAGTTAAACTTGTCTTAAGTTATAAAAATGGTAAATAGAAAATGTGGTCATTTAAGACATTGAAGTGGTTGTTTAATATAGGTGACCACTTACACACATTTGACTGAACACAACCAATTAACAATTTATCATTAGTTTTACCTATCAAAAACAATTTAATATTTAAGAAGGTTTGATTATCTCCTATATTATGTTTTATTTCCTTTCTCAAAGTTTTTATACGTTTATATGTTGCAAGACTATGGGTTTTGTATGACGTGATTTTAACAATCAAAACAAATCCGGCATATTGGGTCTTTTCCATTAAAATGTATTTGATGTGAGGAACTAAATTGTATTTGTTCATTTGTGGTGTTCGGTTTACGACTGATGTTTTTATCAATAATTAGAAATGAAAACTAACTTATTTCAGTTGACTGTTTTATGTATGATTTGATATTTTTCAGTACTTACATGTATATGAAAATTACAAAATGTAAAGAAACTGACGTGTTTTTTTTGTTGTTGTTTAGCTCCAATGGTAATATGCCAGAAAGACTAATGCCAAAGTATTTAATTCTGTCAGCACTTTTTTATTTAATTTTTAATTTTACATCAATTATGAAACATGTTCTTGAACTTAATCAAATTTAAAAAAAATCACTTTCCAGGAAGAACCAGTACCAAGCATATACAGATAAGGTGTTGTACACACACAATGACACCAAACAGCTGGATGGGTGGTTGATCCAGTGTCAGATGATATGTCACGGCGTCCACATATCTGTCAGCACTGTAAACCAATAGTGTCAACATCTAGTATGAGTCCACCTTTACTCAGTTCCATATGGATGCTTCTGACATATACAAGATGGTATTGTAAATGAGATTAATCCAGAAATTTAAATGATGTCTTCATAGAAATATATATTGAATCTGAATCGTATATTGACTTGCCAGGTAATTTTAAAATTGCTGTCTAGATTGAGATTCCTCCAGCTTGATAAAAAAAATTCATGTGAGAAAGTTTGCCTGTTACTTGCTGAAGGGAAGTGGTTCTACTTTGATTCATTTTGATGTCTTCCTCCACACTTAAAAAAAAAGATACTAATGAAAAGATTGCAGTTCTACTTAGTATTATTCCAAGATTTTACTCCACCAATAAAATGAGATATGCCATATACATGTACAGTCACACCTGTTGTAAGCAGCCAGTCAAGGGAAGTGGCCTTTTAAGACATGTTGTTTTTTAATACAGGTTGTTTGCTCTGAAAGCTTAAAAATGGGTGCTAAGTCCACTAAAACGAATGTGATAGATGGTTCTTTAAATGTCAAATGTTGCAGTATTTGGTCTTCTGTCAACTTTTAAGTATAACACATACCTTCGGATTCAAGCTTTGCAAGGTCCATGATTAATCTTGTCTCCAGTAATACCTGTACATTAAATGTTGACAGTAAGTACATCAGGTGGACATGTGCAAATTTTTCATTACATTCAAGTCGGATAATTGTTTAAAAAATTATGGCCCATTAATTTTAGCTCTACTGACCAAAGACAAAGCTTGAGGGTGTAAAACTATTTTCTATGCCTAACTTAAACATATACAGTTCATGCTCAGCTCATTAAAACAAATGAAAAAAAAAGAAATGAAAATACCTTTCGCTTTCTACTACATATGTATTAATACTTCCAAATTTGAGGCTGAGCCATGTTTGTGCTTTAATTTTTTTTATATGAATCCTGAAAACTGTACCATTTTCATGAAAACCCGAACAAACTTGGCCAAAATATTCATATTCATGAATGCTCAGATGATTTCTTCAACTGGCTATATTGTACCAGAATGGACCAAGTTATGGCCCTTAATTGATTCAAAATATTTTTGTCGTGTAAACACTAAAACACATGATCAAATTGGGTCAGAATGTTAACCTCTGTGAAAGCTCAAACAAATGTTCTTGAACTCACTCTATCCGATCAAAATGAAAATTATGGCCCTTGACTGGTGAAATAAATAATTAAATTTGACTTGTAAAAAATGTACCAAATTTAGTGTTCATCGGTTCTTGACTTGGTAAGTTCTGAGCAGAGATCAACATTCACAAAGATAATACATAAAGTTAAAATTTGAATCAGAATTTTAAAGATAAAACTTTTGACAAGTTCTTTAACCATACACATTAAATACAAATGGACCATTGATTGACTGAAAATGCACATGATTGTCTTGTAACAACTGTGGCACTTGAATTTTTCATCAGAGTATGAACAATTTGTACAGAATGCTATCGGCAATGCAAACTTGGGCGGTCAATAAAGGGCTATAACTCCACATATATCCTTGGCCAATACGGTTGTTTTTTTCAATCAATCATTTTGGCTAAGTATAGTCGGTTCCTGACTCATCTGAGTTACAGACTGTAACACTTTGATAAAATTTGTTCATGATTTAATGAAAACAAAAGCCAATACAGAACAAGAATTTAGTCACAAACTCAATTAAAGGGCCATAACTCCGTGAAAAATCATTGAACCATAAAACAAAGACAATTTAGGCATCTGCACTTGGTAATGATGCATCCTAGCAAGTTTCATAAAATTCCAACCTGAGGTTGTAGAGAAATAGCCCGGACAAGAATTTGGTCACAGGCTCAATCAAAGGGCCATTACTCTGTGAAAAATCATCGAACCGGAACACTAAGATATTATGCACATCTGCACTTGGTAATGATGTATCCTAGCAAGTTTCATAAAATTCCAACATTGGGTTGTAGAGAAATAGCGCGGACAAGAATTTGGTCAAGGGGCCATAACTCCGTGAAAAAATCATAGAACTGGAACACAAACATATTATGCACATCTGCACTTGGTAATGATGCATCCTAGCAAGTTTCATAAAATTCCAACCTGAGGTTGTAGAGAAATAGTGCGGACAAGAATTTGGTCACAGACTCAATCAAAGGGCCATAACTCCGTGAAAAATCATCGAACCAAAACACAAAGATATTATGAACATCTCCACTTGGTAGTGATGCATCCTAGCAAGTTTCATAAAAATCCAACAAGAGGTTATAGAGAATTAGCACGGACAAGAATTTGGGGACAAACGGATGGACGCACGGACGAAGCAGTTACTATATGCTTCTCCCCCTTTTGGGGAGCATAAAAATATGTATATACAGCAAAAATGAAAGTATTCATATTTCAATATTTCAAACACTTGTATTGCTCAACCAACAGTGATAAGGCTGGAATTATAAAATTCAATATAAGCATAAAAATATACGATTATAAAAAGGGAAATGTACTGAAACAATGACAACATTTAACTTCAAACAATATCGAATAGTAATTTATACATGTTTACACCCTACAAAAACATACATTTTTTGTTTTTATTTGAGTGGATCCTCTATGGCTTGGTCAAAAATGCTGTCTCAAGATCACTTGCTTCTCATGCCTGAGGTCACTGGTTTGAATCCAACTCAGTCAGAAAACATCATATGAGATGAGAAAGTTTGCCAGTTACTTGCACAAGTCAGTCATTCTACCCAGAATAATTCACCACTTATAAAACTGGATGTCATACATGATCTGTCATGTGTTGAAAATGGCGTCAAATTACATTTAAACATACAGTAAAACTTCAATGGCCCGAACCTGACAAGACTGGACAAATTGTTTGAGCCAAGTATTGTTCAACATCAAACCATACATCTACATATATAAACATCGAAATAAGAATTGGCCAGGACCAGATAAGTGGTTCGAGCTATATGTAGTGTTCCAACCATTCGTGTTCAAGCCAACTAAGTTCTACTGTAGTTCTTAACTAATACAAAACAAAAAAAGTTCAAGCTTTCTTTGTGACAGAGTAGGACTAAAAGAAAGTTAACACATTTTTGTTCTGTTTTATGTTTCGCAGAGTAGAATTACTGATCACTTTGAATAGATCTTAAAACAATGGGTATTCAAACATGCTCACTGGACTGGAAATATTTGAGAATTTTGATACGAGACTGTTACAATACAATTGAAAGGTTATGAAAATGAAATCACGATTTAAAGAAAATAAAATTTTCTTCTAAGGACATAATTATATGAAATTATTGAAAACATTAATTGTAAAATAAAATTTAAAATAAGATGAACAATGAGCGTGATGAATAAATGTTGAAAAATGGGAAGTGGAACAGCTCAATATCAGTTGATGTTTCTGTGGATTTATTTGTGTTGTGTTGTAGGAAAAGTTATGTGTGATGTAACAAGTAAGTTTTATTGTCATTGTAGGAATTTGCCAAATGAGTGATGGCAATAATACAACCACTGCAATAACATGACCACTGCAGTTCATGCTTGTCATAAAAGGCAACACATTGAGTTTCGCGAGGAATATGTTTATGTTTTGGTATCAAAGTTCTAGGTTCATTCTGCATATTCTTTTGTTGACTTTTTATCTTCAATCTTTATGTTAATTAGTTGTTTTTGTACATTGAGAGTGAGTCTGTTATCTTGCCAAATGTTGTTGTTATAGTAGAGTCTAATATTGAGGCATGCAGTGTTTGTGACATTATACATTTAAATAAGAGCTGGGTCAATTTAATTTGATTTTGGCCTTTACAAAACAGTTTAAACACTTTTTTAATTAGTGCTTGTAATTTCTTTATTTTCAGGTTTCTATGACAACAGTGTCAAAATATTTTACTACAGGAAGTTTTACTACAGGCTGAAGTTTATCGAGACTTCACTTTCATTTGGAACAAATAATTTTGATATTATGACATGTTATTATATTAAATTACATTTAAAATACTTCTTAATATGTTTTATTTTTGCCTTTTCTCATTCTTAAAAATGGTAAGTATGAATATTTTGCATTGGATACTACTTAAATATTTTGCATTGGATACTACTTGGTATCCTGTTAAACTTCTAAATTATTTCCTAGGTAACATAGCATGTACCACAACAATGACAGCAGGGCGTAATCCTGGTTCTGCAGATGATTCTGGACCTGATACCAACCGTGGTATGTAACAATACAATACACCACTGTAATACTGACACAAAAAAATGTTATGTAACAATACAGCACACCACTGTAGCACTGACACCATCAATGTTATGTAACAATACAATACACCACTGTAGTACTCACACAAACAATGTTATGTAACAATATAACACACCACTGTAGCACTGACACAAATAATGTTATGTAACAATGTAACACACCACTGTAGCACTGACACCATCAATGGCATGTAACAATACAATACACCACTGTAGTACTGACACGAACAATGACATGTAACAATACAATACACCACTATAGTCAAGACATCAATAATGCTATGTAACAATACAATACACCACTGTTATTCTGACACAAACAATGACATGTAACAATACAATACACCAATGTAGTCCTGACATGAACAGTTACATGTAAAAATAAAATACACCAATAAAGTCAAGATATCAATAATGTAATGCAACAGTACAATACACCACTGTTGTCCTGACACAAACAATGACATGTAACAATAAAATACACCGCTGTAGTCCTGACACAAACAATACAATACGCCATTATAGTCCTGACATGAACAGTTGTATGTAACAATACAAAACACCACTATAGTCATGACACCAACAATGGTTTGTAACAATACAATACACCAATATAGCCCTGACACCAACAATGGTATGTAACAATACAACACACCACTATAGTCCTGACACTAGCAATGTTATGTAACAATACAATACACCAATATAGTCCTGACACCAACAATGGTTTGTAACAATACAATTATGTAGCAATACAATACACCACTATAGTCCTGACACCAACAATGGTATGTAACGGTACAACACACCACTATAGTCAAGACATCAACAATGGTATGTAACAATACAATACACCACTATAGTCCTGACACTAGCAATGTTATGTAACAATACAATACACCAATATAGTCCTGACACCAACAATGGTATGTAACAATACAATTATGTAGCAATACAACACACCACTATAGTCAAGACACCAATAATGGTATGTAACACTACAGCACACCACTATAGTCATGGCATCAACAGTTGTCTGTAACAATACAATACACCACTGTAGTCCTGTCACCAACGATGGTATGTAACAATACAACACACCACTATAGTCAAGACATCAACAATGGTATGTAACAATACACTTATGTAGCAATACAATACACCACTATAGTCCTGATACCAACAATGGTATGTTACAAAAAAAACACACCACTATAGTCCTGGCATCAACAATGGCATGTAACAATACAATACATCACTTTAGTCATGACACTAACAATGGTATGTAGCAATATATTACAGCACTATAATTATGACACCAACAATGGTATTTAACAATAAAACACACCATTATAGTCAAGACATCAACAATGGTATGTAACAATAATGCACACCACTATAGTCCTGGGACCAACAATGGTATGTAACAATACAATACACCACCTTAGTCCATGCATCAAATATGGTATGTTACAATACGTTACACCACTAAAGTCCTGACACCAACAATGGTATGTTATAATACAGCACACCACTATAGTCCTGGCACTAACAATGGTATGTAACAATACAATACACCACTATAGTCCTGACACCAACAACAGTATGTAATAATACAACACACCACTATAGTTAAGACATCAACAATGGTATGTAACAATACAACACACCACTATAGTTAAGACATCAACAATGGTATGTAATAATTTATTACACCACTACAGTCATCACTATAGGATCTACTCTTTTAAAAATAGTGTACGACCCCTAAAACTCCTATATTTTAGTAAAAGTCACTATATTTCTATTGAAAAACATATGTGCTAATTCATATTTTGTTTTGCGCCACTCCCTCAAAACTGAAATCCATGATCCACCCATGATATTCATACACTCACCCCCTTACAAAATGTATTTTTGACAATAAACTGCCATCAAAACGACTACCTACATGTATATGTTTTAACAAAAATTAACTGACAGCAAACTGACATAAGTCTGGCTTACACGCAGGTAAGAAAAATTGTTTTATGATAATTCAATTGTAACTGTACAGTAAAGTTGCATTTTGCAGATCACAAAGCAAACAAAGATTTTAATTAAATGTGCGTGTTTTATTAATTACAGTAAATTTTTGGTGTGATTTCAGGATAAACTAATTACTCTTTCTACAAGTATATATCTTAGAGAATATTTTTATTTATCTTAGGCTCTCGATCTTTTCTGTCAAAGTAACATACAGTTAATTGTTTATTGACACAAAGCCTAATAAACTTACATTTTATTGTGATAATTTGCCAAATTAATTACTAGAAAAACATGTAGTAGAAGTTGTCATTTTAAAAGTATTTTGTAATGTGTTTTCTATTGTTTTTTTTGTTTGAGTCCAGGGGTGGTATTCACCAACCATTCTTAAAAATATTTTTAGACTTGATCTCAAGAATGGGTATTGTAAAACACACTTAAAGACCCGTTTTACAGACCAATATTTGTAAGAATGTAGGGACACCTAATACATAGTCAAAACAACTCTCACAATTACCCTATCTGTCATGGTAAACTAGATATCTAGGGTTGAAATTCGGATTTACAAGCTCAAGTCTAAGAATATTCTCAAGAATGGCTGGTGAATACAAACCAGATCACAAATAGATGAATAGACATGCAAGCTGATATTTATACTATAAGACTGTATGATTGTGTATTTCATTTGTATTAAGTGCTGTTGTATACAAAGTAATAAGCATATGTTACTCAGCAGATATTTAAGAGGTAAATATATTCTTGACACTACCATCACATCGACTTTACACTACCATCACATCGACTTTACACTGCCATCACATTGACTTTACACTACCATCAAATTGACTTTACACTGCCAACACACTGACTTTACATTGACTTTATACTGACATCACACAGATTTTACATTGACTTTACACTGCCATCATATTGACTTTACACTGACATCACATTGACTTTACACTGACATCGCACTGACTTTAAACTGCTTTGGCACTGACATCACACTGACTTTACACTGACATCACACTGACTCTACTGCCATCCCATTGACTTTACACTGCCATCACATTGACTTTACACTGCCATCACATTAACTTTACACTGCCATCACATTGACTTTACACTGACATCACACTTACTTTACACTACCATCACACTGACTTAACACTGACATTACACTGATTTTACACTGCCATTACATTGACTTTACATTGCCATCACATTGATTGACTTTACACTGACATCACACTGAGTTTACACTGCCATCACATTGACATTACACTGACATCACATTGACTTTACACTGACATCGCGCTGACTTTACACTGCTATGGCACTGACATCACACTGACTTTACACTGACATCACACCGACTTTACAATACCTACACACCGACTTTACACTGACTTCACTGACATCACACTGATTTCATACTGACATCACACTGACTTTACACTGCCATCACAAATGACTTTACACTGACATCACACTGACTTTACACTGACATCACAGTAGCTTTACACTGTTATCACATTGACTTTACTCTGACATCACACTGACTTTACACTGCCATCACACCTACTTAACACTGAAATCAAACTGTGTTTACACTGACATCACACTGTCTTTACACTGACATCACACTGACTTTACACTGACATCACACTGTGTTAACACTGACATCACACTGACTTTACACTGACTTCACACTGTGTTTACACTGACATTACACCGACATCACACTGACTTTACACTGACATGAATTGACACTGACACTGGAATCAACTTAATATTGGAACACACTGGCTTTACATCGACTAAACAATGACATCACACTTACTTGAAACACATTAGCTTGATACTGACAGCAAATGGGCTTTACACTGACATGAATTTATGTTGACAGCCAGACACTGACAGTATGTGTAAAACTGAAACACACTGGTTTAAATACACTTACATTACACTGTAGTGACACTGACTTCACACAATATGTGTAAAATTGAAACACACTGGCTTAAATATACTTACATTACACTGTTGTGACACTCACATCGCACAATATGTGAAAAAATTGAAACACACTGGTTTAAATACACTTACATTACACTGTAGTGACACTGACATCACACAATATGTGTTAAAGTGGAACACACTGGCTTAAATACACTTACATTACACTGTTGTGCTACTGACATCTCACAACAGCTAAAATACAATGACGCCAATCTGGTTTTACTGTTAACATGGACAGCACACTGCATGGCTTTACACTGACATTGGAATGAATAATTTATACCAGTACATTACCATGACTGTTCTCAGTTTGTTGTCAGACACAGGTTTTGAGTTTACTGATTGAAAGTCATTATCATTTTGTCTACAAAAAATAAAATCCAAGATTTTGGTCACCAATTTTCAGACCAAACCAATATATTAAAACAATGACATTTCAGAAAATAACTATGTTAAATACAAAGTGGTAAGATCATTCACTAGGTAGATTTTTTCCTCAAATGTGAGTTACATGATAAATAGTATCTTAAAGTGGTACATATTTCATATAAAATTTATACATATCCATTTCTTATTGGTGGAGGAGACCTAAGAATGAATCTGAATAAAACCTGGATGTTTTTTCCCCAATAAACTTGCAAACCTTCTCACAAAAAATATTTTTAAACTGAGCTGGACTTAATTCTATGAACTCGGGGAGAAATTTGTGTTTAAAATTGTTGAAGTACTTGTTATTACAAAATGTGTATACTGCAGCTAAAATAGGACAACTTATTATAAATTTTCCTTCAAACCTTAATATCTTTAATTCAAGAGCATTTTGCATCATTGAAACATGTATAATCATCTAAGATTACATACAACTTACATTTTATGTACAAGAAATCAGTTGCCTGTAAATTATGAATGATTAATTTACAAATTATGAATCCTTCGAGTGCTGTTTCATCAACATTTAGTCAGGAGATGCAAGTTTCCTATCCTTCTATACAAGTCCTTGCTTTGATGTATAATTTATTCATTTTCTCCTATATTAATGTTTACAAAAGTTTAAGAAAAATCTTTCACAGCAGCAGTTTAAAATTTAATTTTGTAGCCTTCACCTATGTTGCTGAAACCCCTCTGTACACTTTCCAATGTTGCGGGGTCATCACCCAGTGGTCGTTTAGAGCTGGGAACACGGGTACACTGCAACTACAGGTCTGGCGGAAAATGTCTACAAATGTGTATACAATGATTGGAGAAAATTACTACGCTGTCACATGTAAGTTAATAGAAACTTTTACTTCACAATGACAGACTTGATTCAATAAGTAAATATGAATATATTTATACTCATTTATTTCAGCTTGATTGCATTTAGAAAGTTCAAAGCTTATATGAACTGCTCTCGAGTCTTTTCCTTGGTTAGAACTGATACTGAGTATTGTTTTTGAGAGGCAATATAGATGGGAATTGAACTCACAACCTCTAGCATGAGCAGCAAACACTTTATCCACTACACTACTGCCCTGCTTTCAGTATGTATATTATAGAACATGATATGTATGAGGAAGTTATCTGGCAAGTGAATATTATATAGAAAATGGTTTGTAATGATCTATAATGTGATTGACATGATTTGACAAGTTAATTAAAAAATATATTATAAGGTTATTTTACAGTGTTTTGTACAATATAGAAATATATTGTATGAGTACAATACATTCCCATATTGTACTAAACACTGCAAAATGATCTTTTTATTCTATACCTCAATCTGAAAAAAATTTAACAAAAGAGTAAAGAAAAATCAAGATCCTTTAGATAAAAACACTGTGAGTCTAAAACAATAGAGGAAGGAAGTTATTTGGATTATCTTGGTGTCTTGATCATCATGCGGAACATTTTGTCAGTTTTTTGTTTTTATAATTAAAATTTCTACTAAATTTCTTTATTTTTTTTTTTAAAGCCATCTTGAATTTTGAGCTGTACGATATAAAATATTGGATCCAATCGATATCTACATATTGTACGGTCACATGGTAACATCTGGAGTAGATGATTGGCTATACACTTACAGGTATAGAATAAATACATACATGCATATTTAATGGTAAACTGTTATACTTTCTGTTACAGCTACCAGTGGAACTATTAATTATAATGTCCCAACAGAAAATCAAATTGCAGTCCAGAAAGGTGACTTTATTGGCTGGTAAGAGCTTGAACTGTATCTATCAAAACAGTGCATAGATAAACTGACTGCTACACCTTATTACCTCCTTGTTCCTTTGAGGCATAACAGAAAGGGCTATGAAGTTGAAAAAAACAACAGATTTACATGGCTTAACATCATTGCAAGGATATTCAGATGACTATTATGACCCATGATCTTCTTTTTTTGTACCATCAGTCACCCATTCACCTATTGTGCTTACAATGTGGAAGGTTTGGGATTTGATCCTCTGCCAAGGCGATGTGGGGTGTCCTTATGCAGGACACCTTTTCAGCATATGCTTAGTACTGGTTCTACCCAGGAAGGCTTTGAGTGTGATTTGTCTAAGTTGTAAGAATTTGTTTCGCAAAGAAGTAAAATAAAGTAGTTTAAAATTATAGTGCTTACATATTGCATGAAGAGGCATGAAGAGGCTTGAGGAAACCAATATATATATTAAAAAATAAAATTACTTGCTCTGCTAGAAAAATTATTAACTAGCCATAAAGTTGATATTTAACTGTGAAGATAATATTGATACATGTATAGATAATTCTTTTCAGGCATAACCAAGGAGAAGAGATTCTGTTGTACAAATTTACGGATTTTACTGGCAGTACTTTACAGAATTTATTCCACCGTATCAATGCAGGAGATTTGTATCCCGGAGACACGTATGACTGGAGCACTGTAGAAGCATATAATGACAGAGAATATTCATTGAAAGTCACATATGGAGTTTGTACGTATGCCAGGTCTTATGCAGTTTTACAATCATTACAAATATTTGCCACATGGTGGGTGTGATGTGATGTGATGCGATGTTTGCTGACATTTCAAATGAAACTAAACCATTTCTATGTTAGATAATGTTTTTCTCATATGGTGGATAAGAATATTAAAAGAAATACAGTCAAACCTGTGTAAGCAGTCACCTCTATTAATTTCTAATAAGCAACCACTTGTCTTAAGCACCACACTTGTTATTCGTTATACAGTTTTATATGTAGTAAGCATTGTTTCATCTTAAAAAATTGTCTAAATGATGATGCAAATGCCGTCAAGCAGTATTTAAGTGCTGTCTATTTTTAGAATGGGGATTTCATTTCAAATTAACTACTCCAATTCAAATATTGATTTTGTCAAGTTTTGGTGGATTTGACATACCAAACCATTTGGATTTTATTTATTAGTGTTAATGAAATGCTTTTTATCCATTTTGATAATTATTTTATTTTTTAAGACATTTATAGCAATTTTCAATTTTTCCTGGTATAACGTACTCCCTTTAAATAAATACTAATTTATGATAACATTTCTTACTCATATCAAAACTGCAGCTGCATGCCCATCAAATCTTCTTGACTGGAATATGCACTTCTGCTTCATCTTTAAATTGTTCTTAAGACAAAGATTATATATATCAACATAATAGCTGACAGTTTTATTTTTATTTGTTTATTTTTAGTGGGTTTAATGCCATTTCCAACATATTTTAAGGTTATATATGAATATACAGTTTTATTGGTAGAGGCAGACCTCAGAATAAATCAAGAGTAGATCTGCCATCTTTCTTCAAATAACTGGCAAACTTTCTCATATAAAGTTTTCAATCCGAGCGAGACTCGCACCTATGACCTACGTGATGAGAGGTAAATGATTATGATATGATGCCTTAGACCACTCCCCCATGGAGGACCCCTGACAGAGTTATTAAAGCTGTGCAGAAATAATAATGTGTTCATGTAGGTGTGGATAAAAGTAATAGGAATGGAATGATATGTTGACAATAATGAACTGTTGGACTTGAGTAAAGTGGGAGTTCATAATAAAATAATTTCTGTATTTAATGTTAGAGTGATGAATTACATCATGTTTTTTTAAGCTAGTACTCCCACAATTAGTGCACCAGCCAGTGTGAGCGTGCCAGACTACATGGGTAAAGGAGCCATGGTAACACGAGTGTTGTTCACGGACTCTGATGTAGCAGATAACAGCTCTCTCACAGTTTACCAGAAACAGAGAGCCTCATTCTATACATTTGATGCAGCTTCAGGTTAGTTCAAATAATTTACTTTTCACTATTGAGGTAGCAGTAGACTTCCAGACTGGGTCCATTAAATAGCAATATTGGGGAAAGCCGCATTTGAGCATGTTGATTGGTCAGTTGCTTCAACTGAAAATTGTATGACATCACAGTATAGTAAACGTTCAAGTGCTATGAATTGTGGGACAGGCATAGGATTCCCTGCTTTTTCAATGGGGATTAATAGACCTGATTTGGGAGATGTCTGGTTCTGGGATAGACTAAAGTGTCAGGCTTTATCCCAGCTCAGCTTAAATGATTTTCACCAATAAGTGAGAAATGTCATAATCTGAAATTGGCAACCATTGATGTTAGCAAGTTCGGTAAATATAAAAACGTTAAAACTTAGTGGAAAGTAATCGTGGAAGGTAATCCATGTTTTATTTATTTACGTCATTTGCATTATTTATCAGTGGGTAAATAAACATGTTAGTACTGGAGGAGTTTAAAAAGGGTTAAAATTAGAATGAAAATCAGTCATTACCTAAAACGGCAGTTCTTTGAACATTTGAGCTTGCAGAGCAATATCTTACTTAAAACTGACCTGATATAGGGCCTTATAAAATGTTATACAATTATATGGATTACATGTTATGTATGTAGTTGTATGGATAGCAAAGTTTTACGTAAGGTCTCTTATCTAAGGAATTGTGCTATATACCATAATTCATGTGATATTTCAGGATTTGTCACTTCAAATAATGATTACAGACCTCAGACAGTTACCTTCGAGACGGCTGTTTATGATTCATGCTTGAATCTAGCAACAGTCAGCCAGACTTTGATCGTTACAGAAACTGTAAGTCTTGGTAACAGACCATTGTTAAGCTTTATAACTGATTTGCTTATATTGCAGATCTTTAAACATAGACAGGTGAATTTTGTAAGTCTTGAAATTAAAGTACGAAAATATTGTGACACTTGTTTCGTAAACACAAAGATTTTGAGAAAATTATTTACAACACTTACAAACCTTTTTACAATGATGTTAGTGAGTCATGAAATGAATTTGTTGATTTTCTTTTCCTAACTACAAATTTAACGCCAAGAAGTTTGTAAATTTGAAAACATTGGTGGAACAGGCTTGAAAGTCTTCCTTCAACATGATAAAGTTGGATTACCATATATAACCTGTAATATGCATATTGAAAATGTTTTTGAAATTTCATTCAATATAAAAAACAACTTTTGTGTCTAAGCGTAAAAAACATACATGTTTAATAACATTTGATTTCAACAATATATTGTTTCAGGCTATAGTGTTGGATTTGATTGATGCCACGTTCACAATATCTGAGAAGCAGACCTCCACGCTATATCTGTACACGTTCACATTCACAGAAACTGTGGACCAGTGGTATTGCTCATGGACCACCACCACAGATTCATTCCTCCTAAAGGCTGCTTCTACAACAAGTCAGTATCATTTCTTATACTTTAAGATTGTTAAATTAACCGGTATGTAGAGTTATCCGCACAATTGTTATAAACTTGTTTATTTTACTTCGATTGTGAAAAAGGGCTTACAACTTGGACAAATCACTCTCGAGGTCTTGCACATGTGGATAAAGTGTCTTGCTGAAGGACACCACACTTTACCATGGCGAAGATCAAACACACGATCCCGAGTCTGTTACTCTAACACTGGAGTATGCGCTCCACACAATTCAACAAATAATATATATACATATATGTGTTGTTGTTGTTTTTTTTCAATTTATCAATACATATGACAGAAAACTAAAATAATAGAATAGGGAAAGTGTAAGTAATCATTTTAATCATTATATATTGAGAAAATAGAAACAAAAGAAAGGCATTTGCATAAAATTCTAAAGAATTTTCCATAGCTAAGATATTTATAATGTGGTTCTGTCTATATCTCGATCTGGCTCTTTGGCTCCTGGGGATGGCGTTATAAAATAAAACATTTTACATTTTGCAGCATACAGTCTGTGGGTGGTGGAATACCCGACTATGGAGTATAGCACAATCAGTTCCTATGAGATGGTAGTCAAGTGTACAGAAGAACTGGCAGCTTCCACTAATACCATATCTGGCACCATCAGTATATTCCTGTCTGAAAATCAGCCACCCATCCTGAGCAACACAGATGGTATAGCAGCTATATAGTGGATCTGACATGAGTGCTCATGTATTATTTTATCATGTCAATGCATTCATTTCTGTTGATAAACTGCCTGCCTGATAAACATAGGTTTATCATGTCATTGCAAGTTTATCAGGCACATGATGTCATTATGTATACTTATACATTCTGACCTGTACAGAACTACTTTTAACCTTACTTAAAATGAATAAAAAATGAGCTAGAAATATTGACATGATAAATAGAATACCATGTATCAATTTCATCAGGTTTGGTACCAAAAAACAAAACTAAGCCTCACCTGATAAAGTTGTTAATATCAGACACATACATGGTATTCTCTATAAGTTAAGTTCTATATTAAATGAGGTGGCAAAAATGTGTAACTGGTATTTGAGTTTGTGTCAAGTATTATTTTTTTAACAACTTTATTGGATCTTTTTTATATTTGAATGAGGTTTAACCTCGTTTTCAACTCATTTCAAGTTATATATTATGACATGTCCAGTTTTACTGGTGGAGGATGACCTCAGACTGAGCCAGACTGAGTAGAACCACTGTCCTTCTGCAAGTAACTGACAAACTTTAATAGATCTAATAACAAATGACTTTTTTTAATGATCACAAATGTGAGATTCTTTATCATACAACTGAGGAAAATTATTCATTTTAAAATTCATTTATTTGATGTTATTTCTATATTTAAAGGAAAAGTACAAAAAATAATTTTCCAAGATGCTATGAATTTGTAATAATTTGTAAATTTTAGTTCCCATCAGTTGCTGTTTGACATCTGCACCTTAAGAAAACATCATTTAAAGTGATTAATGCACATCAATTAGGTGTTCAGGCCCAACATTTTCTGCCAGGAGTGGGGGCAGACAGCTGTCATCTCTATCTGTCAGTTGTGGTACAGTGTTCTAAAAATACATCAATACTCGGCTGCTGAAATGCACATAAACACAGACCCATGTTTATATTTGTTTACAATTTAGAGTGCATGACCTCATAAGCTCCTCCCTAGAATTTCAAAGTTTTGGCAGTTGGAGTTTCAAACTGAATATAACACACTATTTTGAAAATATATTTTTGCCAATTAAATACATTCAACAAAATATAGTAGAATGCAAATTTATATTAAAAATAATGCAGTGGTGACTTTGTAATTTTGAAAAAGGGTTTTCTAGTTTGAATAATGTATAGAATTATATAAAAGCTATATTGACCACCCCAAGTGAGGAAATCACAATATTACACTAGGTTTATATCTAGAAAATGGAAAGCAAAAGCGGGGGACATTTAGCATTGGCCAAACATCCAAACCTGTACATAAAGATTTATATATCTGTATTAGAGGTCTCCCTCAACCAATACAACTGGATTCCATTAAATAACCTGTAATGTATTGAAAATGCATTTAACAAAGTTAAAATGTATGAAGATGAATATAAGGCCAGATTGAATGAATATTTAATCTCTAGTGTGATTTGCAGCGTCAGTAACTGTAGATGCAGAGACGGCCGTAATCGGTGACACGGTTTTTACAGCTACGGCCACTGATCCAGAGAGCGATACACTCACTTTCACCATGGCATGCGGAGGTGGCACTTGTCCATTTGAGATGATGAAAAGTAATGCTATAGTAGTGCTATTGATTGGTGCACATGTTTGGGTCAAAAGGTTTGCATGCACAGTTTTGTAGGTACCAATTTTTATTTAAATCATATATCAGTTGTTTGTCCATTTGTGAGGATGAAAAGTAATCGGGAATCAATGCGAATATGAGTACCAATTTTTCTCCTTCATTTCTCAGGTCTTCATTTCAAACAAAAATGGTAGTAAATTCTTGTGAAATCATGCAAAATCTGATTCCTTTGAAATCTAGCAAGGCTACACAAGAGATGTAAATTTTGAATGTGAAAATACAGTGTGTTTTCATTCCTACCCTCTTCTCTTTTATCCTTGATGATAATTTTTTTTTCATAATCGATGTAAAATGAATAAGTTACATATATACACAAGAATAATCCAGATTGTTTGATATATTTTGATTTATTAATAAAACACTGATTATCTGTTAACACTCTAAATTCTATAGCTGGCCCTTTATTCAGTTTTTATAAACTATGCATTGGAGAAGACACCATTAAAAAACTTCTACTTATAAATGTGTTTGATACAATTACCTAGTAAAGATCTCTCTTTGATCAGATGAAGAAAAAATATCATGTTGAGTAGAAGAATCACGTAAACGATATTATCTTCCACAATTTTGTCTACTTTTATTGTTTATCAGTCCTGTCTTACTGAACATTACAGGTTTATATACAAATGCATGTTCAAATATACTGAATGGAACAGTTAACCTGCCACCTGATATTTTATATACCTGAAATTTGGACTTGAATAAGAAAGAACATTAAGGTTATGCAAATATACACAATTGTCTGTTAATGTTGTATGCAAATTTTAAAAGCGCAGCTCATTATTTGATGAAGATATTGGAAATACAAAAGTGGTGGGTTAACTGTTTTGTTCAGTAAACAAAGTAAAGCAAATGTGTAGTTCTCACTTGTCAAGTGCAAGTTATGAAATTTGAGAAAATTATGTGACTTAAATCTAAATGCAAGCAGAAGTAACCTCAATTTCATTAATACTTTAATTACATTATTTACACCATTCAGATATCAATAAGTCTGAATTTTTTATCATATAACATTAAAGGAAGTATGTCAGTATTCTTTAGTATTTTAAAATTGACGATACATTTTCCCTACTATATCGAGCCTAAATATATTTACTGATCCCATATTGCCATAAGGATTTCTATTTATTTAAAAATAGTATTTTCAAAAAGGATTTCCTAACCCAGCCTTCATGCCCAGGTTAGACTAAAATAGATTTCCTGATTAAAATTGCATCTTATTTCAATCCAAACTGATCCATTATATTTGTTATATATTATAGAATTTGTTTCATCTTAAAAGAGACCGAATGGTGAAGTGAAGGTCATCAAACAGTATTTGTGTGCTTTCTATTTTTAGAATGGGGATTTCCTTTCAACTTCACCAATTCAATTATACTATTGATTTTGTCGCAGTTTTGGTAGAGTTTAAATACCAAATCTTTTTATTTATTAGTGATAATGAGATGCTTTGTATCCAATTTAAAAATTATTTTAGTGTTTTTTTTCATTTATAGTGATTTTACCTGAGATTTTGCCTTTAAAGTCTGATTTATTAAAAATATAACATAAAATCTGAATGTTAAGTCATTTTACATTTACCAGTAAGTCTAAATTATTTTTCGTTTTACATTATAAGTCTGATCTATTAATAATATTACATTAATGTCTGAATCATTAATCATATTACATTAGGGAACATGTTGCTTAAACTTTATTCCTTTTCTTTCTCATTTGGTCATGTTCCATTTTTCCTTATTTTCATATTAAAGCTGGTTAAAGTTTCTTTTCTTTCTCATTTGGTCATGTTCCTGTTCATTTTCAGGCCACTTAGTGTTTCTTTTCTTTCTCATTTGGTCATGTTCTTGTTAATTTTCAGGCCACTTGGTATTTCTTTTCTTTCTCATTTGGTCATGTTCTTGTTCATTTTCAGGCCACTGAATGTTTCTTTTCTTCCTCATTTGGTCTTGTTCTTGTTCATTTTCAGGCCACTGAATGTTTCTTTTCTTTCTCATTTGGTCATGTTCTTGTTCATTTTCAGGCCACTTAAAGTTTCTTTTCTTTCTCATTTGGTCATGTTCCTTTTCATTTTCAGGCCACTTAATGTTTCTTTTCTTTCTCATTTGGTCATGTTCCTGTTCATTTTCAGGCCACTTAAAGTTTCTTTTCTTTCTCATTTGGTCATGTTCCTTTTCATTTTCAGGCCACTTAATGTTTCTTTTCTTTCTCATTGGGTCATGTTCCTGTTCATTTTCAGGCCACTGAATGTTTCTTTTCTTTCTCATTTGGTCATGTTCTTGTTCATTTTCAGGCCACTTAATGTTTCTTTTCTTTCTCATTTGGTCATGTTCCTGTTCATTTTCAGGCCACTTAAAGTTCCTTTTCTTCCTCATTTGGTGTTGTTCCTTTTCATTTTCAGGCCACTTAATGTTTCTTTTCTTTCTCATTTGGTCATGTTCTTGTTCATTTTCGGGCCACTTAATGTTTCTTTTCTTTCTCATTTGGTCATGTTCCTGTTCATTTTCAGGCCACTTTAAATTTCTTTTCCTTCTCATTTGGTCATATTCCTGTTCATTTTCAGGCCACTTCATGTTTCTTTTCTTTCTCATTTGGTCATGTTCTTGTTCATTTTCAGGCCACTTAATGTTTCTTTTCTTTCTCATTTGGTCATGTTCCTGTTCATTTTCAGGCCATTTAAAGTTCCTTTTCTTCCTCATTTGGTCATGTTCCTGTTCATTTTCAGGCCACTTAAAGTTTCTTTTCTTCCTCATCTGGTCATGTTCATTTTCATTTTCAGGCCATTTTAAGTTTCTTTTCTTTCGCATTTGATCATGTTCTTGTTCATTTTCAGGCCATGTAAAATTCCTTTTCTGCCTATTCCCTCGAGTTTTTATATGATTATACGCATTGCACGTAACCATAACTAGTAAAACAGCAAAGCCACAAATCAGTGCAGTATTCATCCTGAAAGGATAAATGTTTCTAGTTAACTATGAGAACAAATAGTGACTTAGCTACAGAAACCCGCAGCCTCAGGTGCGTCTAGCAGTAGCACGTAGACACCTATTGTTCTCAGTCATGTGACATGCACACGTGCAATGGTGTAAACAATAATATAAGTTAATGAAGCAACATTGATCTTCTATAAACCAAATATGCTATTGAAAAACTATGTCATTCTGTTTATAATTAGACCAGTCAAATACAGGTAAAACATTAATATTGTATCTATTGTATTGTATAATGTATGTAACAGATGACTGTGCTGTCATCCCTTATATGGTAGGTTCCGTCTAAAAATAGAATGACATAGTTTCAAAATAGCGTATTGTGTTTATACTTACAATTATATTGTTAAACTATTACATTGTTACAACAATATAATATTGTTCTCTTGTTCTTGATTTAATATCTTAGATGAACTATATTCCATTACTCAGAACAAAACATATGACTTACAGAATATTTCAACTGTGTGATACGGTCGAAATATTCTTTAAGTCAAATGTTTTGCTCTGAGTAATGGAATATATTTCATCTAAGATGTTATATTGTTACTGCAGAATATTGAGGAACAGGCTCGGATATTATTATTTTATTATTGTTTTATGTTATAATTGAATCAGTGATTTAAATACTGATGTTGTTTGTATCATAGATCTATGACTGAACATTATAGCATTAACAGCATGCCTGACTATTGTGAGTTCAAATCCCTGCCTGGTCACAATCTCTATGATGATTGATATATGGCATTATGTCTCATTGTCATTTGTCCTTCACTGATGATTCAAGCAGGAAAGTTATCAGTTACTTGTGGAAAGTGGTGTACAAGAGTACTGGTTCATCTTCCAGGATCCAAGGAAAGAGCGGTTTTGTTAACTTGTTATCTTTTAGCCCTTGATGGCATAGGAATTATGCCAAATACTCAAACAAATAAACAAAATCTATAAAAACTTACCATAAAATAATTATCTATATCCTATTTTTTATACTAAAAGTGAGGTTATTGTCAATCAGGAAGTTTGTAGATTTTTGCCATAACTTTTTTTATTTTTCATTGTATTCTAATAAAACTCAGGCAGCCTGTGCCGCTATCTATTTGCAGTAATTTTGCACAATTTTAATGATTTTCCATAATTTATTCAATTGTAACTATTAAAATGTCAATTTACGTAGACTGGGCAGTTTTTGCTCTTTTTTTCTCTACCTCTACTGTTCAAACAAGTGTAGTGTTGCCAAAACGGGTTCTATATTTAAATTAAAATTATAAATGTGTGCTGTATCGTATGCTTGTTTACACTCTTTAAAAAAATTGCACCTATTATGCACAAAATTGCATCAATATTATGATGTTACTGTATGCCAATTTTGTTTGATACATAATGATGTCGGGGCACTTGAAAATGGAAAAGCACGTGGAATATAGCAGTTTCATTAAGTTTTAAACATTTTAAGAGTATATACGGTGAATCTAATGTTTCAATGGCTTAAGGATTTAAATATCACAAATATTTTTGAGAGTGCTGAGAATCAGTCATTAAAAAAAGAATTAAAACATGCTTTACAGAACATTGTGTCCAGAATACCACCTTGGGATTCCGTTGACATGTATGTTCACTCAATGTTGTAAATGGTGGCAAATATGTATAGACAATGGAAGAGAGTATTTTTAGAAGGACTGACTCAGTTAATGTGATATAAAAGTGCCTTTTTACAATAACATGTCATTTTGCCCCCATCATATGTAACTGTTATGCTTTGAATAGCGCATTATTTTTTGAGTAGTTGACGTTTCATGCTAAAATTTTCAAAATATGTCCTATATACATTTATTTCAAATACAATTTACAATATTGTGCATTGCATAATAGATATAGTTATGGCAAAAGTCTACAACCTCGTATGTAAAAGAAAAACACAAAATATACCAATAACTAGTAACTCCCGACATTGTATTTATATAGACAAAAGCACTAAAATAGTAATAGTTCTTAAAAGTCTTACCTTTAGTTGTTGATCTGCTGCATACACAATTGTAAATGAAGATGATCTTATTTAGCCTTTTAACAACTTACAGCCGATGCCTCTATGAGGGCTGATACAAATATATCAAGTGTAAAACAATTTTAACCATCACATAAAATTTGTCTTTGGCTTGGACCTGGTCCGAATTTCATGAAAATGTTTTTTTTTAAATCACAGTAAATTCTAGTGGATGTCATAAATTTGGTTATCTGATCAGTTTTATTTATCACAACTTCAGTTAAAACTTCAAACTGTCCATGTTTGACTTGTTTCTTTAATATTTTGTGATTTATTCTATCAGGTGCCATTTTGGTGATCTGATCTGGGTTTTTTTATAACAACTTCTGTTCTGAGACAAATGGAAGTTGAAAGAATGGAAAAAGAGATTTTGCGAGATGTTGTGTGAATTTGCGAGTGTTGACAAAATCTT
Source organism: Panopea generosa (assembly GCA_029582155.1). Taxonomy (NCBI): domain Eukaryota; kingdom Metazoa; phylum Mollusca; class Bivalvia; order Adapedonta; family Hiatellidae; genus Panopea; species Panopea generosa. Next base: position 52,115,818 of record CM055908.1, read on the forward strand.
AACCAGTTGCTTTTCCATCTCTATATAATTCCTTGCTCCAATGTATAGAAAAAGGCATTTGAAAAGACCAAGTAACTTATAGCTTTGTATCAGTAAATGATCTTCAGTTGATTGAATCATGAACATGCACATGACATTAGAACATAGTGACTGATTACATCTTTGTAGTTCATCTTATTTTAGAAATTATGAATAGACAGGTCAGGACTTTTCGTTTTATATGATTTAGTAAAGCCATTATGTGGATCAAAAGTATATGAGACTTTATTGTGGAAATGGCATTCAAACACTCAATTTGTTCTTATTTAAGTGGTTTAGTGACTACAAGAGATAGTGCTGACTCTTTCAGAAAACTTGTCATGGTCAGCAATATTTCCATAACGAAAATTGTTTATATGTTTGTTAAAATCCATGCACTATATACTATTTAGAAATAAATATATATACATATTTATTATAAATATTTAGTGACGTTTATTTACATTTATTTCAAGTAAAGGTGAAATCTGAGACAATTTATGAGCATATTTCGATCAAAATAGTCTGTGCCTTTTAACCACCTCATGCTATAATAACTAAAATTGGTTAATGTTGTGTCTAAGTATACAGATCAAATAGAGTTAGTGACGTCATCTTAGGAAACACATTGGCAGTATATGAAACTTTTTCATGGGTTATGATTTATTATTTGGTCAATATAGATCACAAAGTCCATATTACAGAGATATTATACAACATATTTATTTTTAGATTATAGAACATTATCACTGTAATATACCATATTTACATAAATATATAGTTCTATTACTTGTGTAAGAAAATAATTTATAAAAAAACTCCATACATTTATTAAAACCATTAAACATTATCCTGAACTTTTGGAATGACCCACAGACAAGCAGATTTTCTTAAGATTTACTTGTAAACATTGTAAAAGTTCACTGACTGTTATGTAAAGAAAAAAACACACACTTGACTTGAACTGCACACTCAGAACATCTTCCTGTAGTCGTTGTTTACAAGCAAACATGCTGCATTTTCATGTAAGGATTTGCTTGTAGTGGTAACCAACCGGCTGCTTTTCTATAATTTTCATTAACATATATTCTCAGTGTTGGTGACATGTTTACAAGTTGGCAAAATTGTTTCAAACATAATTTTTTTTATTTGGCCACAACTAACTACTGCAGGGAGACAGATATATTTGTACATTTTATAAAAGACATTCAATCTGCTGCATTTTACAATGCACATGTATAAAGCTTTTATTATACAAGCCAACACATTTCCATATTTTCAACAAAATATGGGGCCTTTTTTTGCCAGTAGAATTTTAAAGAAATTTATTTTATATAGGAATGACATGATTATTTTATTTTTAAATAGAGAAGAAAAATTTAATTTTTTATAGTTTCTGTTTAACAACTTTAGTTAATGTCATTTTTATTTCATTGATTGAACAATGATGTGAACATGTGCACTTCAATGTTGTGTAATTTTTTTATAGTTTTTGTTCAATAACTTTAGTTTGGATTGAGATATTTGAATGAAACTTTGTATATTGATAGCTCATGTCAAGATGAATATTGGATTAGCATATTACTGGGATTAAGGTTGATGTAGTAGTTTCTGAAAATAGAAAAAAAAATGGTTTCCGTTCTATAACATTACCGTAGCTAGGATTGAACTATTTGAATTGAATTTGTACATAGATAGTTTATATTGAGATGAAGGTTGGGATTGCATATGTGTCACTTGGTCAATGTCACCATTATTAAATATAAAAATAATAATTTTGGCTTAATATAACACAGTTAGCTTATATCTAGACAAAGATTGCTTATAAGATCACTGGTGTCAGTTGTTACTAAAAATAGCAAAATGGTTTTCACTCAATAACATTGGTTTTAAATAACTGAACAGATACAAATTGAATGTGCATGTTGCCTATACTGAGGTTTTCTTAGCAACCATTGAACGGAATTCAGTGAAACTTCACAAGCATGACTGGTACCAGACCTAGTTGTACATATTATCTGCATGTTGCGTGAGAACAATTTTTCAATGAGTTATGGCCCTTTGAATTTTTTCATACATGTATTATGTAGTCTTTATTTCTTGGCAACTATTGGCTCGAATTCAATGACACTTCACAAAATGATTGGTACAAAGTCTAGTTGTGCATAGCATCAGCATGTTGCATCTGAATAATTTTTAAATATGTTATGGCCCTCTGAATTTTTCAGACAATTTTGTGGTCTATGTTTCTCAGCAACCATTGATTGGAATTCAATGACACTTCACAAAAGTGATTGGTACTTAGCTTAGTTGTGCATATCATCAGCCTGCTCTGCTAGATTATTTTTTTAATGAGTTATGGCCCTTTGTGAGCTCAATTTCTCGGCAGAAAATATTCCTTAACCCTTATAAAATTCAAAATTATAATAGTATCTTTCATGTGTAAAGTGTTAAACCTTCATATTTCTCATGACCCCACAATCGAGTGTCAAACACCCACATCTGTTACTCTAATTGGTTCACTGTGTCAAAGCGGGTAGCAAAAGGGTGCAAGAACTGTGCCGGTTTTCATCACCTTCAGGGATATTTTTAGTTGTAAAAGTATTATGTTTCTACATTAAAATTTTCAATAAGTATATTTTTAATAGGTTCAAAAATCTATACCATTGTCATTATTTAGATTACTTCACGACTATTATCAAGGAACCTGACCCTTATCCATGTACAGTCAAATCTATCTTATGCAGCCAGTCATGGGAAGGAGCAAAAGTGGCCCTTTATGACAGGTTGTTGCTTAATACATGTTAATTTGCTCTGAAAGCATAGAAATTGGAAATAGCATGTGGTTGCTTAAGACAAATGGCTGCTTAATAGAGGTAAACACTCACACAGATTTGACTGTACAACCTCTTTGAAGTTAAAATGTGGCTGTTTTCCTAGTATTCTTTTAAATTACAGATAAAATATATTTGTATTTGTATATTTGCAGATGGTGCTGTACAATTGACTAGTTGGCTTATCCCAACCACTGTTACACAGTACGACATGGATATTACTGTCACAGATTCAGATGGACAAACAGATGTTGGCAAGCTGCTTATATCTGTAGACAGTAAGTTTGATACAAACAGGCTCAGATGGTCCACAGTTTTGTTTTATTATATATATAGCATTGTAGTGCTCACAACAGTCTGGTCTGTACATTTATGTCTAGTTGTTCACAAATAATTATCTATATATATTTCATACATTGTAAATATGCATCTGAAAAGGTCCCAAAAATCAGAAATTCTGCTGTTGTGATTTTAACTATCTCCTTTTATAAAATAAATATGTATGATTTCACTGTATCTTCATGACCCAATGTGTGTCTATGTCTGTCCTTTATATAGCATGTGAGAAGTAATGAATCCTTAACTGGATCCTAATCATATAAAGCTATCAAGTCATGTATGTAAATTGTCTGTCCAGTCCAGATGTGTTGCATGTAAAACCATAGTATATAAGTCGTGGTTGACACCAATTCTATTGGGTTAGTAGATGCCTTGATACTGTGTCTATTATTTGCACTGCAGTTAGGCTTGCTCAGTTCAACACCAACATAACTGATTCCAGTTCAACACCAAAATAACTGGTTCCAGTTTAACACCAACATTACTTAAGTTTGAGTTCAACATCACCATTATTCGTTTGGGTTCAACACCAAACATTACTTGTTTAAGTCTAACACCAAACATTTCTAGTTCAAGTCGAACACCAAACACTCTTGTTCAAGATAAACACAAAGCATTACTGGTTCAACTTGAACACAAAACATTACTGGTTCCAGTTCAATACCAACATTACTGGTTCAAGTTCAACACCAACATTACTGAAATTCAAGTTCAACACCAACCTTAGTGGTTTCGGTTCAACACCAAACATTACTTGTTCAAGTCTAACATCAAACATTTCTGGTTCAAGTCAAACACCAAACACATTTGTTCAAGATAAACACAAAACATGGCTGGTTCAAGTTGAACACAAAACATTACTGTTACAGTTCAACACCAAATATTACCAGTTTAAGTTCAACATCAAACAATACTGGTTCAAGCTGAACACCAAACATAACTGGTTCTAGTATAACACAAAACATTACTGGTTCAAGTTCAACACTAAACATTACTGGTTCAAGTTCAACACAAAGCATTACTGGTTCAACACCAAACAAGGGTTGTTTGTAATTTTCAGAGATTGACGATGTGGCAGAATTCACAAACATCCCTCCAGCAGCCATTAAAATCAAGGAGAATACAGCCATTGGTACATCTATATACACCTTCCTTTATGAGGACCTAGACTACAACACCAAGATCTGGTCACTTACAGTTTCTGATAATAAGTTTGGACGACTACTCAATCTGGACCCCTCAAGTAAGTGAAGTAACTCTTCATTGACTGAAATTACCAATACAAATTTAAAAAGATATGCTGCACCTTTTGTTTTACAATACTTAACAAAGAATAATTTTTGGAATTTTTGAACATAAATAAAATATTATATATTATAGTAGAACTGTGTTGGCTGGAACACCACATATAGCTTGAACCACTTATTTGGTCCCAGCCGGATCCTATTTCAATGTATATACATGTATATGTATGGTATGAAGTTGAATAATATTTGGCTTGAACAACCTTAACTCAATCTATTTTGTCCAGTCCCGTTGGGTTCGAGCCATTGAAGTTCTACTGTATTCAGATTCATTATTGGTTGGTGTTGAATATGTGCTGAAATTTCATTTGAAATATCTACATTACTTGCAAACGTGAAACTCATTTATGCATCAATTTATTATGAGTAATAACCAAATTGAGTAAAAGACTGTCACATCTTGTTTTCCATGTAGTTAGGTGCCACATATTATGAAGAATTCACAGTGTAGATGGGATATGAAAAGTTTGTTTGTGGTAAGACCATGTTGGATGTGAAGAAGTGAGAAGTGACCAAGGGCACTACTGAGGGGAATCTTATGAAAATAAATTGGGGGATGGGGAGAATACAGGACAAAGGAAAACTTTTCTTATGACATTGAGTCCTTCATGGATGAGAGGTCTATGGTGCTGTCTGTCATTTAATGACCACTTACCACTTAGTGCATGGGTTCAAGCCCAGCTCAGTTCAAAATCTTTATCTGAAAAGTTTGCCAGTTACTTGTGGAAAGATAGCGATTCTACTCAGATTCATTCTGAGGTTTTCCTCAACCACTAAAACTAGATATGCCATGAAAATTATATACATTTTGTTACCTGCAATTTGTTGAAAATGGAGTTAAAACATTATTTGTATGAAAATAAATTTAAAAAAAAATTGTGAAATTATAAATTAATTGGTGTCTTTTTTTTTGCAGCTGGCTTGCTTTCCACAGCTTTTTCCGAGATAAATTTTGAAGATCTTGGTGGCGTATTTACTTACACAATGACACTTCAAGTTGGAGATGTGAAAAGTTCATCTACTCAAACTCTGGACATCGAAATCATTAATGAGAATGAGGCCCCGAGATTTACCAAGGACAATTTTCATCTTGATGTGGATGAAAATGCCGTAAGCTGTGTCCTCTTTTATACTCTTTATTTTATCCCCGGCTGCATGGTGGAAAGGAGATATACAATAATTATAATAGTTTCTGTTTATCTGACAGTCTTATTTTATAAAAATAAAAATAAATAAAACATGACAGTAACATAACAGTATAAATAATAACAGTACAAATGTTTACCACATCATGAAAACCATGCAGAATACAACATTCAGGTCTGTTCCTCAAAGGTCAAGTTTATGCCTGAGCATTGAAGCAGTTTTTATACAACAAATTAACATGATGTTTTTGTTTTCAGTCCATAACATTTACATAAGAACTAGCACCCTTCCTGTTCATACCTGATCAGCCTTATGCATACGCATGCACAAACAAAAGCAGGCACACGTGCATGACACACATACACAAAACAAAACATCATGATGATAGTATGCCCTTTTCGAGGAATTTTTGTCAGAGTATCTGAATTCAATATAACCTAACAAATGGCTCAACAAGACTTGATAAGTTCGTTGGTCTGCTCACCATAAACATTTTCCAGGACAAACAGACATTATTATTTCTATAAATTATAAAATTGGGAAAGAGAGGATATTTAACTTTGATAATAAATTTCAAGGCCTGGTTCAAATGAAGTGAAATGTTGGACATTTCTTGTATTTCTTTATTAGACACTTCCCTTTTTGTCCCTTTTCTCTGCGCAGAAAAACAGAGGAACTTGTAATTGTCCCCATTAAAATGTCTATTACAACTAACATTTTTTAACTTGGTAGTTATTTTATTTCAAACATGATAACCCTTTTATTTTGAGTTGACCGCCGCGTGGTCTAGTGGTAGAGTGTCCGCCTCGCATGCCGAAGGTAGAGGGTTCAATCCCCGGTCGGTTCATACCAAAGACTTTAAAAATGGTACTAGAAGCTTCCTTGCTTGACACTCAGCATTTAGAGGAGAGTTCTAGGTCTGGTCGGCCCAGTGTCAGTATAATATGACTGGGTGGGGTATCATACCATGTGTCTGCGGCATAATACTCCAGTGTGACAGCGCTTAGAATACTGTCTTAAGTAGACACCGTTGCGATACGACTGAAAAATTGTTGAAAGCGATGCTAAACACCATACAACAACAACATTATTTTGAGTTATAATTAAATACATACCTCAAATTTTAATAGCTCTTAATTCTTGTTGACAATATGTATAGATGTGCATGTGAGGTAGCTAACTATACACCTGGTTATATTGGTTTTGGTTGTAGAAGATGTCATAAGATTTTGTGCCTCAAAAGATATTTTAATACATTTTTCATATTGTGCATATTTCTATGGATTGTGCATATCCATTTTTTGTAGATTATTAGATTATCCAAAACAAATATCATGGGCATGGTTAAGCTATGCTCTTGCTTGTTTGCCAACCTATTTTACCTCTGCCCGTCCATCCCATAAAACAAGTTGACTTGCCTGCCGGTCACAGACGATTCCATCCATAAAGCCTACCAATATGAACTATACCTATACATTTACTCTGCATTTTTTTTCCAGGATGGAACTACAATTACAAATGGTGTGATATTTGGGACAGGTGTTGGTGGATATCTGGTAGATGAAGATACCGAAGAGGCCGTCAACTCGGAGACTCATGAATATACCCTGGATTGTGACACCAACACCCACAGATTCTACATGACACCTTCATCTGGTGCAATTATTTACAGAGGTCCATATGACCTTGACATTTCTGGCACCCCCTCTCAGATTGAGTGTACACTGACTGTTGTTGACAAACTTGGTTTGACAGACACAGCCCGACTGCACATACATATTATCAATGTTAACGAATACAGTCCCGAGTTTACAAATAATGGGCGAAGCCTTTATGTGTCTTCAAATGCTCCCATTGGCTCATATCTTTTAACTGTATCTGCTGTTGACTTTGATTCATCTGATGATGATGATAATGTCATAACTTACACGCTTGATCAATCTGCATTGGGAACTACTTTGTTTGCTATCAATGAAATTGGATACATCTACACAGTTGCCTCTCTGACATCTTACTCAGCAGGGCTAACTCTGGGACCAATTTACGCACTAGCTTCAAACTATATGATCGCTGGGAAAACAGGAACAACAACTCTGAGTGTTGTTATACCACTGTCCACAACTGTCGCCACAACAACAACAGATAGAAATAGAGGTGAGCGCATATCATTGATTATTGTCTATATATGATATTATACCAACATAAATGGATATAGTGTGAGATTACAAATAAATAAATTATTAGTAACAAATTTAAGCGCTGAAGGAACGTTAATCCAGACAAAACCATGTTGGCGAATTTCACTCCCCCCCCCCCCCCCCCCCCAGACAGTATTTTGATAAAATAAATTCTTTAACTGCAGTAACAAAAAAGTTAAATAGATCTCAATTAGAAAAATTATTTTGAAATTTATAATAAACAATGTTTTTTTTTTTACTCGACAGATTAATGAAATGGAAGTCATGTACTCAGAATTTACATCTTTCAAAACCGTCGGAAGAAATATTTTATATATTTGATGGCTGTGTTTGATATCTTATTATCTTAATAGGGTTAAGTAAAATTAACATGTTTTACTATTGTATCAGATTTCTATGAGGACAGACGGAGCTATTACTGGCTACTGCCATGTATATTTGCTGGCATACTTATGTTACTGGCTGTGTCCCTCATCTTTTTCCGCATATGTCGTCTCACAAGGGTTGGACCCTGGTGTTACCGTAACTGTATGAAAGGCATCTGCTGCAGACCGTCACCGTAAGTTACTTTTTAAATACATGTTACAGTATGTTTATTTATACAATAGTCTGCATGCTGGGTACCTCAGCAGCTAGGTGATTAAACTTTTAGAAATTGCACTAGCAGTTTTGGAAAATCAAGAAAAATTGTAGTAAAAAGGTTGTGCATATTTAAACCATAATCCAGTATGCATGGGTTAAGCCCCTCATAACTAAACCACAATCCTTGATGCATAAGTTGTGTCCCTCATAACTAAACCACAATCCTGGATGCATGGGTTCAGCCCCTCATAACTAAACCACAATCCTGGATGCATGGGTTGTGTCCCTCAGAAATAAACCACAATCCTAGATGCATGGGTTAAACACCTCATAACTAAACCACAATCCTGGATGCATGGGTTATGTCCCTCATAACTAAACCACAATTCTGGATGCAAGGGTTATGCCCCTCATAATTAAACTACAATCCTGGATGCATGGGTTATGCCCCTCATAACTAAACCACAATCCTGGATGCATGGGTTATGTCCCTCATAACTAAACCACAATCCTGGATGCATGGGTTATGTCCCTCTTAACTAAGCCACAATCCTGGAGGCATGGGTTATGTCCCTCTTAACTAAACCACAATCCTGGATGCATGGGTTAAACACCTCATAACTAAACCACAATTCTGGATGCAAGGGTTATGCCCCTCATAATTAAACCACAATCCTGGATGCATGGGTTATGTCCCTCATAACTAAACCACAATCCTGGATGCATGGGTTATGTCCCTCATAACTAAACCACAATCCTGGATGCATGGGTTATGTCCCTCTTAACTAAGCCACAATCTTGGATGCATGGGTTATGTCCCTCTTAACTAAACCACAATCCTGGATGCATGGGTTATACCCCTCATAACTTAACCATAATCCTGGATGCAAGGGTTATGCCCTCATAACTAAACCACAATCCTGGATGCATGGGTTATGCCCCTCATAACTAAACCACAATCTTGGATGCATGGGTTAAACACCTCATAATGCCCCTCATAACTAAACCACAATCCTGGATGCATGGGTTATGCCCCTCATAACTAAACCACAATCTTGGATGCATGGGTTGAACACTTCATAACTAAACCACAGTCCTGGATGCATTATTTATGCCCCTCATAACTAAACCACAATCCTGGATGCATGGGTTATGCCCCTCATAACTATACCATAATTATGAATGTATCCCTGCAATACATGATACTTTGGCGATTTGTCTAATCTGACAATGGCAGCATTGGTGTCACTTGTTATGTAAGTATTGCCAGTTTTATGGCAATTTCTTGCAAGACTATAAGAGTATTCAGCTACCAGATATGGGTAACTTTTGTTTTGTCCATGAGTTTTGTTACAGAAATGGTATCAGAATATAAGAATATTACATGGGTTGGAGGTTTGGATAGAAAATTCTGTTCCGAGGGATAACTGTTTTTGAAGGGAACTAGGCTCAGCCAAGTTCCCGCGAAAACAGTTATTTCAAGGGATGAATTTTATATCTGAGCTGAAAAAGTAGTGCAAGATTATTTTTTTTGCATACTAAACACATTGCATATTTATTTTAATTTAATTATTAATATTATTAAATTTTATAACGATGACTTTTAAGCGTCAAATTAAATATATTGCAAGGCTTTCATTAAGTTTTGAAGTAGGAGGATGAAAGGAAAAAGTAGAAGGGGGTTCTGGGGGTCCTACATAAAACTCTGAAGAAACTCAGCGGAATATAGCTGGGTGTTCAAGTAAGAATAGCTGGGGAAAAATACTGGCCCCAGCTTCTATTGACAGCCCTGATATTGCATCATAACCTTTAATATTTTACGTCATAGATTGTTCCAGCATCACAGCAGAGTAAGATGAGTGCATGGAGGGGGTGTAGGATGAAAATTCTGAATCCGTTGAAAATATGTGGAATTCCTTGTCTTGTATGCAAGAATTGCTTTTCTTACCAAGACATCAGTGACATGCCCATATTTGATATTAAATGTGGTGAAAGATGCATATAAAGGAAAAGGCATTGCTAAGTTCTTTGCACATGTCTAGGATGGAGAGTTGGAATTCCTCATTCAGCAACTCATAGCTGCTATGTTTTTTTTATTTCGCCTACAAAGATGATAATATTATAATCCAAATTTGCAATGGTAATTAATACCATAGAATCAGAAGTTATGTTAGCACATGTTTTTTATGCCCCTGTCATTTGAAGAGTGGTGAAGGGACATTTAGTGTTATAACCCTTGTCCATCCATCTGTTGAATGTCTGCCCATCTGTCTTGGCTTTATTGAAGATCAATAACTTCTTAAAGGGTCTTTGTATTCAATTAATATTTTATGAAACCTGTATAATTGTAAAACACAGGTAAAGTTCGATATTTGTCAACGTCTGTCAAATTTTACAGGAGTAATGACCCCTTTTATTTAATTTTTGTTTAAAAAATGGTTTACGATCTATGACAGGGGCATTCATGTTGAAAGACACATTTCTAGTTAAATTTTTTATGATGTCCATCCCCACCAGCTACATGGTTTAAGAGGTGGACAGAGAGTATTAACAAGATAAACTCGCATCCCTATGTGACCAGGATTATCATAATTAAATATATATGAATGACAACCTCTTTGTTTCAGTTCTGTTAATTTAACACATTCCTATGGTATTTTTTGCTGGTAATTTAAATAGATCATATTACAATTTATACTGTATATTGTCACAGCGAGGGACCACGTGGTTTTGGAGATATGGGATATGATCTGGCCAGTTTTGGACACAAGCATCGTTACACAGATGAGACTAGTCATGATGAGTTTGATGGCTGGTTAATGAAGACTCGCAGAAAAGGACAGTCATATAAAAAAGAGGTGCTGTGGTTTTAGGTTTTTAGATCCCGAAAGAATTATTTACTCATACATTTATTAATTATTTTATATTTTGGCAAATGGATAAAAATTATATAAATTTCTGATTAGCACCTTTTCTCATCTTGGACAATCTCGACCTGCACACATGTTAACTGAATTTATGGTATCATATATACATGTAGTTAATACTAGAGGCATTCTGAGTGAATGAGAATACAGTAAACAGGCCTGTAAGCAATAAACAGGCCTATGAACTTAATTGTTTTAATTCTGAAGAAATTTCCAGTCAAGTTTTAACTATAATAATTTATAAGAGTCAAGTGGGATTGAAGTTGTGCTTTATAATTTCTGCTTAGTTACAACACAAAATTGTTGTTTTTTTACTTACAAATAGTATAAGTCTGTTAAGGGTATAGCCTAAGCTTCTTTAGTTTACATCTATTGTGACATGAGTTCTTACAACTTAGACAAATCATATGTAATGTCTCCCATATAGGGATAAAGTGTCTTATATAACATACAACATGTGGACCTGGTAGGGGAGCAAACCCAAGACCATCCAATTCTGGGTCTGATACTCTTCTTCTAGAATAGGCTATCCACACACTTGTTAAGAGAAAATTGAAAACAGCTTTTTTTTTTTCAATAACATCCTTTGGTTTCCAGTACTTTGTCTGTTATTGCATTATGGTACTATACTGTGTAAAATAGTTTCCAATTTGCAAATCTGTTGTTTTTTTAATTATTATACAAGACTTTCTGCATGTAAAATCTTCATAAACATGCCTCAAAATCTGCCAGTGTTTGAACATATAAAGGATTTTTAATCTTATAATTCAATGAATTTAAAACTGACTGATTTTTTATTATAAGTATCTTAACTGACAAATATATATAACTTGTTTTTCTTTGAATGTTCCTCTTCAGATGAAGTTGAATGGCAGCCCTACTCCACTTATAGTAAATTCAGACGGTAGATATGGAACCCCGATGACTGACTATGACGACAATCTGTGGGCGCGGGACACCCCTGTGTATGAGATGCTGCGAGTGCAAACACCTCAAGATGTGCCACAAGCTGCCAGTTATACGGACCCTGATGCTGGGTCTAGGTTAGAATTACAATATTTCATTTTTGGTGGAATTTCATAATTTTTGAGAAATGGTTGCTGAAGATAAGTAAAAAGAACCACTTTAAAAACAAGAAATGTCACTGGTAAGTTCCACATGCCCAGACTTGAAATCTCAAACAGACTCAAGTGTGACCTTGACCTTTGAAGTACAGGTCTAGGTCTTACTCATGTCACATCGTCATGTCATCTTGATCAACTGAGCCAAGTTAAAGACAAAGTTACAAACCAGACACGAAATATCAAACAAATTGGAAGTGTGACCTTGACCTTTGAGGAAAGGTTCTGGGTCCTACACACAACATTTCATCATGTCATATTGATCAACTGACCCAAGTGTTTTTGAAATCCATCCATGTATGACCAAGTTAAAGACCGGACACGAAATCTCACACAGACTCAAAATGTTGTCAACCTTAAAGTGTGACCTTGACTTTTGAAGTATGGATGGGAGTCTTATGCGCGACACATTATCATGTTATGCTGATCATTTGTAGGAAGTATTAATAAATGACATGACAAAGTTACAGGCTGGACATGAAATATCGGACGGAGGGATGGACACTGCGATTACTATATGCGCGGCTACCCAAAAAATTTTGGGGGGCATAAAAATGTGGTTTTACCTAGGTTTTCTAGAAATAAGATTGATTGATGCATTGTCTCAACATAATCTGACTGGAGAATTCAGTAGGGCCCATTTTTCACAAAGGGAAGTAAATCAGTTTGAAAGCAAGAGGTGTCAGAGAAACAGCGCGCTTGACTATTTCAATGCTGTTCTAAAATAAAAAAAATTCAGGAAATAAGTACAAAATGGAAGACAATTAAAACTCAGAGGTGGTAAAATTAAGCTATAATTATTGCTTGTCTATTAAAAATAAATATTTCACTTTTTATTTTCATTATTAACAATTATGTATTTTTTGAAAACAACAAAGTGAATGGATAGCTCGTATTGCCTTAATATTATTTATTTCAGCATTTGTCATTGTTACATAAAATTTTGTCTTTCAAACTTTAAAATTGTTTTATAAATTCATTAACGATTGCTAACAAATAACCCCAATTGGTGTGCCAATATCTCACTTAGGCACATCATGTACATGTAATAACCCTAAATGCTTCAACTGAATGACTAGGATAATATAAGTTGGTCAAGCAATACTAATATACAAATTAAACATTACCTGAAATAATTCCAGCAATAATTTAAATATAGTGCAAGCGCTATAGCTGAGATGATCTTCTGTTACAAGATTAGTTTATCAATGTTTTACATATGCAATACAATTATGCATTTCCTTAAAATCATGTGGTAATATACCAGTTCTTTTTAATGGATCTATAGTCCCGTACCAACACATACAGTTTATCAATGCTAGATATCCTTCTACATTCTAAGTTGTTCAGTTTTATACATATACAATGTTTATACAATATAGGCCACATCAGAGCGCAATATTTCGGTACCAGTTCATAAAAATGGACTTATAGTTGAAATAATCGTGTAGCAGCATGCACAGTTCATCAAAGCTGGATGCCCTTTCATGAAAATGAAGACATCTTCTTAAAGAAATTAAACTTTCACGAAAATGAATAAAATAAATTTAAAAAAAAAAGATAAAACCTGAAAAACTGACCAAACATTTGTCAAACATCTAAGCAATGACTTGTACTACAAACTTTAACCTGCTACAAAACAAAATTTCTAAGTCTGAAAGGGCCATTACTCTGTAAAATTGCAACCCAGAGTTACAGTTCTTGTCTCTATGTGTTCCATTGATGATGCTGAACACACATGTGAAGTTTCATTCATATGAAATGAGTGGATTCATAGATATCTTACCTGATAAAAAACTTTAATCTTAAAAACGACACCAACACCAACACAGATGCCGGGTGAGTACAATACCCCCCCCCCCCCCCCCCCCCCCCCACCCCAATTTGTATTAGAAACAACTTTCAATAAATTAAGTGCTTTATTACACTTTGTCTTAAGATATTTACGATGAGGAATAAAAGTAAGTTTACGGTAAAAAAAGACCTAAACATTTTGTTTCTTAAACAACAGCTATATGTGTCCCATCTAAAGTTAAATTGGGGTCATTGTGATGTTTATGTAGTTGACAAAAAAGCATACAATTTGTTTAGACTCAGAAAATTTAAAACCGTTTTCACCATCCTAAGTCTGGAGTTTATTAAGGCATTGTTGCAGTTGCCTTTCAATAGTTTTCATATTTTTTGAACGGTAACAAATTACAAAATTGTCAACATATAAAGAGCAATCCACACCAAGATTTATACTCTTAACAATATTATTAATTTTAATATTAAAAAGTGTGACGGACAGAATACTGCCTTGTGGGACGCCCATCTCCTGTTTGTGTACATTGAAGAGGGTCATGCCCATTCGGACTTTAAACTGTCTATCATCTAAAAAGTTTAAAATAAAGGTAGCTAAACTGCCACAAAGGCCCATATTATGAAGATCTTTTATAATGCCATACTTCCACGTGGTGTCGTAGGTTTTCTCTTAGTAAAAAAATAATGCCACTAAATGTTTTTTTTATGAAAGCCTCCCGAACAAAGGATTCAAATCCAACTAATTGGTCTGTTGTGCCCCTTTGGCATAGGAATCTACTTTGATACTTATTATTAAGTTGTTGGATTCCAAGAACCAAATGAGGCGACCATTAATCATACATTCCATGGTTTTACCAACATAACTTGTCAAGGCAATTGGAAGGTAATTAATCAGATCGGTGTTATCTTTCCGAGGTTTGGGTACCAGAATAACGATAGTTTCCCTCCAGGACTCGGGGATTTTTCCAGTCACCCAAATAGAGTTAGATATATCAAGTAGAATTAATAAATTTTGATAAATGTTTCAAAAGTTGATAATGGATATCATCAGGACCAGCTGATGTATCATGTGGCTTCTTTAAAGAATTTTTCAATTCACCCGAAGAGAATTTCTTGTTATATTTATCTGAATTATTTTATTTAAAATTTTTCATGCTGATGTTTATGTTTTAAAATTTTGGGTTACATTTAGGTGGAGATGAATTGTTTGAAAAAGTGTCTGCCAAAGTATTTACAATGTCTTTGGTAGATGTGGCAGTATGACTTCCAGTTTTTAGATGGTTTATGCAACCTTGAGTACCCTTACCGTTAATTTTTCTGACCATGTCCCATGCCTTCTAAAGGGAAGTATGAGAATTAAGCCTAGAGACATAATCTCTCCAGGACTTTCTCTTACTCTCCTTAAGAGTATGTCTTGCTTTTGCCCGAAACTCTTTAAAATTGTCTAAATTATGTTAATAGTTGATAGGTCCTAAATTAAATTGACTTAATGCTTTTTTTACAATCCGTGACTGCATTTTTACAGTAATCATCATAGCATGGTTTTTTGTGGGCATTTTGAATTTGTCATGGTTTTTGGAACAGATTTTTCTGCTATACGGTATAGTGTTGATGAAACCTGACTAGCAGGATCTACTATATCATTAAATAAATCAGACTTAAACTTTTTTTCACAAAGAGATTGGAACATATGCCAATCTGCTTTGCAACGTTTCCACCATTGATTTCTATCAAGAAGTGGAAGTCCAATATTTTCAAGAAATATTGGATAATGGTCACTCTCACAGGTCGTCACCAACACTCCATGAAAAGTCAAACAAAAGTGATGGCTCACAAACTGATAAATGGATGGAAGTTTTCGATCCTGAAGCAGGATGTAAACATGTATGAGATTTATTGTCATCATAATGACATAGGTTATTTTGGTTTAAAAAAGATTCAACTTTCTTACCTTTATCATTTATGTCTTTACAACCTCATGTGTAATTATGGGCATTAAAATCCCCCAAAAGCATAAAAGGTGATTGTAATTGTGCAGTGAGTTTATCGAGATCCTTCGGATCAAGGGTTGCACTTGGTGGTAAATATAAAGAGCAAATTGTAATAACGCTATGCATTGTAACACTCACTGATTAGTGTCTAATGCAATAGTGCTGTGCGGGACGTTTCTATTAACAAGAACAGACACGCCATCAGTTGCTTTTTCACCTGTATCACATATAGTATTATATAAAGAATACTGTTTAAAAGTAGTTTTATCATTTGACTTCAAAAACGTTTCTTGAAGATAAAATATAATAGGGTTATGGTCATTTAAAAGTAAACTAATCTCATCATAATTTGGTTTTAAACCTCTATAATTCCATTGTATTATTTTATTTGAATTTGGAGTGTTCATTTAGGTGGAAGTATAGGTGCTAAGGGGACTTTTAATGTAACGACCTTGGAGGAATCCGATGATGCATCTTAGCCTTCTGCTGAGTAGTTGGACTCTTGGTAAAACCAGAGCCCGATGGATTTGGGGAACTCAGGAATTCCCTCAGTTCTCCCGTTTTGGGGTACTCTGGACATTCCCCCGTTCTCCCGTTTCGGGGTACTCTGGACATTCCCCGAGTTTTGGGGTACTCTGGACATTCCCCCCCCCCCCCCCCCCCACCCCCGAGTTCTCTGATTTTGGGGTACTTTGGACATTCCCCACCGAGTTCTCTGGTTTTGGGGTATTCTGAACATTACCCAGAGTTCTCCAATTTTGGGGTACTCTGGACATTCCCCGGAGTTCTCCAGTTTTGGGGTGTTCTGGACATTCCCAAAGTTTTCTGTTTTTGAGGTACTCTGGACATTCCTCGAGTTCTCCGGTTTTGGGGTACTCTGGACATTCCCCGAGTTCGCCGATTTCTTATCAGAAAAAGATATATGACTTTTCTTGTTTTGTTTCATTAGGTTTAGGTTGTATAGATAGTTTTATTACTGGTGATGAAGTCTGAGTCTCAGATAAGACTTTGGAATTACCAGGAACGACAGCAATAAATGGTATTGGTTTATCATTAAGCCACCTTATATCTGTTTGTACTTCCATACATCGTGTTTTCTTTTTCTCTACAATTCTACTCACTTCAGCATATGATTTGCTTGAAGGAGTAGTTGGATATTGAGGTTCAACAAGACATCTGGCCTCCGGGAATGATACTTTATTTTCTAATTTAACATTTTGGATCTCATGTTCTAGTTTCCATTTCGGACAATCCCTCAAGAAAGCCCCATAGTTCCCTTTACAGGTTTTGTACAAGATAAGAAGTCCACTTGTTCGCCACAGCGTACACACAGGGCATCTCGTCTACATCTTTCTCGATGGTGTCCAAACTGTTGACAGTTAAAACAACGAAGTGGGTTGGGTATAAAAAAGGTCAACGGGTAAAGACATATAACCGATCTTTACAGATTTGGGTAAGTTTAGAGTATTGAATGCAAGGATAAAGGTATTAGTCGGTTTTATAGTGCCATCTTTCCTGGTATTAATTCTGGTCACCTCTGAAACTCCCTGTGGATTCAAATTGACACTCAACTCCTCACCAGTACATTGTTTCAGTTCCCCGGACTCCTTTGTATTTTGTATTGAAAGGAGATTGTCAGAATGACTTCTTTTCTGACATTCAATCAAAATCTTACCAGATTTAAGCTCTTTTACCTCTCGCGATTCACCAGCAATATCAAGATGGATCTGTAGATGTAACTAGTAATAATTGTGACCAATTAATAGAAGTCAACGAATCTTCATCTGATTCAGCCTCTTCTGAATCGTGTCAAGAACGCTTCAGAACAGACTGAGCAGGTATAGGTCGTTTTGTAGTATTGTTCTGGTGTCTTTTTTTTAAGCCATAATGAGTTAGTGTTTGTTTCATTGTCCACGTTTCTCACCCGCCTCGGAACCCAAAAAGGGGACACATGCTGTGGATATCCGACAGACATGATGCCAAGAATACTTGGACAATATACTCAAGCAAAGTAATACATCAGATCCCGCATACCACCCGATGGATGTTAATTGAAGTCCCAACAAGACAAGAACCAACACCCATCTAAAAATGGCATACGTATAACCGTATAGTATTTCATTTTACAAGATTAGCCCATAAGTCATGATATTTTTCAAGGCTTTGAGAGTAAGATTACTGGAAGTATATTCATAGAAAACTAATATTGACAAGTAAATGAGAATGGAAAATGTTAATGGTGATGAAATAAATGGAGAAAGGGTGATACATGAAAATTATCCAAGTAAAATATCATGCCAGACCAACTGATCAAGCCCGGGCCCATCAGACCTCCTGTCTTGACTTGAAATCCAGACTAAAGTGGTGTGTTGCGTCGCAGACTTCTGAGGCGCTCAACCACCAGGACTCCTTCATCAAGCCGCATGGGTAACCACCCATGGTCAACCGTTGGGTTCCTTTTCGGGGAGGATCTTACCCCTCTGCTTGGAACGAGCAGTCGGCAAATTCTAATCCCTACCGACAGGGGGGGGTTGAAAACAAGATTTCACAAGAGTTTCTGCAAAAACGCATGCATTCACAAAATCTCATTCAGTTGCCTTTCCTTCTCTATATAAACCGTCTTGACATCCAACTGACCTGAGTATTCTTCAGGACTTAGTAGACATTAAAGAGGCATAACCAGTAAGAATCTGAAAATATTTCTTTAATATAAAAGCAACAATATGCTCATGAATGACAAACATTTTCATGAATTTTCATGACCTTCGATACATTTATAACTGGTGATACCCCTCTTAAATTGCCTAAGATTTTTTTATATGAGAAGCCGTTTATGGAGTACTACAGGATTTGAACTCAGATTGAAGAGCAACAATCCACAGATATAACCACTATGCCATGTAGGAATATATAAAGATTGGCAGTATAAACTTTACCACTTACCTGGATTAAATCGAAGATGCCCGGAAATTTCCTGACTTTTACGTATATAATTACTAAATCATTTACATTATTCCATAATTCCATTGGATCAAGTTTAATTAAAATATTGGTGATAATAGGGTGTTTAAATATGTTTTTCGACAATAAACAACGGCATTTTGCAACAGACATGATCCATTTAGTCACAATTTATACTAAATATTTTTATCGATATGAAAGGACATAAATACTGGTTATGCACCTTTTAGTGAAAGTCCTGTAAAATTTACGGATGGCTGAACAGTGTTATATCTCATTCTATTATACTTTCAGAGGACTGACATGGAAGAAGCAAGTTGTCAAGAAGCCCGGTGAGAAAAGAAGTTTTTGGTAGAGTGTGAAGATGCAACAACAGCAAGATTTTACATTTCATTTTTTATTGCACAATCAACGGCTCATGATCAATACAAAATAACATTGCCTGAAACAACATAACAATTTGGTGTTTTTGAAAATATGACAGTATTATGTAACTAACATTTTTGACAGATAACCATTGTAACTAGATTTACTGACAAATAACAAGAGTTATTGACAGTTTTATGTAAATAGTGCTGTTGCCAGATAACACATGTTATAACTACAGTAGCACTTCAAAAGCTCAAACCTGACAGGACTGGACAAAATAGTTTGAGTTGGGTTGTTCGAGCCAAGAATTGTTTAACATCACACCATACATGTACATGTATATACATCGAAACAGGAATATGCTGGGATCAGATAAGTAGTTCAAGATATAGGTGGTGTTCTAGTCATCCGTGTTCGAACCAACGAAGTTCTATTGTAGTTAAAGTGACAGATAACCAGTGTTGAAACTAGTTTTATGACAGATAACACAAGTTATTGGCAGTTTTATATAACTAGTGGTTTTCCCAGATAACACAATTATTGATAATATTCTGATCATGCTAAATAACCAGAGGTATTGGCAGTTTTTTGTAACTAGTGCTGGTGCCAGATAACACGGTGAGGTATTGGCAATTTTATGTAACTAGTACTGTTGCTAGATAACACAGTTATTGACAATATTCTGATCATGCTAAATAACCTGAGTTATTCATAATATTATGTTTAATTACTCATTATATTGATGGATAACAAAAGCTATTGACATATTTTGTTACTAGTTTTATTAAACAATATGTTTTTATCAATAAATAATGTAGTTTTTTCACAACTGTCACTTTATCCTCTTTAGAAAATATACCTTTTAACAACCCATTTTAATATACACAATATACATGTATTAACATCAATAGCGATTCTACTATAAACTATTAAAATGTTGAAATGCCTTGTAAACAGTGAATAATTGGATTTATTTCTAAAGAAATATTTATATTGACCTTGTATATATTCATAAATATTGATTTGATAGTGAATTATAGTTCAGCCATTTCCACAACGGAATGTCACTTTGACAGTCTTATGTTACCATAACAGTTATTTATCACCACCTGCTGTAGTTATACTTATATGCTAGTTTTTTTAACACTGTTTATGGATATGTAGTATTTATTAATAAGCAAGATATAAGCAATGATAAGATGATATTTGTTTAAACAGATATCAAAATGTATGATTACCTAATATCTGTTTCATTTACACCAATTTGTTTTAACTGAGAGTGAACGAAACTCAGAGCTTTTTTGAATTGCTCACAAGTTCATTTCCTGAGTAGAACCAGTACTGGAAACAATAGTTTCAATTTTGTTTTTATAACCATTTACTTTACTGCCGCCAGCAGCTTTATTTACTATTATAAACATCATATCTGGGTGGATTTCTAATGGCTAACAAGGATGGTAAGTTTAGATCACACAATCTTGAATCAGTAAATTCTTGCATACCGGACAAGGATTTCTACATGACAAATGCCTTGTGTTATGACATTCATTCATAATTACTATGGTATCCTTGACAGGAAAAAAATATCTTTGAAAAAAAAAACCTTGATACCTGCAGAACTGCAGAGTTTCAGCAAATTCTATCGTATTACTCAAATTGTTGCTTCCTACGACATGCACGAGTCACAGTGATCCTATTCTTGCCATCACTCCGAAGAACAGAATTTTCCATCTGCACCTCTAACCCATTACAGATACTTGTGAGACTTTATATATACAAAACAGCTATTTGACCCTGTAAACAAGGTCACTGATACTACATAAGTATTATCAACTATTCAATCCATACAATATGAAAACTGAAATGAACACAACAAGGTTAGAATGCAATGTAAACTAGAGTAATCTCAAAATGCACTAATATGCAAAACAGTTTATGTGAGAAGAGTGCAAAACTGATATATCTCTTATATTATATGTATGTAAATATGAGTTTTGCATCAAACTTCTATTTGTTAATTCTATCATATACCGATAAAGTTGTGGAATATAACAATGAAATAAATATTCTTTTTTACAAAGTATAAAGTTTCACTGCAATGGAAATATATGTGGTGACAATAAAATAAAATTGCATATAATATAATGAAACAATAAATCTCATTAGAAAATGATTGCAACAAATATAGTACATAAATTTGATGGTATCATTTATCCAAGTATGACCTTACGGAACAGTTTTAACAACAAGAGGTCCTTTCTTTCAACATCTTGATGATTATTCTGATAGCATACCATATTTTAAACAGTTAAATTTCTTGAACAAAAATGCAGCACTAATAAATACAGCTCACAATTTTTTTTACACTTTTTTTATTTATTTCAAAAATTTCAATTTCATGTAACAGAAGAACAATTTAACTCACACTTCTATCTGGCATTAAAGGGAGTATATCAGGATAAAACACTGCAATTTTGTCTTAAATTTTTTTTATCATAATGGATAAAAACAACTCATTATCATTTAAATAATAAATATTAACTGAATAGTTTACTATGTCAAACCCACCAAAACATGAAAAAATCGTTATATAAATTGGACTCCTCAACTTGAACCGAAATGGCCATTCTTAAAAGAGACGGCACTTTCATACTGTTTGATGACCTTCGTATCATCATTCCGACTCTTTCTAAGATGAAACAATCTTTACTATGTGTAAACCTGTATGACGGATCAAACTGAAATAAAAATGAAATCATGTGATATATTTAATACGTCACAAAATATGTTGCCATTTTTAGCAGGAAATCTATTTAAGTCTAACCTAGGCGCATAGCCCAAGTTAAGAAAGCCCTTTTTAATGTATTATTCAGGAATGTTTAAATAGATATCATTTTTGCAATGTGAGACCAGTGAGTATATATATATAGAGCATAGTTTATGGGAAAAATTCAGCCAATTTTAAAAAATCCTGATATATTCCCTTTAAAGTCCATCACTCGTACCAATATTCATCATGGCTTAACCCTTTACTTCATAGACGCCTTTGAACACCTCTTATATTGAAAGCATTAATTTACCACATATTAGCAATGTCTGAATTATGTTTATATCAACTGACAGAGTGGAAAACAGTGCAGGAAGAGTTCAGATTGCTCGCAGTCTCCTGCACTGTTTTCAATGGTCTTCTGTGATTGGTGCGGGAAAACGCGTATCTATGGAGTAAAGGGTTAATTTATTTTTTCAGTTAAAATGTTCAATATAAAGGTTATAAATGACAACAGTGTTATTGATGGAAAAGGACTTAAATTAAGAATTTAAATAGAACCATAATCTTGACCCATGTAAATGGCAAAGTACCTCCCTTGAGAGTTTTAGATTAAGCTGGGCTGCACAACCTTCACAGTGAGGTACAGTCAAAACTGTCTTAAGCAGCCAATCAAGGGATAAGCAAAAGTGGCCTTTTAAGACAGGTTGTTGCTTAATACAGGTTATTTTGCTCTGAATGTATAGTAATCTTTATTATTTACCAAGAGATGTTAGTAATAATAATTGGGACTGTGATTTGAATAAATAATACATATCTAGTGATACCAAACATTATCTTTTGATTTACACCATCCTCTCATGAGGGTTATGTGCAGGTTAATCACAGATTTAACTGTAAATCACTGTCTATTACTATACATATTAATTTAATCAACTGTTCTAGTTCATTAACGGACACAGATATCCATTTTATAAACACCTATGTTTTTTAATCTCTGTTCAGTATTACAGTTTAGAGTTTCCTTACCAATACCTTTACCTTCTGATGGTGGGAGTTGCAGACAACACAAATGTCTTCATGTGTTGTAAATTCATGTCAAACGGACAACAGTAATTATATAAGCTCTCTCTTCAACTTTCTGTGGTGTGGGCATAACAATGTTTAAAGTGTATTAGATACCAGTATATTCAGTAATCAATTTATCCACATTATTTGCATGTTTTTAACATAGCACGCCGCATGGCAATACAACTGAGAAAACATAAATATAAATTTAAACACTTGAAAAACAAAATAATTGTACAAATGTTGAAGGCAAGACAAAGTACATAACGATGCGTTACAAATAACCATTTTTTGTCATCATTTGATAGAAATCAAAATCGTGTTTATGACCTGAGATCATTATAATATAAGAGCTCCATCTCACTGTACTATCCAGTAAAATGGATAAATAATAGGAAGAATTTAATTCTTAATTAGTACAAATAAATAATAAATTGACTGCACATGGTTTTCAATTAAACCAAAAATTTCACAATCTAACCCTTCAATCCATTTGAAAGGAAACTATTAAGATTTCTCTTCGTTCTCTCATATTAAACACTACTGTACTTCATTCATTCACTTTTTCAAGCATTTATATATTTTCAACTACTCAACAAACTTGAAATTTCCATTTGTTGAAATGGTCTTCAAAATCTATAGCATATTGTTGTTAACCATGTTATGGTTTATTCTATCCATTTCTTACACATGTCCCTCCCTAAGGGATGCCCATGTCACTCCCTAAGGAACACCCATGTCACTCCCTAAGGGACACCCATGTCACTCCCTAAGGGACGCCAATGTCACTCCCTATGGGACGCCAATGTCACTCCCTAAGGGACGGCCATGTCACTCCCTAAGGGATTCAAGCATGTTTAAGTACTGATCAAGCCTGCTCTTTGCATCATATCTGTGATGCAGCTCGAGCATATGTAGATTACTGGCACAATAACTGTCAACGATCTTCAAGTCCTTGTAACTCCGGAGTGCATTCTTCAGTGTTTCCAGTGCTGCACTCTCACCTGCACAAATAAATTATATTTTTTGTGTGGAAACAAATGATATAAAATGTTTTAAATTGTGAAATTCCTTTACTTATTCCAAAATGATATATCACATAATTGATACACTTTTCAAATCTTCTGTTATTTTTCTCAAAAAAACAATTCAAAGGGTTTGCAAAGAAAGTTCATACATGTAAAGGAATTAGAGATACTGACATGCAGTTGAATTAAAAGGAATTTAATTGAAAAAAAGATTTTATTTAAAGCTAGATACTTTAACCCCATGTCAAGTGTTTTCGACTTATCTTACATTCTTTTACCAGATTATAAATATACCTCAAAAATTAAATCGAAAAGGGGCAATAACTGCTGTAGTGTTTGACTGATAACAAATATCTCACTTGACCTTCATTTTATAATTATACATGTACATACAAAATATTTATTAAATACATAGACCCTTCAGAAGTTATTGATTGGAAAATAATTTTTACCTACACACGGCCAGACGGACAAGAGTAACACTTAATACCCTTTCACTGTTCTTCCAATGGCAGGGACATAATACAAGATTGGAGAACTTACCGTAACTGGCAACTCCCTGATGGACTCTGTCGACTGCATGGCTATGTAACTTCTTCATGAAATCATTCTCTGGGTAAAAAAAATCATTTGTTTTATAGATTTAAAGCTACATGTGCATAAAAGGCACAGCTCATATAATATACGTACGTTGGCAACAAGCTGTGAAAGTATTTCATGGAGAGCGTGTGGGGTGTAAAGCTGATAGTCGCATGTGTGGTGGAGTCGGAACTATGTGTATCTTAAAATAAATATGCTATGTTATCTCCAAAATGGGTTGAAAAGTAATGGCAGAAAGATATGGTATTATCAAGGCCATACTGAGAGGTACAGTGCTATATTTAGCACTTCTGTCGTCAATATAATGCCTTACCTGCAACTTCTTCCTCCATCATCTTACTGATGTTGTGTCCTGTAACAAGGTACGCCTCGAAAAATGGAGCCAAAATCTTGTGAAAGAATTGCAGCTTGTCCTTGCAATCATCTCTCTCAAGGTTAACCTGGAATACAAATGGGGTTATTAATACAGCGAGTAAGATATATCTATTACAATAGAAATGCCATTTTTCTTTCTGTTGCTTTATGTAGCAGGTCTCTTTCCATAACTAGGACAGGCCTTTATGATTTAGTTGTCTTTATGTGACCTACGAATTCTGTTACTGATGCGGGCATAGAATATTAAGATAAATCTTCTTCATTTCCAAAAATATTAATAAATCATCAAAAAAAAAGAAAAAGAAAAAATGCAATTTCATGGGTTTTTTTTCTACATTAAAGCATGACCTTGACCTTTGTGTTACCCTGACCTTGACATCTGATGGTAATGGTCTATGTTTCAACAGATAAATGCAGGTGAAACATTATCATGACATGCTGATCACTTGTGTCAAGCTATTTTAAAATCCCTTAATGTAAGTTACAGATCAATTGTTGATCAATTGATAAATTGAGCCAAGTGTTTTTGAAATCCATCCATGTATGATAAAGTTAAAGGACAGACTTGAAATCTGAAACAGATTCAGTCATACATACTCACAGTGTGACGTTGACCTTTGAAGTACGGGTCTAAGTCTAACTTATGACATGTCATCTTGATAAATTGAGCCAAGTTAAAGACAAAGTCACATACCAGACACGCAATTTCAAACAAATTGAAAGTGTAACCTTAACCTTTGAGGAAAGGTTCTCGGTCTTGCATGTGACACTTAATTATGTCATGTTGATCAACTGAGCCAAGTGTTTTTTAAATTTATCCATAGATGACAAAGTTACGGACCAGACAAGAAATCTCACACAGACTAAGTGTTGTCAAACCTACTCAAATTGTGACCTTGACCTTTGAGGTATGCATGTGGGTCCTACACGTGACACGTTGTAATGTCATGCTGATGAATTGAGCGTGTTTTTGAAATTTATCCATAGGTGACAAAGTTTCAGACCAGACACGAAATCTCAATCAGACTAAAATTGTCATCAAACAAAATTAAATTGTGACCTTGGCCTTTGAAAGGGATTCTGGATGTAACGCGCGACACATTGTCATGTTATGTTTATCATTTGTAGCTACTATAACAAAATCCATCCATGCATGGCAAAGTTACAGGCCAGTCAGGAAATCTCAAACAGACTGAAAGTGTTGTCTAACAAACTCAAAGTGTGACATTGACCTTTGAGGTATGGGTATGGGTCTCACTCGCGACATGTCGTTATGTTATGTTGATCATTTGTAGCAAGTATCTATAAAATCCATATGTGTATGACAAAGTTACAGGCCTGACACAAAATCTCACACAAACTCAAAGTGTTGTCAAACAAACTCAAATTGTGACCTTGACCTTTGAGGTACGATGTGGGTTTACTCGTGACACGTTGTCATGTTATGTTGATCATTTGTAGCAAGTATCAACAAAATCCACCTATGCATGACAAAGTTACAGGCCGGACACGAAAAACCGGATGGAAGTACGGACGGACGCTGCGAATACTATCTTCCACCCAAAAAAATGTTTGGGGGCATAAAAAATAGATTTTGTGTTTAAGTATTATAATAGAATATATATATATTCATATGGCCTACCCTGATAAGCTGTTCACTTTCGAAGTATTCTTCTTCAGCATCGTCACCTTCCTCAGCCCAGGAAAGACTTGCTGATAGGCGTGTGGCCCACTGCTTGTCAAATGTGTTGTGGTATGCATCAAACTGAAATGATATACGTAACTTACTTAACTTTCTACTATTGTCCACTATAAAAACATGATTAACCATATTGAGTAAATTTTTAAACATACTGAATATTACACCACTTCTATGCGATCAAGGGCTAACAGACGATCAGTTAACCTAACTACTGTTTCTTGGAATCCTGAATGGTTAACCAGTACTCAAGCACACCCCCATCTTTGCAAGTAACTGATAACTTCCCCAACATGAATCAGTGGTGAGAGACAAATGATAATGAGACACAATGTCATATATCAATCATCACAGAGATTGTAGCCGGGCGGGGATTCAATCGGGGCCCGACTAAATATCAAATAGAAGAAAACTAAACTGAATCATCATTCTTCACCAAGAAATTGGTGAACTTTCCACTTTAAAGTCCTAAAACTGAGCTGGGCTCATACCCTATACCTCAGTAATGAGGGGAACATGACATTGAGACAGCACTTTGGCCAACTTAGAAACAGATTAGCCTATGAATATTGCTTTTATTACTTTATGTGACTAGATAACTGACAAAACTATTTTTTCCATACATAAACTTGTATTTGTTTTCCGGCAATATATGAACAATTTATTTCTGTAATTGTATATGTATACTTTATACACAGAAAATATAAAAAATGAACAGGAAGAAGGGTTATTTACAGTTATAAGGAAATGATTAAACCATATAATATAAGGAAACTGTGTTGTATAAATGGTCGTAACGGCATTCATTTTTACAAGATTTAAACTAAGGCCACTATAAATTAATTGCTAGATTACCATCCAAATTTTCTTAAAAACAGGGAGGGGAGAAGGATTTTATTTTTTATTTTTATTTTTAAATTTTTGATGTTATTTATGTTTTTTTAATTGTTTTTTTATATGAAAATGAAAAGTGTTGGTCCAGCATGAAAATTAGGGTCGGGCGGGGATGATAATCTAGCAATTAATTTATTATGGCTTAATAAACACTTCAATGAAAATTTAACTACTTCAATATTTACATGAATGTAAAAATGTATACTGGCCACAATCTCCGTGATGGTTGATATACAACATTGTGTCTCATTATCTCTCACCGCTGATTCAAGTGGGAAAGTTATCAGTTACTTGCGGAGATGGGGTGTGCTCGAGTAATGGTTAACCTTCCTGGATCCCAGGAAACAGTGGTTAGGTTAACTGATTGCTTGTTAGCCCTTGATGACTTAAAACTGATGCTAAATATTTAATCAATTAATCATACATATATATATATATGTTTTTTTTAATGGGTATCAATGCCATTTTCAACACAAACATTTCAGGTTATATATGGCATATCCAGTTATATTAGTGGAGGGTAACCTCTGAATGAAATGGTAGAATCACCATCTTCTGCAACTGAGTAATGGCAAACTTTCTAACATAAATTTTAGCAATGTTTTGGGTATTCTCCACTTATTGCAGGTATTTAAGAGTTGGAATTGGAATTTCAATAGTAACTATTACCTGTTGCAAATCTAGGACTATATATGAGTATTTTGAGTTTTCAATGTGAAATATGTTTCAAATAGAAATTGTAAATGACCTGTTGGGAGTCTGCCATTATTTAGGAGTATTTCAAGTTTTAACTGTGAATTGTATTTCAAAAGTAACTGTTAACGACCTGTTGGAAGTCGTCCAATAATTAACAATATTTTGAGTTGTAACTGAATTGTATTTTAACAATAGTAGCAAACGGAATTGTTGGAAATGCTTCACTAATTACTAGTATTTTAATTATTGTGAACATATATGAATAGTAATTGTGAATTATATTTGAATAACAATTTTAACAATTTTGGAGAGTGTTGGCCTTTGGTAGAGCACCAAACCCATGATCGAAGGGTCGTGGGTTCGATCCTCCGCCACGGCTATGTGTGCTGTCCTTGAGCAAGACACTTTTCCGCATATGCTTAGTACTGGTTCCAATCAGGAAGACTTCCAGCGTGATTTACCTAAGTTGCAAGAACTTGTTTCATAATCGAAGTTAAATTAACAATCGAAGTAAAATAAATAAGTTTAAACTAACAATTTTGAACTAACCTCTACTGATACTTCCGATAATTGTGAGTATTTGAAATGAAATTGTGAACTGTAATGAACATCAGTTGGGAATTCTATTTGAATTGTTATTATGAATTAACTAACAAGGAGTTTTACATTTATCTAAACTGTAGGTGTCACCTTATTTGAAAAATAATGTTGAATTGTATTTAGAATAATACTTGTGAACTGACCTGTTGAGAGTCCTCCACTTTCAGCACCTCCGATGTTACAAGGCCATCCAACGTATCTGCCAGTGCCTCTGCTAGACTACAACATGGCTGCATTAACAATTAATAGTCCAATATTAAACAAAATTTTTGTCTGGATTTTTATGTTTTAGTGGGGTTTAGTGCAACTTTCAACACATCATGAGTTATAAATATACATATATATATATATATTTATGTATATGCATGTATATTGTGTGAAGTTTTATTGACAGAGACAGACCTTACATGCTATATATCTATAAACCCATTTAAAAGAACATTTAAAATACCATTCGAATCCATTACCTTGTTGTTGAATAACAATTTAGAAGATTGTGTTGGGAGGTCAGTTTGACAACACCCAAGAGTACCAAGAGGGGACGGTGGGGGTTCATCACAAAGGACCCTACATGAAATTGGACACTTAAAGTGGAACCTCTTTTATAGATTGATTTTTTCCCCCAAGAAAACCTAACCTTGATTCTGCAAAAATGTTGCAAATGTGGTAGGTGATTCTATTTCTGCAATTTTCCATCAGATTAAGACTACAAAAACTTAGCAGTCCCATAAAAATTAACTAAATTTTGATAAATATCTAAAAGGAAAACTTAATTTATTAAGCAGAAACTATCTTATAAAATTAACAAACGGAAACAAATGTTTGATTGACGATGACAATGTGTGATATGGCCAAAGCTTCAAGCTCTGCAGGTGGAACAAAAAACTAGTTAAAAATTATTCCATGAATACAAATTATAAGTTTAAGAACTTACAGGCACAAAAATGAATTCATATTTGAGCAAGGTAGATAACTGTTCTGCTACTTCCAGCACTTCATCTCGAGACATTAGAATTACCTCCCCTTGACTAGAACATTCCAGACTTATGAGACTTATATCACTCAAATATATCACAGAATTTACTGAAAAAGAAAAATCAAAGATATCAATGGAACATAAATGTTTAAAATTAATACGCAACTTTAACAAAATAAAGTTTTTTTCACATGTCATTCATTTACTGGTAAGCAAACACTAGTAAGTTTCTCAGCTCTGTTGGTCTATTAATACATCCAAACAGTATTTCATTGTAAGTTGAAATAAATTCCATTCAATATGAATAAGTGTTGTTACAATCTGACTACAAGCCTGGGCCGTTTCAATTAAACTGTATATTTAAACACACCTATATAAGGTATTTTATAACATTTGAGTTTCATGAGATTCTCTTAAGTACTTGTAACCTGATGTTTGGGCAACACAATCCATTCTCGTTGTCATTGACCTTTGCATGGAGATCCATGAAAATCTGTTCAGGATTTTGAAAGATTTTACTAAGACATGATTGTTTCCTTTGAAATGTATTATTTCTTTAATTCAAAAAGTAAGTTTGTATCAATTCATTTAACAGTAACTGTACTGATTATAAGTACCAAGTTAACTGTAACAATATTGTCAGAAAAATCCAACTGTAAGATCCTGTCCATTTCTTTTCACTAATCATTTAGGCTGTACATAACTAGAAATACAAAAGAACTGAAAAACATACCTAAAATACTTTCCAACAGGAAGACAGAGATGACTTGGTTTCCATAGTAACTGAGTTCAAAGACATTGGGTATGTCCAACACAGGCATAATGTGGACAAGTTGGTCCTTTCCTGGCCTGAAACATTAAAAACAAAATAAAGTTTGATATATATTTTTATTTTAGCTTGACTGAAAAACAAACTCACAGCTTTTGAAATTGCTATAGTGTTCTTTTTCTGGGTAGAACCAGTACTGTTGACAAGATGCCATCAAGTCCAGTCTGGGGTTGGACACTTAACCTCTGGTGTGAGTTGCCAAACCCTTTCTCCACTACATTGGCACCAAACTGAAGTTTTCCAACATCAGCACCACATGGACAGTCAACTGAGACCACATAACATGTCCCTATAAGGTTTAATACAATGGAAACATCTAATGAATTAATTTAATGGGAGTTTAATGTTGATTTATATGAACCCGGTAATTTATTTTTAACCATGTAAAAGATAAAGCATCATTTATAGCCTATAAATGTACTGACTGTAAGCATTTTGACTTTCCATGCCCATTTTTTTCCAAACATATTTTTATTATCATTATTTTAATATTTTAAACTTACGTTTTCTGTACATTATTTGGACCAAGGAGAGCACTAGCATAGCAGACAACTTCTTGTATACTTGACGATGGAGCGAATCCGATATCTCGCTTCCTGACAATAACTTCCTCTCGTAGCAGTGCATAGTCCTGTATCAGCTGCCTCAGTGTGGTACCCTGTAACACAAATGTACATGTCAGGTCAAACATGCATATGTATAAAGGATGTTTAACCTCATTTTATACACAAGCAGGTTTTATAAATTATGGCCACTAATAATGTACAAGAAGAAGATCTCAAAATGAACCTCATCAGAACCACCTTTCTTCCGCAAATAATTGTCAAACTTTCGTACATGAAGTTTTAAGACTGAGCTCAGTTCAAACCTGTGACCTCAGCAAATATATGTTATCTTGAGACAGCGGCTTTCACTCTGCCATTGAGGACCTAAAGTCAAGCAATGAAAAATATCACATTCGAAAAACAATTCTACAAACCACCATTATACATTTGGGTGAAATATTTTATAAGTTACCTCTGGTAGGTGAAATGTTTTGTGGAACCTTAAGATTTTCTATTAACTTCAAATGATTTCAAAGACAGATATTACAGATTCAAGTTTTCAAGATAATGTCGGTCCTTTAGAATCATTGTGTTTTCGCAAATTGATGAATCTTTTAGTATGGGATATTTACCAGTATATAATTTATTGATTTTTTAACGAAAATATGTTAGCGATGACGAAGCGTGATGGTGTGAACGTCAAAGAGAAGACTGTTCTTTGGTTGAAAATAAATCATTTTTAAACGACACCCAGTATCTTTTGTTTGTGCAGTTTGAAGTAGTTTATGTTTATGAAATAAAATCAATATAATATGCGGTATTTCGTTAAGATTAAAAAAAAATATTGTAAGTTTTTTTAAAAAAACCCAACAAACATGACTGTATATGAGTGTCACTGGTCATTTTGGAGTATTGAAAGCGGGTTCTGCCATATGGCTTCTGAATATTAGTTGACATCTTAATTGCACGCCTGGGCAAGTGTTGACAACTCTGAGTATGTATTGAGACAGTGTTGTGAAGTGTCAAGTATTTTGAGTGTGTATAAAGCGTAGATTGAAAAAATTAACGGCATTCTCTTGAGAAACTTAAAAATTGTCACTACCTCGAAAGTGTCACTTATGATGCGCTCTATACACATATATAGGAGAATTGCATTTTTTTTCTTAGTTCTTGGTCTTAAAACATGGATGCGCGATATACACGAATGCAGTCAAATACGTGAGTAGATACGGTATATGGCATATCCAGTGGAGGAAGACCTTTAACTGTGCCAGACTGAGTAGAAACACCGTCCTTCCGCAAGTAACTGGAAACTTTCTCACATTAAGTTTCTGGAGTGAGTGGGACTCAAACCTACAACCTTAGTGGTGAGATGTAAGTGTTTTTGAGACGACGCCTTAGACCACTCAGCCACAAAGGACCCATCTACGCAATTCAAAATAAAAGTAATGCTCCGGACAAGGGAAATATATCAAAGGGCAATAACTCTGTAATTAACAAGAATAGAGTTATGTTTCTTGTACACTGCACTTCTTCTCATTATATTCTACCATTGTATGAAGCTTGATGAAATTACATCCAGTACTTTTCAAGTTATGCTCCGGACAAGAAAAAATATCAAAGGGCAATAACTCTGTAATTAGCAAGAATAGAGATATGTTTCATGTACACTGCACTTCCTCTCATTATATTCTACCATTGTATGACGCTTGATGAAATTCCATCCAGTACTT
This sequence comes from Panopea generosa, assembly GCA_029582155.1. Taxonomy (NCBI): domain Eukaryota; kingdom Metazoa; phylum Mollusca; class Bivalvia; order Adapedonta; family Hiatellidae; genus Panopea; species Panopea generosa. Next base: position 52,149,221 of record CM055908.1, read on the forward strand.
TTCAAGTGATGCTCCGGACAAGGAAAATTGCAACGGACAGACCGACAGACAGACCGACCACAGGGTGACTCCAATATACCCCCTCAAACCTCGTTTATCGGGGGTATAATAAAGTTATATTGAGAGAAATCTCACATGTTGTACATGGTCCACTCACCTGTCTGTGTTTAGTCAGCAGTAAAAATGCCAGCAAGTTGGTACACATTATAGCCGTAGTCTGAACACACGCTGATAAAAAAAAATTAGAAAATTAGGTTCTTTATATTGTTTGGGTATAATTATGTATTGGTAATATAAATTCTCAATAGATCTATATACTTCTAATATCTAAAAATATTGGTCTGATTTTTCTGAAACGTTTTTCTTTCACAAAATATATTTAGAATGAGACAGATGTTGAAGAATGATAAAATGAAATAGTTCTTTTGTTTTTTATTTTCATCAAATTATCAAGACTCCATCTACATCAGTTCTAATGCACATTAGACTGTAGAAACAGATCAAACACTTCCTGCTGAGGACCATCACATAGTATTGTTAAGATTATGCTGATTGGTTACATCTAGCAATAGTAGGAGCATGTTGATTGGTCAGTTGATTTAATATTGGGGAAAGCTCTAATGAATAAGAATTTTTCCAATATATCATACTTATGTATACTCACTGACCCCATCTTGCCAAAAGGATATGTATTTAAATTTGCCAAAATAATATATTGAAAAGGGATTTCCTAACATGGGCTACACTCCTAGGTTAGACTAAAATAGATTCCCAGCTTAAAATTGCATATAATAAATGTGATGTATTAAATGATTTAATTTTCATTTCAGTTTGATCTGTTATACAGATTTACACATAGTAAAAACTGTTTCATCTTAGATAGAGTCTGAATGCCTATGTGAAGAGCATCAAGCAGTATTTATGTGCTGTCTATTTTTAAAATGGGGATTTCGTTTCATGGTTACCTCTCCAATTTAAATATTGATTTTGACACATTTTGGTGGATTTGACATACGAAACCATTCAAATTTTATTTATTAATGTGATGAGATGCTTTTTATCCATTTAAAAAATAATTCTATATTTTAACACATTATCAGTGTTTTCTCCTGATATACTTCCTTTAATTGCCAAGTGCCAAGCAATAAAGCTAAAAGCATCATTTTACAAGACTTTGATATGTTCCAGTTAGTGAACCAACTTACGACCTTCTGCATGTGAGGCAAACCCAGCTGTATCAGCTGCAGTGTTGGATTGTTTTTCAAAGAGGCCAAGAAATCAATTTGTTTCTTAACATGGATTGGTAAAAGTACAAAATCCATAAATAGAGATGATATTCTTACTGTGTACAACATGTTGTCCCAATCTGCTCACTAGCTGTCTCTGAGCTTCCACGACGACATCCGTGCCATACAGAGATGTGGTACTGCTCATCCTGCAAATCCTGTTTGGCGGCGAAGACGACATACTCGTCTCCGAGGACGAAGATTCTGGACTTCCTAACCTTATCAGTGGCGGCTGACATGACTGGAGACATTCCTGACAACATGAAGAAATTAATTGTATATTTAATGGGTTTAGGTATAAATATAATCTACACTCGGGTCCCGTTGTAATGCAGATCTCTGGGTCCACAAAACGATTTATTGAATCACTCTGATTATTACAAACTGTAAATACTCAATGCTGGCATGAATCAATCACTGAAACTATCCTTTAAACCACCATGAGGTAACAGTTAAAATAGTTTGTTCTAATCAAGGCTAATTGGTGAGTAGAAGATGAGTGATGATCAATTCAAAACATGGCGACCATATATTGTTTGGTTGTCATTTTTGTTATTTGATCATTCACACAGATTTTCAAGTTTTAATTGGATCGCAGTGTACTACAGTGGTTCACAATAGTTTCTATATCAAAGTATCACAGACACTGTGTTTCTCCCATTTTATTTTTATTTAAATATCATGAAAGCATTTTTTAATAGCTTTTGCACTATTCATAGGTTATTGAATAGAGTGTTTAGGTCTATAAGGACAAATGAAACTTGATCAAAAATGATTCAATTCTGACTGTCTCTTTGGCTCTGATGAGCAGAAACAAATTGCTGAATGATGTTTATTATTGACTTCACATTGATATAAAAATCATCAACTATATAATGCTATTTGACAAAAATGTGTTTCATGTCTTGAATTTCTTATCCTAAATTAATGTTTTTCAATATCATTTCCATGGTATATTTTCTTTAATAAACATAGTACATGTAACAAGTTATAAAAAAATATCAAGAAAGTTTGACCAAACTATGTGTGAATTATACAATAAATTTGGCCTTACCTTTAATGAAAAAGGTTGAGCAAAATCTACTCTCACACTACCATAGTGACCACGCAAAACGTTCCAAATTCCCTTGACAGCACCGACGAATGACTCCTTCTTCTTTGCAATACCCTGCAATATACAAAATAAGATATGGTTATGTTGGATTGTAAAAAAGGTTGTAAATGACTCCTTCTTTGCAATACTTTGTAATATACAAATTAAGGTATGGTTACATTGGATTGAAAATCATGTTATGTTTCGTATTTTTTAAATAATTTATTGATTGAATATTTAGCATCATTTTTATGCCATCAAGATGATCAGTTAACCTAACCACTGTTTCCTGAGATCCTGGAAGGTTAACCAGTACTCGAGCATACCCTATTTCCGTAAGTAACTGATTACTTTCTCACTTGAATCAGCAGTGAGAGGCGAATGATAATGAGAGGCAATGACATGTATCAAACATCACGAAGATTGTTGCCGAGAGGGTGAATGATTCAAACTCACGACCCCTGGATTGATAGTCAGACGCGTTACCGACTGAGCTAATCGGGCCCGGCAAATGTCTATTGAAAGTATGTATATGACAATACATAATTCTATATAAATACACCTTTTCCACTGGAACCATTGTCACTTACGCAAATAATTTATTGAATAACATGATTCATTGATTTGATATTCTGTCATGAAATTAATATTCTTAACATGTGATTTATTATTAGAATTTCATTTGATGAAAAGCCACACCTAGGCTTAAAGTACGTAAGTTGGGTGATATTTTGACATGGTCCTCTAAATGCTGCCGGAGCACCAAACCAGAAAAACTTCAAGTATTATATGTAAAGGTCTGGATATGCATCGATATAGGGATCAAACTAACAACCTTCCACATGTCAGACACTCTGAACTCAGAATGAAGCTTCCAATTTTCTTCATTTACTGAAAGATTACTGTAATATCAAATTCCTTTTCCCCAGAGTTTTTTTCACATCTTTTCACTTTACCATACCACTCACAAATTGAAAAAATCTGGAATTTGTATAACATATGTATGTGACTAAACAAAATTTACATATGCAAATTATTGCGGGAAGTTAAATTTACATGTAATTCTCAAATATGTTTCTTATTTTTCATTCATATCAGGATATGCTGTGATAGTTTGTGATGCAAATTAATTTTGGCATTTATCGAAGTGTAAGCTCTCGTCACCTGTGATTTGATCACCTTAACGAAGTCATTAGTAAATAATTTCTCTACTCTGGCCATGACACCCTATCAAGATGACTCGAGGATACAAGTACTTACCATTTGTTCATTATTGTAGTTTCCGTCCAATAATTTTTCGTAACTTATACTGACCGGTGTTACTAAAACATCCTCCATAATACCTATAAAATAAACATCATAAAATGTCATATCAAATGTATATTTCAGTAAGTCATGAAGTTTAAATGTAATTCTGTAATAGCTGCATCACAAAATGTCATATCAAATGTATATTTCAGTAAGTCATGAAGTTTAAATGTAATTCTGTAATAGCTACATCACAAAATGTCATATCAAATGTATATTTCAGTAAGTTCTGAAGTTTACCGATAATTCTGTAATAGCTACATCACAAAATGGTTTAACACAATACAGCAGAAATGCATTGAATATAATGCACACACATCTCTCATAATTTCTCAATATCTCAATAAGGAAGTTGTAAATTTTTCAGAGCAATCCTAAAATTCCATTTATATATATATATATATATATAATTATGAAGTTGGGAAATAAATGGGCCTTTTTTTTGTCAGCATTAAATCGTACTGTAGGGAGTCAATAGCTGATTAATTGGTCTTTAAGCACTGTTTAGTCTAAGACTCAATAATTAAAAAAAAGTGATGAGAGGGAAGACCCAATAAGCAGATGTGAAAGGATGTATTATTCTGAAACCTATACTACAGGGGCGGAGCCTATAAAATCATGAAATATGCGAAACACTAACCTGTTGACAGTGAATCCACAACTACAGACAAGAGTCCTCCTTTAGGGTGTAGTGCCTTTCCAGACCTTGATCTGCCTCCTTCCAGGAAAAACTCCAATGTCTCCCCACTTGACAACAGTTGCTCCATATACTAAAATATATATCCAAGAATGAAACAGTGTAAGAATCTTGCTTCAAGTTTAAGCAAAACAAGCTTTTCAGCTTAGCCCAGATAGCTCAGCCAGTAATGTGTCTGAATGTCAATCCAGATGTTATGGTGTTTAAATCCCCTAAAAGCCTTAGTCTCCGTTATGATTGGTCACGATCTTTGCTTTACAGCCATGAATCTCCCACCTCTGAATATGTGGGGAAGTAGTAAGTGACTTGCAGAGATAAGGTGTGTCTAGTACTGGTTAAGTTCCTAATGGATCCCATGAAAGACGAAAAGGTGTACTGACAAACTGTTTAAAAAATGCCAAAATAATAACATACAAAGCAAACTCTTAATCATTTTCATACGCCATTTGTATCATATCCTAATTCTATATTACACTGGTGACGAGTTTTTGATTGAGGAAGACCTCAACATGGCAACTTATATAATGAATCTGAGTATAGCAACCATCTTGAACCAAGGAACCTCTCACCTGAAATCCCTGAAAACAAAAGCTTAAATTAATCACATCAGTACAGAGGACTTCACTATATATGAAATACAAGTGTAATCAACCATTTTATTGTTACCATGTATTTGCTTCAAAATAAAATAACAAGTACAATTATATATGTAACACATTCATTTGAAAGTATAGAAAAATCTGTTTTAAGCAGTCAAGGAAAAGAGCAAAAGTGACATTTTAAGACAGATTGTTGCTTAATACAGGTTGATTAATTAAAAAATTTTGCTCGGAAAACATAGAAATGAAAAAAAAAAGCAAATGTGGCTGCTTAAGGCAAGAGGCTACTCAATAAAGGGGCCCGCATACACAGGTTTTACTGTAGTAAATAAAACTAGCAACTATCTGGAGACACTTTAATTGAAAGTTGATATTGTATTCCCTGTGACATGCATGCTTACCGAGTGTAACACTGCCCGGTATATGGAGTCCTTCTTGGAACCTTCTTTGTCCATCTTACGTCGGATGAAGTAACCACCAAGTCCTCTCATTAAGAAACTAGAATTAAGAAAACGGAACTAAAACCCAAATACAAGTATGATTTTTATCACATATCAAATGTGTCTGTTCATGATTTTTGTTTTACATGTAATGAGAACCTCATGGAAGATTGACTTGTTTTGTAATAATATGTAAAATATTTGACCTCCAATAATTTTGAAACTTTGATCACACCCTGGGCATGCCTTAAAATCTAAAGAAAGGAATTTAAATTATCATTATTCTTGTTATTCAAAATTGAACCAATCAGCTTCAAACAGGATAGTTCATCCACAAGCAACTCACAAACTTTTTAACCTAAATTCTTCAGATTTTAATGGCCTTGATTTAACAACCTTGGTGATCTAACAGAGAGGAGAGTGATCTTAAGCTAGTGCAATTAACAACTTGCCAAAGACATATGTTAATGCATCTCGTGTAGTTAGGCAGAGAGAAACATCAACAAACCACGGTATAAATAACAATAATTCATGCTTCACATGAAAACATAAGAATATCAGTATAAAGCTGTTATAACCTATTATACTTTTGTATAAACACAATCATTTCATTGGATTTTTGTGTGTTTTACATGTGTTTTTAACTTTTTTCTTAAATCTATATTCTCCAAATCAATAAAGCATGTAACATACTCTGTTTTGAAAAGAGCAATCATTTTGATTGGCGAAAAAGCATCACCTGATCATGAAAGTTTTACCATGGTCTATCATGGTATAATTTTCTGGTTATTGTAAAATATAGCATTATGCCAGATGTCAAAGTACATGGATATATCATAGCAGCCATATTAGGTTAAAATCTAAAACTGATTACCTGAAAAATGGTATGTTAAGGTTATCCCCGGCAGCAATGTTGGGATTTTTAATGTTATGATTCCAGAGTATATATGTGATGATTATGTAGTCCAGGTGACTTTTATGTAGAGGCAAGAATAGCATGGGCAACCCTCGCTGAAATATCACATGGAAATCATCAAATGACATGTAGAAATTATTAGATAGAAGTTATTAGCAATTAGCATATAGAAATTATAAATGAGAAGTTATTAGCAACTGACTTGTAGAAATTATAAGCAAGTCATCAGCAACTGACATGTAGTAATTATAAACAAGTATCATTAAAATTCATCTATGCATGACAAAGTTACAGGCCAGAAACGAAATCTCACATAAACTCAAAGTGTTGTCAAACAAACTGAAATTGTGTCCTTGACCTTTGAGGTACGGGTGTGGGTCTTACTCGCGACACGTCGTCATGTTCTGTTGATCATTTGTTGCAAGTATCAACAAAATCCATCTATGCATGACAAAGTTACAGGCCGGATGGACGGAAGGACAGACGGACGTCTGCAAATGGGTATTTAAGTGGCTTCTTTGCGTCAATCGTATTAGAAAAAAAGCCACCTAAGAGCTGTTTTTTAAGTGTCTAGAACAGTCACTTAATGTTTTTTCAACAGTTTTTCAACTGTCCATAAAAATTACTAACCCTAAACCCTAGACACTTAAATACCCATTTGTCCGCCTGGATGGACAGATGGACAGACTGACGCTGCGATTACTATATGCCACCCAAAAAATTATGGGGGGCATAAAAAAATTTTTTGGGGGGGCATAAAAAGTTATCAGCAACTGATGTCATGTAGAAATTATTGACGAGAAGAAATTAGCAACTGACATGTAGTAATTATAAGCAAGACATCAGCCACTGATTTATCCTCATCAAACATCAGAAAGATACTTAAAATATTTTGAAAAGTAGTCAAACCTGTGTAAGCAGTCACCTTTATTGAGCAATCACTTGTCTTAAGCAGCCACATTTGCTATTTCCCATTTCTATGTTGACCAGTATTAAGCAACAACCTGTCTTAAAAGGCTACTTTTGCTCCCTTCCTTGACTGGCTGCTTAAGACAGGTTTGACTGTACGTTCTGAAATGGTTAATTACACCACAGAAAATGACCATTTAACTACTAATCTGAAAAAGTATTTTTTTCTCCAAATCTCACCTGGGATGCAGCCTTTACCATCTTCATCTGTCCCTTGTGAACATGTATACCACTGAGCATGAGACTGAAGAAATGTTGCAGGAACCAACCCGTAAATCTGAAATAAGAGCAGGTTGTTCTTAAATATTTCATGAGAACAATTAATATTTCATGAGAACCTGTATATCTGAAATATGAGCAGGTTGTTCTAAAATATATCAAGAGAACATTTTTCTCAACTTGTAAATCTAATAATTACATATATGCAGGTTGTTCTAAAATATTCTATGAGAAAACTTTTTTCCTAACTTCCTAACATGTAATCTGAAATGCATGCATCTGTTCTAAAAATGTTTGTATTTATAGACTCATGATCGGACAAAAAACTTACTTTGTGAGAGCATTAGATATTTTGGATTTCATGACACTGAGTATTTCTTTTGCTCTTTTTTCCAACTGTGCCTGATCTCTCTTCACTGGAAAAAAAGAAGGAAAATACAGATATCGCAATTAACTTCTAATTTGAGATTGATTGTGGAACAACTTAGACAAATCTCATTGGAAATCTTCCTAACTAGAACCAGTACAAAGCATATGCATATTAAGTGTTTTACAAAAGGAAACTACAAATGGCTGCAGTGGGTATCAAACTGAAGAACCATCGATCCTACCACTACACCACATGTACATACAGATATGAGCCTTCAAAGATATTAAAAATGTAATGTACATTTTTTTTTAAAATTTATTTCACAAAATTCTATTTCATCTGAAGAAAGAAATGTTCTTAAGGACACAGGGCAATGTTGAAAATGAATTTTACTTGTGAACATGCATCAAACCAGTCTTTACCCCATATGACCATACATGTATATCCATATGAAAATATTAATCTCCAAATATTATTGTCTAAAACTTTATATTTTAGAAATTATTGACAGTTTTTATAAAACAAATGAGTCATGCTGGTTTATAAAGTAGAGAGAAAAAATATCAAGTTTACCTTCTTCAGCCAACAACTCTTCTTGTATAACATCAATGACCCTGAAGTTGAGAACAAAATCAAATAAAAAAATTCATTTCATACTGATAGATATCTCAATCTTTTATTAGTGAAAAATGCCACCAGCCAAAACATGTGATGTGAATTACATTTTTTGTTTTGTTTTTGTTTTTGTTTAAACGGGGTTAAATGCCATTTTAAACACATTTAGGTCATATTTGGCATATCCAGTTTTACTGGTGGAGGAAGACCTCAGACAGAGTAGAGCCACCGTCCTTCCGTAAGTAACTGGAAACTTTCTCACATAAAGTTTTTGAACAAATAAATATGTAAAGTGATTTAGTTAAGAATTTTCAGAAACATTATAAAAAAGTTTAAACATATCATACTATCAACATATTATCATTCCCATGTCAAGGTTATTGTTTCTTTTGAGCTATGACAACCTACCACTATAAAACACAAAAACTGCAATTTTTTTATGACTGTTTCAATTTTGCAAGACATTATTTTATTAAATCTTAACTAGGTAATTCATGATATTAGCTTGGTAAATATTTTGTTCTAAGATGGTCATATAGAGGACAAATCATTATAAAGTTCAATATCAGCCGTGGAAGATCACCGTAGACTACAGCTGTAGAAGACCATCTGGGACTTTAACTGAGGTTGTAAATGGTGTTGTTAACAAGATACCATTACAGACAGAAGATCTTCCTAATGAGATATAACTGGGCAAGACTAATTTTTATACAGAGCTTTCCTTTTCCTATCAACTAGCTCAGTCACTAAGATGCCAGACAGTTAATCCAGGGATTGCAAGTATTACTATCTAAAAAAAATTATGTTTGAGAAATTACTGAGGTATTTAGTAAACTAGTGGCATCACTGAAAATGTGTGAAAATTCTTAGAAATGCAAATCGCTATTTCCTGGGAATTTTTTTTCTATCATACTGATAAAAGCCGACAAAAACGATATATTTTTTTTACACTTTTTGTCATATGTGATCATGAATATACCTATTATGATGCCTTTCAACCGTTTACAAGAGTTATGCCCTTTTTAAAAATATAAACAAAATTGAGGGTCTGTACACATCATGCTGTATTTAAATTTTATATTTGCACCATATATGATTTTCAGAAAAAGTTTTAAGTGAAAGTTTGTCAAAAGTGCTGTGTTTTGTTTAAGTAAATGTCCTAAACCAATCAGTCAAATGTGACACCAGTGCCTTCTGATTACCTTTGACTAGACAGAACTGCCATACTGAGTTCTGGATATTTATGGTTAGTTCGGGTTCGCCACGAGTACACCAAATTTGCAAACTGGCGAGACAATGGGCCACTTCCCCTGAAATACAATCAAGAAAGTAATGAATGATTTAACCTTTACTTGCATATAATCCAATATTTATGCTTAAAATTGCTTCCCTTCTGAAAAAATCACATCAAAACATACATACAATATACATTATTCTCCCCCAGTGTCCATTGTTCTACCCTCCATTGATCCCTGTTAACATCTCAGATTTTGCAAGATCCTTGCAATATCACATCCACTCACACCATTCATTGACATAAAAAGGGATATGGCAGTTCTAAATTATATCATTTATACCAAATTACCGTTTCTACCACATTTGCTTTAATAACAACTTTTAAACTAGGTTTATGTGTTGGATAATTTTGTGAGGAAGTAAATGTAAGTAAACAGGTTTGTATAAAAACATTTTTAGGTAAGAATGTTAATTAGAATAGAACATTTTAAAATCTCCACATCTTTATTTTGCACGATGTACGAGTGCTCATGTTTAGGTTTAATATTGCAAGAATCTTACAAACTTTGAGACATTTTTGACACAAGTGAATGGAGTGCAAGGTAAGGAACCCTGAGAGATACTGCATACATTAACGTTATTCCATAAATTAACATAGCTCTATAAACCTTAAGTCTTACAACTGAGCCCAATCTTTATTCTTCATACTTCATCTCAATATATCGCAATTAATTGATTAAATAAAACAGATTACCTGAGTTCATGTCTTACATCCAGGATATTTCTCATTCCCTCAGATTTTATTGCAGACGTGATCAGATCTTTCTACAAAGACAAGTTATAAATGATTACCAGTCATGGGTGATACAAGTTTTTGATAACTGCTTCAAGTATTACAAAGCTGGATTAAACTAATTCAAAACTTTTGACATTTTTAGGAACAGTGCATAATACTATAACTTTGTTTTTGGGACAATATAAACATACTTAACACAATACCCAGTATGTCTTTGTTTTTTAAAAGACATTTTTGGGGGATTTAACACCATTTTCAACACACTAATGGTTATGTATAGCATTTCCAGAATTTATTGGTGGAGGAAGACCTCAGAAGGAATCTGTGTAGAACCATCATCCTTCACCAAGTAACTGGCAAACTTTCTCACATACAGTTTATAGAGCAAGCGGTTCTCAAACCCAGGACTTCAGTGGTGAGAGGTCAGTGGTCATTAAACAGCAGCACCTCAGATCACTCAGCCATGGAGGACTCTAAGGCAATATTAGACATACATGTACATTAAAAGTTTACGCACTCATATTGAAAGGAAGTCTATTGTATGGCATTACATTTTATTTTCAATCTTCTAGTCATATCAGGATAGTGTTTACATGAGACAGTATTCTAAACACTGCCACACTGAAGTATCATGCTCTAGACACATGGCACGGCTATCCTCACCCATTCAGATGTATAGACATTGGATTGACCAGTATCTAGCACTAGTCCTTAAATACTGAGCATCAACTGAGAAAGCTTCTGATACCATTTTAGAATTTGGTATGACCTGGTGATCAACGATAACAGATCATCAGTTAACATATTGACCACTCTTTCCTGGAATCCTGAAATTGTTAACCAGCACACACATCTCTGCAAGTAACTGATTACTTTCCCACTTGAATCAGTAGTGAGAGACGAATGACAATGAGATGCAATCTCTTTATGGAGACTATGGCTGGACAGTGATTCAAACTCATGAACCTGGATTGATAATCAGGTGCGCTACCGACTGAGCTAACCGGGCCTGGAATAAAATTCAGTAAAACCCTACCTGACTGTTGGGCATGCAGCTACAGCACTGACCCATAAAAGGACGATTTGTCAGAAATTGTTCTGGGAGTATTGTAGGTGTGGTCTTGAACTGGGCGATAGTGTTGCTCTGTATCTGTGAATGTAAAGTTTCATAATGAGATTTTTCATGTAGGCATCTAGTTAAGAAAGTTCATTAATGAAACAATGAAGTGAAACAAACTGTATAAGTTCAGCAGCATAACATAACTATGGAATGGTAAATCAACAATTGAACAGTTCCAAGACTTAAAACTGACAAATGAAATACATATCATTTAAAACAGGACCTTTTCATCCTTTTTTTAAAGACACTTATATAAGCTTCTACCTCAAGCAAAATTCATGTTTATGGTGACAGGTGCAAATGTTCAGTCTGTTTAAGTGATCACAGTTGCTGTGTTCATTTTTTAATACTCAATATATCAGACAAACTGTTATTTGAAATGAAGGTTGCTCCATTTTTTAACAAGATCCATCACTGAAGATGATTAATATCCATGTATGGAATGAAGTCAACATTACAAAATTGGCATCATGTACATCAAGACTTGATATTGATTATGTATGCAAAGTTTCAAGTCAATTGTTTCAAAACTGTGAATGTGGTTTGCTCTACAAGTTGCTGACATACCAACATGATAGACAGAGCAACTGATGTGTTCGTATCCACTATATACCAATAAACCCCTGAGGTATAACAATGTACATGTATCTCAAATAGTGGGAATTCATGCTGAACCAGAAATTGAACATGTTCATTTTGTTTGTATTTTATAACTTAAACTTTACTGAATATCAACTCCCATAACTGACTGCTGCAGTTTGTTAGTACATGTATTACCGTTTCTACAGGAACAGCCACTACCCTACGCTCCCTCGTGCGCCTTCGCTGGGTAGGTTTAATATTCTGACCAGCAAACTTGTCCTGCCATTTCTTCCTACCAGTCTCCATGGCTTTGTTCGCTTCATTGCTGTTGTACCTGGAGAAATTGGAATCAAATTTAACAATGGTTTCTTTTTATCGGTAACAAATACAATGAAGTTGTTTTTTTACAAATACCATGCATTTCTATTTTACAAATACAACAAACGACAATGGTTATCCAATACAAGTGAATGGTTGCAAGTAGTGCCACTCATACAAATAAAAACCAAGTATATTTGATCAGGGCCAAATATCCATGGAGCAGAGCTGAACAATTACATTTTTATGCTTTAACTTAGCATTATATGTATCTGGAAAAAGAGCTTAAAGACAGTGTGAGTCAGGAAAATTCTCTATGCATATCCTGTAAAAATAAATCTTTTAAATTAATATAAAGCATATAAATTATCATTTATAACTAAAATACAAATGTTTTTGAATTTCAAGCATGCTGAAATGTGACTAAAAATATAAATTAATTGGATTGATTTAATCATGACGGAATCCAAATTCTTACAATAAAAATCCTGTATGCACTACTTTAAGAAAGGGTCCTCCGTGGCTGAGTGGTCTAAGGCGATGTCTCAAGACCACTTAGCTCTCACCGCCAAGGTCGTAGGTTCAAAAACTTTATGTGAGAAAGTTTTCAGTTACTTATCTCTTAGTGTTTGATGTCGACTCTGGGTCAAATTTATATCAAAACTAATAAATGTTTTCAAAGCAGCTGTGCTGAAGGCTTCTTGTCCTTTCAAATGACAAGATAAAAACTACCATAAATTGTCATGATATGTCAAAGTATCAATACCATTATGAAATGTTTACGATTAACAACTCTGTTATAAATGTTTATGATTTATATCTTGATCTATTTAGTTACATAATAAAAGAAATGTTTATACCAGTAACCTAATAGGCAAAACATCTGATGGGATTGTCGATTTGAATTAATTACCTGTTTTCATTTCTGTATGGTTGGTTTTGTGGCCTTCCATTTGTCACCTTTACTCCTTTGGGCCCTCGCTGTTCCCATTTGGCATACACTAAGTCAAGGTTTGGCAGTGCTGTGACAGGCATGTTATATTTTGTAGGAAGGGGCCAACCGTCCTCTATTCAATCATGGTGCTTCTGAAATCAGAAAGTGAAAGCTCACATCTATTAAAAACTTCATAAAAATGTTAAATGTACCTTTAACAGAGGTTAAGAAATTACAAACAAAAAGAAATAATTAGAGGATATGACATAACAACAAAAGGTGGTAATACGGATGTCAGAAGAAATTAATTTCCAGGTTCACTTTCCATGCACTAGAAAACAATTAAATAAAAAGACATACATTGAAAAAAAACATCAATACAGTCATAATGGATATTTCTACAACATGAAAGACACTAATTCTTGAGACAGCTAAATTGAACGAAAATGACATTGCGTCGGCTTTTCAGAAAAGCTTTAATATTAATTTAGTTGTTGCTGATTTTTTTAAAAGAAACTGTATGGCACCAAGTTCTGTTGATGAAAGAAAATACCTAAATATCAATCTTAGTAGAACAACCATCTTTCTGCAATTAAATGATAAACTTTCTCATATATAGAATTTAGACAGAGTAGGGCTCAAACCTACAACCTCAGTGGTGACAGGTCAGACTATGTAATCTTGAGATGGCACCTTTGACCACAAGGCCATAGAGGACAAACACAAATACATGTAAATTCAAACTTAAAGAAATAAACAAGAAATGTCACTGGTAAGTATTGCATGCTCCCCAAATGGTTGTTGAAAAATAACAATATAATTATGTTATAATAGGTAGCGATGTATCCATGTATATAAAGAGTAATAAACTGATGTTTCAGACTAGACATGCAATTCCATGTTTTTTACATTAAAGCATGACCTTGACCTTTGTGTAACCTTGACATCTGATGTAATGGTCTGGGTATTTCAACAGTTAAATGCTGCTGAAACATCATCATGACATGCTGATCACTTGTGACAAGCTATTTTAAAATCCCTAAATGTAAGATAAAGTTACAGATCAATTGTTGATAAATTGAGCCAAGCGTTTTTGAAATCCATCCATGTATAGTAAAGTTAAAGGACGGACTTGAAATCTCAAACAGATTCAAAGTGTTGTCATACATACTTAAAGTGTGACCTTGACCTTTGAGGTATGGGTCTTGGTCTTACTTATGACATGTCGTCATGTCATCTTGATGAATTGAGCATAGTTAAAGGCAAAGTCACAGACCAGACACACAATATCAAACAAATTGGAAGTGTGACCTTGATCTTTGAGGAAAGGTTCTGGGTCTTACATGCGACACTTAATTATGTCATGTTGATCAACTGAGCCAAGTGTTTTTAAAATGTACCCATAGATGACAGACCGGACAAGAAATGTCAAAATGACTAAAAGTGTTGTCAAACAAAGTTAAATTGTGACCTTCACCTTTGAGGTGGGAGTTTGGGTATTACGTGCAACACGTTGTCGTGTTATGCTGATCATTTATAACAAGGATTTATAAAAATCCATCCATGCATGACAAAGTTGCAGACTGGACACGAAATCTCACACAGACTCAAAGTGTTGTCAAACTCAAATTGTGACCTTCACCTTTGAGGTACAGGTGTGGGTCTTACTCGCGGCATGTCGTCATGTTATGTTGATCAATTGTGGCAAGTATCATTAAAATCCATCTATGCATGACAAAGTTACAGGCCAGACACGAAATCTCACACAAACTCGAAGTGTTGTCAAACAAACTCAAATAGTGACCTTGACCTTTGAATCACGGGTGTGGGTCTTACTTGCGACATATCATCATTTTATGTTGATCATTTGTAGCAAGTATCATTAAAACCCATCTATGCATGACAAAGTGTTATCAATCTAAATTTTGTCCCCCACCAATCTTCCCCAATAATTTTTTTTATATTAATCACATTGCATTTATAGAATACTTACAGTTGAAACAATTGTGAAATATTAATTATTATAAAAAAAATCCACAAAGAATTTCTAAAGAATATAACTTAAAGTGTTTGATACATCCAAGTCAGCCACTACAGTAACACCAGGTACAGGCTGCCTGTCAACACTGACTTTATAAAGAGCGACAACTGGCTATAAAAGTGAACTAAATACATATATATAGAAAGCCATCTAGTTAAAGTAGACTCTGGTCAGAGAAACCAGTTCAGTGAACCCTGCAACTATCGGCCATCACACCATAATGTGTTGATACTTCAGCATAACATTTAGTTATCAGCAGTAATCATCATGTTTAATCTCAATCTGTGATTGTATGTAATCAAAACATTGTTATTAATTGACCTAAAGGTCAAGAATAAATGTTTCTATTTCACTACTTGCCCATGCAAAAACTGGCTTACCCACAATTTTTGGGGTAGCCCTTCCACTCCCCCACTCCAAATGTCTGCATTTTTTTTGTTAACCAGTAAAACTTCTAGTATTTCCTTTTATTTTTAGAAAAAAAATCATATTCTTCAAAAACCAGGAGGCCGAAGTCTGATGATACTATATTTGCTTACACCCCAACTCCCCCAGTGGCTAATGTATTTTTTACCCTTTATGGAAAATACTCTTAGTAAATAACTTAAGTAAGAGTTTGGGAGTCTATGAAAAAGAAAGGCTTTAAATTGGAATTTTCAGTTTCCCATACCATTACTACCATATGTAATAAAACAGTAACCTTTACCAGGGCCCCTATGCATCCCAGGTCCTTGATTTATCCAAACTTTAATCCCCCAACTCGTAGGAATTTGCTATGATCAGACAATGCTTTTAGATCTCAACTTGACCTGTATGTAAATAATAAAAAAATCCTTATATGGACCTATATATTTAAGATCATTGATTGGTTGAATCTCTAATCTCTTGTTGATGCAAGGATACATTTCATATCATAATTATATTAATAACTTTGAATGATTGGTTTCTGAGAGGAAGATTTTTGACATTATTTCAACCCTTTTGTGATCCATTCTGGCCGTAAACAAGCAGAGCAGAGAAAAGCAGTCAATATTATGCCTGTAACAAGCCAGAAGCATTATAAAAGTTATTTCATTCTTCTACTCACTTCCAAAATCCAAGGTTTCACAAAGAAAACCAAACAACAACCGGCCTGATAAGAGACCACAATAGTAAACACTAACCTGTTCTAGATAAACATTTCTATCCTATTTCTACTTGTAACAACTTATTTATCTAGTCCCCTGTAAAGATACGTCACCTATAACTTTCTGTTCAGCAAATGATGGAAAGTTTATTGAATGACAAAGAGGAATGTGTAACTTGAAGATAATGGTTGATTCTGTCCTTGTCCTTTATCTTATTTGTGAAAATTTCGCTAAAACACCAGTCGGCATTTTCTGTTATATTTATAAATGTTTTAGCATAACCAGATACTGGTCAATGTGTGACTTTATCGCAGGCCCCGACATTATATTTGGTCAACAAAAATTACACCACAGAGACAAAATACAATAAAAATGAACAAAATATCAAAAATATAATTATAATATTTGATATAAATGTACATGTACAGTTTTACTGCAAAGATTGTAAAAAATATAAGCGACATATTTGAGGCCTCTTTAAAACCCATGGCCATGAATGTAGTGCCAACCCCGCAGGATTATTTGGCAGAGGGACTCAATTCTGTCAGAGGGACTGATACACTGTCAAATATACAGAAATGTAATACTTAAATATGATTTCACCTCACCATTTGGACTCTTTCGAAGATGAAATTCTACAATATGACATATAAAAAAAAATCAAAATGAAAACACACAATTGATTTGATACATCACAAAATACAATACAATTTTAAGTGGGAAATCTTTTTTAAGTCTAACTTAAGAGGCGTAGGCCAAGGAAATCCCTTTTCAATATGTATTATTTAGACATATTAATAGATATCCTTTAAGCAATACATGGTCAGTGAGTACCGGTATATAATTTTTATAATAGGCAAAAATTTGAAGACAAAAAATCCTGATAATTACACATCTTTTTATTTTATCTATCAAATCAACCCAATTTATTTTAATACAGTATAAGACCTCAAAACTTAGCTTACTTTGATATCTCCAAATCCTTTAATAAAATATTCCAGGTCAATTTAATTAAATCTAAAACAAACAAAAATGATTAAATTGTTATCTTTATTCACTGTTGAATGGTATAAACTTACAAAATTGAAATGTCAAATTTTGAATGGACTTAGAATAGTCCAATCTACTTGAACCTTGTTACGTTCGAGTAATTGATAACAGGAACCAATTACAGTACAACAACACTGAGAATAATGTCACTATGTTGTTCATGTTGACTCACAATTAGCATATTGAGTACGATTCCCAATTGAAGTTGTTACATGTGTCACTATGAGCACTATCGATGTAAGTCACAGTAGTCATACAGACAAACCGTACATTCACTTGACCTATGAGATGAATTACAAATATCTTTATACAGGGGTTAAGAGATCCGGGACCTTTGATGTTCACTGTCAGGCTCTTGTAATTTAGTTTGAGCTAGATCCATCAGAATTTATTTTTATAAAATCAATATCTGCATCTCAATTGATGGAACCATTCACCAAATGTAAATTTAATTAAGGCAGCATAATTATGTTAGCTGTGGCCGGAGCTGGTAAACTTTTTTAAGATTATCAGATTCTCAACGGTTGTGTATGCGGGGAAAGAATTTCCCCCTAAATTTGAGGAAGCCAGCTAAATCTTTACATTACTGCTAATAGTATGCATGGGCTTGTAAGTCAGTTTGAGTTACTAATGCAAGGATTACAAAATGGAAATTAACTATTTTTAACATGTTTATTCCTCCAGGTGTGTTGTCCATACTCCCTATTATTTATTCACTTTCCGCTCTGATGAAAGCACAAGATGGAGTCTTGATAAGCACACAAAAATTAACAAACATTAAATAACCTTTTCACATGCCCAATTAGCTTAGTCGTTAGCGCATCTGACTATCAATCCAGGGGTCGTGAGTTTGATTCCCCACCTGGTTACAGTCTACGTGATGATTGATAAACGTCATTGCATCTCATTAACATTAGTCTCTCAGCTCTGATTCAAGTGGGGAAGTTATCAGTTACTTACGGAGATGGGGTGTACTTGACTACTGGTAAACCTTCTAGGATCCCACGAAACAGTGATCAGATTAATTAATCATCTGTTAGCCGTTGATGGTACAAAAACTATGCTTAATATTCAATCAATCAAATTAACCACATGCAGAACAATAGAACAGCAGATAAACTGCATTCCTTTCATTGTGACATGTCAAAATGTTCTGTGGTCTCGCAGTTAATGTCAGGTTTAAGTACAGAAGGTATTTGCTTTGTATGGTGCTAAATCCATTGAATGTGTAGTCTCAAATAATACATTGAGCCCAGTGCTAGTCATAAAGATACCATAAAATCAGCAGGCACCTTTACATCATTTCATCATTCACTTTACATGCAACATGCAGGGCATTTACCTGTTATTAACCACTTGAGCAGCAAGCCAAGGAATGTTTCATGAAATATCAATAAACTGGCCATGCTGTCAGGTGACTTGATGTCACAGGTCTCCATATGTTAAGCATGACCCTGACCTTGACCCTGATGACACGACATAAAGCCAAAAAGGTATTTTTCTGACTACTGGTCAGCATATTATGGTTATCTCCATGTATTTCTAACCTGTCCCTTTATGTTCACCGACACATATACAGGACAGGACAATATTAAAGTGCATGAATACTTTAGATATTTATCAAAAAGTTAAATTGGTAAGCCATTGTGCCAGAATAGTGAAACCAAGTCTTGTGCTCATGTTTATAATAACTTAATGTAAAACATGTAGACACAAATCCGCCTAAAAGTATTTTGAAAACTGGGTTTAAAATTGTGGCTCTTAGTCAATGAATTTCATGAACAATGTCATACCATTTGTAGCAGACTCAGTATTCTGAATATGAGACTGTTTATGTGATATTAGGTTTTTACTTATTTATTTAGCTTGATTGCAGAGAAAGCTAAGACCTTATATGAATCACTCTCAGGGTAGAACAAGTACTGAGGTGTTTTTGAGAGCCTTCGAATGCACTCATGACCTCTGGCATTAGCGGCTAACACTCTATCCACTGCACAACCACCCCGCTTTAAAAATCTCAGATCTATCATTTATGACGCATTCTTGGTTTACAAAACAATAAAAATCAAGAGTAAATTGAGAGTTCAGGGAAGGTCCAATGCAGTCACAGGAGGAGGACATGTCAGTATCTAACACAACCATCTTCACAATAGTACAGGTACAATGATCAACACGCTGATAATTGTTATAACAGCCGATATTATTATTGTTATTATTATGAAGGTTACAAAATCTACCCACACACTGCTTCACTGACAGCCAATAGCCCCAGGTTCAAGGTAACACAGTAATAAAGATACTGTATCTATATTTAAATATTAAGTGATATTTTTAAAAATACTGATTAATCAATTCAACAAGAAAACCTTTGGATTTTACTATCATATCTATGCACCTATGCACATTCTACATGTCAATAAAATGATCATTGGGTGGGGGTGGGCGATTCAGCCTGACAGGGATTTGACAATTGTTTTGAAATTATTTTTAAACTAAAAAAAAGATTAAAGGGGGCTGCTGCTGCATGGTAAAATCATCTTATGTCAAAAGGTAAATTTGGGAAGCCTTGGAATGATATCAAGAACATAACAATATCCTTCAATTATACAATCATCATTCAATACTGATGTCCTTTGTGTTGATAACTGGTTAAATCTGTTTATCACATAGGGAATAAAGTCAACCAGCTAACATCATCAACACTGCAGCCCGTCTAGAACAATATTTGTCAAACTTACTTAATTAATTTTGGCTTCTATCTAAAACTTATTTAAGTTTAACAACAGCAACCTTCGTACGAGGCTTAAAGAAAGTGTATCAAGGGGTGAAAGCAAAAAAGGGCTAAGTGCTTCTTTATTTATATGCACGCAGACCTTTTTCGCTTTCATTCTTCTGTATAATATATTGTAAATAATAGTTTATAAACAAGAATTGTCAGAAGACAACAAAGCTCACCGATGGGATAAAACTCACCACCAATGCAAAGATTGAGATTTGAGGCAAACACTAAAACTTAAACTGTCTACAGACGAAAAATTTAAGTCCAAAAGGGCCATAACTTTGCCAAAATGCAACCCCGAATTATGGTTCTTGTCTCTGTGTGTTCCATCAATGATGGCGAACACAATGCGAAGTTTCATTCATATTCTATGAGTGGTTGCATAGATATCTTAAACTTACATGCAACTAAATGCAAAAGTTAAACCTGGGTGTCTAAGTCCAAAAAGGGCCATTAAACTGTGCCAAAAAATACAATCCAGAGTTATGGTTCTTGTCTATGTGTGTTTCATTGAAGATGGTGAACAGACATGCAAAGTTTCATTCACATCCAATGAGTGGTTGCATAGATATCTTAAACTTAAATGCAAAAGTTTAACCTGGGTGTCTACAGGCGCTGCTGATGACGACGCTGGAGTCATGGCAAAAGCTCTCCTTGGACTTCGTCCAGGCGAGCTAATAACGATGAAAGATTTCTTGTGTGGATGATATAACCTTGACTTTTGACCATCCAAACTAAAAATCATCAGAAAAGGCACCTTAAAAAGTCTGCTGTTTTTCTGGTTTCAAAATAAAGATTTTTTTGGTTACTGAATATTGAGGTGGAAATGTGTTAGTTCATATGAATTTATTTTAGCTCTATTGCGAAGAAAGCTCAAATTTTATATGAATCGCTCTCAAGTCCACTTCCTGGGTAGAACCAATACCGAATGCTTTTTAAAGGCATCCTCTGGTGTGAATAGATAACATTCTTGTCACTAGACCACCGTCCTGTCACTGTTAAACTCACACCACACAGAAACTATTCTAACTTCTTTAGACTGCAAACTCCACAGCCAATAAAATGATTATATAAACTTACCACAATTTTTTTTATCAAAACTATCACAAATAATCCATAATTCTTGTTATCCAGAATTAACCTGCATCATCATCATGTAGCAACCAATATTTTGTTTGTATTGATTAAGCAGTGTTGGTAACCAGAGATGAATTTACTATTGATAAACATATCAATTGTGCAACTGATTTTCATTGAGAGATTTGAAAAAAAAAAAATTATAAGCAAAAATCCTAATTTTCAATTTTGGTAGTAGAAATCAAACTTAAGTTGATCAATTGATTGATTTTAAATAAGATAATCGACCAATGAAACATTACTTAATTAATAGAGACTAAAAAAACATTTGGTTC
Organism: Panopea generosa; assembly: GCA_029582155.1. Taxonomy (NCBI): domain Eukaryota; kingdom Metazoa; phylum Mollusca; class Bivalvia; order Adapedonta; family Hiatellidae; genus Panopea; species Panopea generosa. The sequence goes on from CM055908.1 coordinate 52,171,128, forward strand.
ACACCTTCAACATTTCACATTAGCCTTATTTCATAAGGCATGGATGAACAGCTTTATTAATGTTTTGATATCCAATCTGCTGTCTCAGAAGACGCAAAATAACAAAAATCTTTAAAAGGCTCCTTAGAGGCATGCAATATATTGCACTACACTTCACACCTACTAACAAGCTGTCAGAAATCAATGAATGAATATAATATACAACATATCAGTCATGACCATTAAATTCAATCATTTCCTTGTCGTAAAAATCCATCCCACAGACATAGCCTGAGGCCCTCAAATTTAAAAACATTAAAAAAAACCCATTTAAAATCAGTTTGTATATTTTTGTGTGCTGTGGTGTTTCCTCTTCAGCAAAATTTATATTTTATATTATATACATATAAATATATATAAAACATATTGTTCATAACATTGTGCTGCTTAATCAAAGACTCTTGTTGCATCCCCTGTTAAACTTTTAAAACAGTTAACTATATCTGACATCAGGCGCACAGTATGTACATACTGGTGTATAAATGTCAGTGGTGTCACTAAAGCCTGACAAATTTGGAAGTTAATACTCAGGGGATGGGAGAGGGATATTCCCTTCTGTAAACTGTAAGATGTACGTTATCTTCGATGATTAAAGAAGTTATGATCACGCAAAATCATCTTGAATTAAAGATATTGAGGTTTCAAGGAAAATTTATCTTAATTTGTCGTTATTTTAGCTGCAGTACACAAATTTTGTAATCATAAGTAATTCAACAATTTTAAACACAAATTTCTGGGAGTGGTATTGTTTTGACGAGAATTTCATTCTGCAATGTAAAAATTTTGATTTGTGTTCCTGAGGTGAATGGAAGTTAAGATAATTGAAAAGGAAATATAACGAGATTTTGCGCGAACATTGGAGTGTTTACAGAATCTCAATCAGTTGCCTTTCCTTCTCTGTATAATTCCTTGAAAAGACCAATATTTTATGCTAACAAGATATTTATATCACGATTGTGAGAAATGTCATGATTTTGTCAATGATATTATCAATGAATATAAAGAACACCCCTAAAACTCTGTGCTTTGTCAACACAGCCACTATGTTATTAATATTATCTATATTTAATTCCTGATGAGCAAATCATAGGATAATGGTAGTTATCGTTTTAAAAGCCAACAGGAGTTACCTTACATTTTATAGCATTGAAAAAGGTTTTCATTTTACGCATCAGACATCCTTGCTACACCGCTATAACAAATAAACATCATTCAGTCACAAATATATATATACAAATCATTTATTTTAATTTGCAAAACCATTATGCAAGGTCACTCATAATAAACATGTTTTATCATACTTCTTCTCTATCATCTTTTTGAGACAAGTCTTTGTGATATAGCCGGATCAAAACATTTTTTTTAATGATTCTATTACTATTTACAAAGGTATCAATACAAGAAAACTAGTAATTTAAAAATACAAATGTTATCTGTAATTCTCAAATCTTAATGGCTGTATAACTCTTAATAAATGTATTAATAAAAGAATTTTCATCATCATTGTTTCGTACCCCACCCACCTTTTTATACTGACCACCGAACACGCAGCTGTTTATTTTGCCGTAACACCTGGCTATTATTTCGGTAGACGTTTCAAAATCATTATTTTGCTTATGTCGGGTGTCATGCTCAATGTTTAGATATTGTAAAACCATTTTAATATATTTACCAGACAGCAATCGGCTGGCACTGAAAGCGCTGCCCTTGATGATAATAATGCGATATACATAGTCAGTGAGTCTCACGCACCACCGGTGACCGACCGGATTCCTACTTTCAGTTTGACCCTAACATGCACATTTCCTTAATTAAGTTAATTGTATTATTTTTCGAATACCAATTAAACTGTACGTGATTAAATTACATGTGGAAATATAGGCTTAAGTAGAACGAAGAAAAAATATCAGTTACGTGTTAAAAAACGCATTTACAAATTATAGCATTTATTTTTTGGTATTTCTAATTAAAAAAGTAATATACTGAATAGTTATTATATAATTTAAAATGCACATAATAGTTACTGCCGGATTGTTATTGAAAAAATGACTGGTAACGGGAATTACATAGTACACATATAATAATCAATGATTGTTAATGAAAGTAACTGTTTTGGTAGATTAAATTGGACAAAACACACATAATTCAATTTAATAAGAATGGCTATAGAAAACGAAATGAATATAATTATATAAGTTGCTTGCTGTCTCTCTCTCTCTCTCTCTCTCTCTCTCTCTCTCTCTCTCTCTCTCTCTCATCAAAATCAAAGATATTTACAAGAAAAAGATAAAAAAAAAAAAAAAAGCTATCATCTACTTCTTCGATTAAAATAGAATGCAGCACAGTTTGCACAATGCACAACCCGAGTAATCAAGTTTACCTTTAATTTTTAAAAACCGTTAACTGAATTGTTTAAACATTAAAAAACCCATATAGTTGTTATTACAATGTACGACACATATTATCAAGTTTAACGCTACCATGTTTATTTCATGAATATTTTAATGATTAATAACTGCATCATATATTTTATGTATATAATAATTGTTATGTATGTAACAATATAATAATTAACACTGTTATTACTATATAAAATAGAAATAAAAAGTGGGGCCGGATTGTCCAGGGGCCAAATTGTCTAGGGGCCGGATTCTCCATGGCCGTTTTGGAGTGGGGCTGGATTGTCCAGGTTCCAATATTCGCCCAGTTGGAAAAAAAATAACGTACATTTTGTGTATTTCTAAATCTTGTTTTTTGTTTGTTTTTTAATTGAAATTCGTCAAAAATAATGTTAGTAGAACCATTTGATGTCTTTCTGCAAGGGACTAAGAACCTTCCTTTAAAATATTTTGGCCCGAGCTTGGCTCGAACACAGAACCTAAGTGATGAGAGTCAAGTGGTCATTAGAGGACGCAGAGCCTTAAGTAGCTTGGCAGAGGGATTTTGTTAAAACAGAAAGAAGAGGACCAAGATGGTCCTAAATCAATTTCTTGAGTGATTCTACTCTGATTATTCTGGAGTATTCCTTTAAATTAATGAACCTGGATGCCATGACAATGCGACATATTGCACGTCTCTAACGAGGCTTTAAAGATTTTTTATTTTGTGTTTCGCGAGTTATGGACAGCAGATAGGATATCCAAATAATAAAAAGGCTGTCCATTCACACCTAATTTAATCGGGTTAGATGCCATGCAAGTTGGGCAATATCTTAAATCTCAGTTAAAGTAATTTGAAACAATTTTATGATGACTCACAAGGCCATAACTCAGATATCAGTGATGAAATTAGTGCTGTTCGATAATTATAGCTGTATTAGCATAAGATGGTATTGTAGTCGCTTGAAGGATAAAATGATTGATAACTTGCTGAATTTCTACAATATAGTTGTCTAGCTATCTTTGTTTTTGGACAATTCCATCATCATTAAGAAGGGGTAATAATAAAATATAGTGACAGAGAGTAAAAAAATGTGCAGAGGTACAAAAGGGTAAAAACCGTAAATGTATTACTTTTTACAATAGAAAAATAAAAAACACAGCATTCGCAGATGATGCAACATTTATGATGGATGGATCAAAAACTTCAAAAGAAATCTTAAAACAGATAAAAAATTTATATGGACATCTGAGAGTGCAGCTACTCTTGGAGTTGTCTTTACAAATGATAAACAAATGCATCATAAATTAAATTTTCTCCCAAATAATTAAGGAATTTTGCCATTGTCTTAATAAGTGGAGAAAACATAAATTATCTATGAATGGTAAAATTGCAGTGATTAAAACCTTCAGGCTTCGCATAACCAAAACTGATATATTATTTAATTGTTAAATTTAGAAAATCCATCAACAGAACATTTTAATATTATAAATAAAAACATGTTTGAATTTCTACAGGATAATAAACCAGACAAAATAAGTAGAAAGACAATAATACAAAATTACGAAAATGGGGGCTTAAAAATGATAGATCTGAATATGTTTATAACATCAATTAAAACAGGGTTGGTGAAAAGAATTATCAGTCCGAGTAATACAGGTGTGGAACAACAAGCAAAAATAGGAGGACCATTAATATTTGAATGTTATATTAATAAAAATGACTTGCATAATGCAACTCAGATAGACTCAAATTTTTATCAGAAGTTGTACAATCATGGTCAAGTATTAATTTGAAAGAAAATGTTGAATATATATACAAACAAATACTATGGAATAATTCAAACATCAAAAATAATAATAAAACATTCTACTATAAACCTTGGTTCGACAAAGGAATTAAATATGTTTTAAATCTTTGACAATCAACAAAACATATTTTATACTTTTCAGCATATCAAAACGGTACACAACTTAAATAATTCAGATTTTCTAAAATATTATACTCGTATTCAAAGTATATAAAATTCATGGAAGTCTAAACTTAAGAATGAGAATATACCAAACAATAATACACAAAATAACTTAATGGAACAAATTATAAATGGAAAAGTTCAAATAGATATTTATATAATAAACAGTTAAAGTATATTGAAAGTGACTTAATTATTAAATTACATATTAAATGGGAACAAGAAATAGCAAATCTAAATTGGAAAATACTTTTCAATTTCAATACAAATACATAATGAGAATCTGACCTAATAATTAATTTCTGTATAAATGTAATATTTATAATACAAGTTTATGCGATTTTTGCAATAGGCATGTCGAAACAAACAAACATTTATTTTTGGAGTGTCACATTTCGAGAGGTTTTTGGACAGAACTTAAAGTGTATCTGAATGAAAAACTTATTGAAATAGATTTGGATTATTCAACGATTTCTCTAGGTAATCTTGATCAGAGCAGTTATTCGAGTTTATTAATCTGTATTATGATTTATGGAAAATATTTTATTTTAAAAAAAAAGTATGAACAGACAATTCCAAAGTTCAACAGTTTTATAAAATACTTAAAATACCGTGAAAATTTAAAAAAAATAATAGCGAGTAACAAAGATAAAGTGATGCAACATGAAAATAAATGGAATAAATTGCAATCATTGTAATAAAAATCTCACAACTGAACTTAAATTCAAATTGACAGTGTAAACCACCTTTATCTCTTTTCATGACTGCAACTGTCTCTTTTCCTTCTTCTATCCACGTTTTTTTTTCCTTTTCCTCCTTTTCCATTTTCTTTCCCCATCTTTTCTTATTATAATATTATTTCATAGAGCACATTCATATAAAAAAGTTAACCGTATATAATTATTATATCAAATATATTTGTAAAATGTATTTATTATGAAATAATAAAAAATTTAAAAACAAAAATAATATACAGAGTGAGACTCAAACCAGATGGCATCATTCACATAATGATGCAGACCCTGTCTGACTACCTGTAGCATGTCTGACTATCAATCCAGGAGTTGTTAGTTTGAATCATCACCTGACCACAGTCTCTGTTATGCTTTGATACACCATTGTGTCTCCTTGTCATTAGTACCTCATCTCTGATTGAAGTGGAGAAGTTATCAGTATTGGCAGTGATAGGTGGGCTCGAGTAATAGTTAACTTAACAAAGAGTGGTCAGGTTAGCTGATCATCTGTTAGTTTAAACTTATTTATTTCTACTTCGATTGTGAAACAAGTTCATACAACTTAGGCAAGTCACACTCAAAGTCTTCCTGGTAAGAACAAGTAATAAGCATATGTGGAAAAGTGTCTTCGTCAGGGATACCACACATAACCATGGCAGAGGATCGGACCCACGACCCTCTTATCATGGGTTCGGTGCTCTACCACTGGACCAAGTGCTCCACATCTTTGATGGCATAAAAAATGATGCTAAATATTCAAACTGAACTCAAAGTCGGGAAGTCTTCTATCATTTTAAGAGAATATATCCGGATTTTTCAATATTTTAAAATTGGCTAAAAACATTTGTTTCCAATATATCATACCTGTGTATACTTGTTGAACCCATATTGCTAAAATGATATTTATTTAAACATGCAAAAATAATATAATGAAAAGGATTTTCCTAACTTGGGCTACGCGCCTAGGTTAGACTAAAATAGACCTCCCCCTTAAAATTGTAACATATTTTGTGACATATTAAATGGGTCACTTGATTTTATTTCAGTTTCAATTTGTCCGTCATGCAGGTTTAGACGTTAAATTTGTTTCATCTTAGAAAGAGCCCATATGACGACATGAAGATCATCAAGCAGTATTAAAGTGATGCCTATTTTTAGAATGGAGATTTTGTTTCAAATTAACACTCCAACTGAAACAACAATTTTGTAACATTTTGTAGTCTTGTTACACAAAACCATCTGAATTTTATTTCTTTATGGTAATGAGATGCATTTTATTCATTTTAAAATTTTTATTTTACTTTTTTCCATTTATAGCATCTTTTTCGTGATATATTCCCTTTAACCATATGATCATATAAATATTTGATTTCTGTTGTAGTTGGGATAGATTTACTTTTTATTGAAACATAATTATAATATGCATTTAAAATGCATCTCAAGTTTTTAAGAAACAAATATTTCAGTTACAGGTATATAATTAAACAGATTGTTTCATACATGAATGATCATTCACAGGTCCTCCATGGCCAGGAGGTATAAGGTGCCATCTTAAGATCACTAACCTCTCACTACAGAGGTCGTGAGTTTAAGTCCAACTTGGTCCAAATAAGTTGCTCTACTCGGTACTTAAGATTGGTTTTCACGTGTTCTATCACCTGTGAAAATTTTGTGCCATATATAACCATTAATGTGTTGAAAATGGCATTAAATGCATTGTTTCATTTAAAAGATTTCAGTAAGAAATTTGCCCACTAACTTGCATTGTAGGATTCAGTTTCAAAAACATTAATTTAAATGCTTAAAACATTCAGAATGTATGCCATATGTCTACATGACGGTAAACATTGAAATTTTTATGTATCCATTAAGTTGTGTAGATGTAGGTGAAACACAACCCAGGACTGAACAGGAAAATGGAATTTTGAGGTCATCTCGTTGATCTCTGGCATCAGTGTATGGCTACACTATTTACAGCACCAACATTTGCTGGTTAAAACAGGACTGCGTTCAATTTGTTTAAATGTTTGCTAACATTATCCAATTCATATTCCTGGACTCTCAGACTCTACCTAAAATAAGTCAACATTGGCCAGTTATAAGAAAACACTACACAGATGTAAAACACAGTCTTAAGAATGTTAATCAAACTTTGTTAACAATCTAACTTATAAACAAACAGACGAGAATAGTCCAAGGGAAGCAACTCTGTTAAGACAATCATGTTTATTGATCAAAGGGAAGTAACTTAGTTAAATCATATAACTATACAGTCCTAATAATAACTGTATGGCGATTACCGATTTATTCACCTAGGCAGTAAATCTTGTTTGCTATTTAACAGTTCTGAATGCAGCCCTAGTTAGACAAACAGCTCATTCCAATCAATGAAGGGAGATAACTCCTGTCAGGGTATAAAATAACCAAGTTCTACTACATTGCATGTATATTTGAAAACTGTTAATTAGGAAGATAACAATAAACAAACTATTTGAATATTAAAATAATACCTAGTACAATACAACATGACCAAACAATACAGATCTACACGTATAAAACAACTTACTACATGTATAACTTTGTTAAAGTCCCAATTCTCTTCCACGGAACTAGAGCAGCAGTTCATTACCAAACAAACACTACAAAACTTTTGTTTTCTACTGCTTGTATCCTAACATTTCAACAAAGCTAGGAACAGTGACGTTTCTCTCTCAGATGACTGCTATATCCCACAGTAAGGCAAGTTCATTCTCCCAGACGACTCTTAAAACGAAATCACCATTCTAAAAATAGACAACACTTAAATACTGCTAGACAACCTCCGCATCGCCATTTGGACTCTAAGACAAAAGTTTTACTACAGTCAAACCTGTATTAAGCAGACACTTTTCTTAAGCAGTCACATGTGTTATTTCCCATTGGTATGCTTTCAGAGCAAATTAACCTGTATTAAGCAACACTTTTGCTCCTTCCCTAGACTGGCTGCTTAAGACAGGTTTGACTTGTAAACCTGTATAAAGAAAATCAAAATGGAATCATGTGACTCATTGAATATGTCACAAAATATGTTGCAATTTTAAGTGGGAAAACATTTTTTAGTCTAACCTTGGTGCATAGCTCAAGTTAGGAAATCCCTTTTCAATATATTATTTTGATCTTTTGGCAATACAGGGTCAGTGAGTATATAAATTTTATTGATGAAACTGCTGTCTGTGAAAATGGAAACTGCTTCCCTGTTGTATAAACAATTACGTCTTACTTTGTAGGGAGACGCCAGTTCAAGTCTGGCCAGGGAATATTCATTTATGTCAGCAATGTTTGGTCAGTCATGATTTAGCATGTTGTACAAAGTGTGTGGATTTTTTTGTTTATTGTTTCACAGTAAACTGTTGTTTTTTTATTGTTTCATCCCAGATAAGCTTTTTCTTTGAATGAGTATTTTACTCCTTCAATTTGAAAGCATTATCTTATTTTTTAAAATGTTCTGGTTAAAAATGAATATTTTAATCAAATTGCTATTTAAAATAAACCAACCAACAATGAAAATGCCAACAGCCGATGCTTATTTTACCCCTTAAGTTAAATATCCGCAATGCTTTATTATAAACTGTCAATGCTTAAATACCCCCAAAATGGACCTTATATGGAGCACGGCAAAGTGTTGTATTCAACTGAATTATTTCATCAAAATTTGTTGTGGAATACAAATGTATTTTAAGTTACCTTTGCTGATTATATCCAGCCTGTAAATTTGCAATACATAAATGGAGTTAAGATTGGCCACAAATGACATGATGATGTGTCACCCACAAAATCTAGGCCTAAGATTTGTAAATTTGTTATCCATTGATCGATTTCAAAAACACTTAGCTTAAGTGACATGACAATGTGTTGCTGGTAAAACCCAGACACCTGCATACAGGTTAAGGTCACATTTTAAAAAAGTACTTGGTTCAATTGATCAACTGTACCTCAAAGGTTAAGGTCAAACTCAGTCTGTTTGAGTTTTGTGTCTGGTCTGTGACTTTGTCTTACATGGAGGGAATTTAAAATAACTTGGTACAAGTTATCAAAATGTCATGGTGATGTGTCACCTGCAATACCCAGGCTTGTACATCAGATGTTAGGTCACATGAAAACTAAGGTAACATTTTAAGGTAAAAAAACAAAACATTGTATGTCTAATCTGTAATTGTAGTCCATAACACTTAACATTTATTGATATCTTTAAATACCTACTTCTAATATACGTGTATAATGTTCTTTCGTTTAGACCACTTAGGGGCATGTCATGTTTTGGTGGATTTGACATGCCAAACCATTCGAATTTCATTTATTTATGATAATGAGATGCTTTTGATCCATTTTGATAATTATTTTATTTTTTAAGACATTTATAGTGTTTTTTCCTGATAACCTCCCTTTAAACAAAACGAAAAACAGTCATACCACCCAGAATGAGATGCAAAATGCTGTTTTGATTATGTATGTTTTCTTTAACCTGGGTGAATATTGTTTTACACAACTGAGATTTTTCAAATTATGAAAGTTAACTCTGTTCTAACAAATACCAGATTTCTATTTGCATTGTCTCCCTTCCAACATGCAGCTTGATGCTTTTTTTCACTAGAGCATTTCATTGTTGTTGTTTGTATTTAGCATTTAGAATTGCTTTCAACCATTTTACAGTCATATCGAGATGGTGTCTATGTGAGACAGTAATCTGTCAAACTTGAGTATCATGCCGCAGACACATGGTATGGTACCCAACCAAGTTACATTATACTGACACCAGGTCGACCAGACCTAGATCTATCCTCTAAATGCTGAGCACCAACCAAGGCAGCTTCTAGTACCATTTTTCACGTCTTTGGTATGACCTAGCCAGGGATCGAACTCACAACCTTCTGTATGCGTGACAGACACTACCCCTAGATCTCAGCTGTTGTTTTACTAGAGCAATGATGGCCCAGTCAATTCTGTCTACACAGGACATTTCTTGTGAGAGGGGTGTAAAAGATATAAAAAATGTGAGAGGGTGTCCCACTGCAGGTTGGGGTACAAGAAAAACATTTAAAATCTTGAAAAACAAATGTTTTAAGTTTGAGGGGAAAATGAATGAAATTTAGTCCAATATTTTGTGACATTTAAACATCTTTTTTTCAGAAAAAAAACAAGTATAACAATAAAAAAAACAACCTTCAACCTTGTTTTTAACCAGGAGCCTCATGCACTGGGAGTGAAGACATGGAGTGCAGGGTGCCCACTGCTGGTGACCAGAGCTGAAATTTTAATATCAATCTGTAATATCCAAAGAATAGAAGCACTGACAGTAGTGAGTCTTTGGTTAAAGGTAGTATATCAGGGACCAAATTGAGTCTTTGGTAAAAGGTAGTATATCAGGGAGCAAAATTGAGTATTTGGTTAAAGGTAGTATATCAGGGACCAAATTAATGCTATATATGTATAAAAAATGAATTGTTTTTAAAATTGATACAAAGCATCTCATTATCAAAATCAAATAAGATTGAAATAGTTTGGTATATCAAATCCACCAAAATGTAACAAAAACAATATTTTAATCAAAGTGGTAAACTTGAAATGAAATCCCTATTCTAAATATAGACAGTACTTAAATACTGCTTGACAACTTCCAAATCATCATTCACACTCTCTCTCTAAGATGAAACAAACTCTACAATATGTAAACCAGTATGATGGATCAAATCAAAATCAAACTGAAATCATGTGGGATGTGACCAGTCAAAAAATATGTTGCAGTTTTAAATGAGAAATCTATTTTAGTCTAACTTGGGCTTTAAAAATCCTGATAGAATTTCTTTAAAGTAAGGCCTTATCAATCCAGAGACCAATAGAATTTCTGTATATAAACAATGATGAAGGATAGTTCAAAATCAACCTTTCAGACTGAGCTTGCAGTATATATTTCATTGCACTTAAATAATGTACAAATGTCACTGCACTTAAATTGAGTGATTGTATAGAACCCTATGTTGTATGTGAAATAATATTATCAATGTTTATGGCAGACAGAGCTGTCATATCGGACATTTTATTATCTCACTTTTTCGAAATGACCTATAATTATGTTGCTTTTCTGTCTGCAGCGGTAGCTATGGCATTGTCTAAGTTTCAACATTGCATGATTTGTCTATTTCTCAGAGATATTCTGGCATTAAGTCATTGTATTTAGTCTATAGCCCCTCCTGGCTGGCCATCACATTCGTTTCTACAGATAAATAACTTAATTTACAAAATGTTATGTTTTTATGTTCTTATCATTGTTCTGTTTCTTTTTAAGTGTTTAACACTGTAAGTAAACTTAGTCTATATTTTGTTTTTTAGTTTTTTAATGGCGTTTGACACCATTTTCAGCACATTTCAGGTTATATATGTCATATCCAGTTTTATTGGTGGAGGAAGACCTCAGAGTGAATATGAGTAGGAACCCCAACCACCGTCCTTACGCAAATAACTGGCAAACTTTTTCACATAAAATTTTTGAAGTGAGCAGAACTTGAACCAACGACCTTAGTGGTGAAAGGTAAGTGGTTATGAGATGGCATGTTCGGCCACTTGGCCACAAAGGACCCATCTTAGTCCATAATTATGTTTTTGGTATTATTTCTTCTGACCGCGGCGTGGTCTAGTGGTAGAGTGTCCGCCTCGCATGCAGAAGATCGTGGGTTCAATCCCCTGCCGGGTCATACCAAAGACTTTAAAAATGGTACTAGAAGTTTCCTCGCTTGACACTCAGCATTTAGAGGAGAGTTCTAGGTCTGGTCGGCCTGGTGTCAGTATAATGTGACTGGGTGGGGTATCATACCATGTGTCTGCAGCATGATACTCCAGTGTGACAGTGCTCAGAATACTGTCTCAAGTAGACACCATCGCGATATGACTGAAAAATTGTTGAAAGCGACGCTAAACACCATACAACAACAACAACAATTCTTCTGAATGACCTTGATCTGTAACAATAATTAACTTACAAAATGTAAATTTTATTGTTAAGCTCTGTTTCAAAGAAATTGTTTGGCCTAATGCAGACAAACTTTGTCTATGGTTGTATATGTTTGGCAATCAAACATTGTTCATGGTTGTATATGTTTGGCAACCAAACACTGTCCATGGTTATATATGTTTGGCAATCAAACACTGTCCATGGTTGTAAATGTTTGGCAACCAAACACTCCATGGTTGTATATGTTTGGCAACCAAACACTGTTCATGGTTGTATATGTTTGACAACCAAACACTGTCCATGGTTATATATGTTTGGCAACCAAACACTGTCCATGGATGTATATTTTTGGCAACCAAATGCTGTCCATGGTTGTATATGTCTGGCAACCAAACACTGTCCCTGGTTGTGTATGTTTTGTTACCAAACACTGTCCATGGTTGTATATGTTTGGTTAACAAATTATGTCCATGGTTGTATATTTTTGGCAACCAAAGTCTGTCCATGGTTATATATGTTTGGTTACCAACCAAACTCCATCTATGGTTGTACATGTTTGTCACAAAGCAACAAATTATTGTTCAATATTATTCAGAATGGTATCCCTTGTCTAAACAATATTGTAATATGACAATGATTCCATCTCTCATCTGAACAATCTTGTCATATCCCCTATGGAACTTGTTCCATGCTCATCTGAACAATCTGGTCATATCCCCTATGGCACTGGTTCCCTCTCTCATCTGAACAATCTGGTCATATCCCCTATGGCACTGGTTCCATCTCCCATCTGAACAATGTGGTCATATCCCTTATGGCACTCATTCCAACTCTCATTTGAACAATCTGGTCATATCCCCTAAGGTGCTCGTTTCATCTCTCATCTGAACAATCTGGTCATATCCCCTATGGCACTCATTCCAACTCTCATTTGAACAATCTGGTCATATCCCCTAAGGCACTCATTTCATCTCTCATCTGAACAATCTGGTCATATCCCCTTTGGCACAGGTTCCATCTCTCATCTGAACAATCTTGTCATATCCCTAATGGCACTGGTTCCATCTCTCATCTGAACAACCTGGTCATAAAAATTATCCTCTATGGCACTGGTTCCATCTCTCATCTGAACAATCAGGTCAAATCCACTATGGCACTGGATCCATCTCTCATCTGAACAATCCGGTCATACCCCTGTGGCACTGGTCCCATCTCTCATCTGAACAGTCTGGTTATATCCACTATGGCACTGGTTTCATCTCTCATCAGAACAGTCTGGTTATATCCCTTATGACACTGATTCCATCCCTTATCTGAACAATATTGTCATATTCTCTATGGCACTAGTGTCAGCCCATTTCTAAACCATCTGGTCATCATATCCCCTAAGGTACTCGTTCCATCCCTTGTCGGAACCATCTTGTCATATCCCTTACGGTACTGGTTCCACACCTTGTCTGAATAATATTGTCATATCCCCTATGGTACTAGTTTTATCCCATTTCTTAACCATCTTGTCATTTTCCCTATGGTACTGGTTCCATCCCTTGACTAAACCATCTAGTCACATCCCCTATGGCACTGGTTCCATCACTTGTCTTAACAATCTAGTCACATCCCCTATGGCACTGGTTCCATCACTTGTCTTAACAATCTAGTCACATCCCCTATGGAACTGGTTCCATCCTTGTTTAAACCATCTAATCACATCCCCTATTACATTGGTTCCATCCCTTATCTAAACAATCTAGTCACATCCCCTATGACACTGGTTCCACCCCTTGTCTGAACAATCTGGTCATATTCCCTATGGTACTGGTTCCATCCCTTGTCTGAACCATCTGGTCATATCCCCTATGGTATTGGTTCCATTCCTTGTCATAACCATCTGGTCATATCCCCTATGGTACTGGTTCCATCCCTTGTCAGAACCATCTTGTTATATCCCTTATGGGTCTGGTTCCATACATTGTCTGAATAATATTGTCATATCCCCTATGGTACTAGTTCCATCCCTTGTCTTAACCATCTAGTCAAATCCCCTATGGTACTGGTTCCATCCCTTGTCTGAACCATCTTCTCATATCTTCTATGGTTCTGATTCAACCCCTTGTCTGAAGAATATTATCATATCCCCTATGGCACTGGTTCCGTCCCTTGTCTTAACCATCTTGTCATATCCCCTATGGTACTGGTTCCATCTCTTGTCATAACCATCTGGTCATATCCCCTATTGTACTGATTACATCCCTTGTCTGAGCAATATTGTGGTTTCCCCTATGGTACTGGTTCCATTCCTTGTCTGAATAATATTATGATGGCCCCTATGGTACTGGTTCTATCCCTTGTCTTAACCATATAGTCTCATCCACAATGGTACTGGTTCCATCCGTTGTCTTAACCATCTAGTCACATCCCCTAAGGTACTGGTTCCATCCCTTGTCATAACCATCTGGCCACATCCCCTATGGTACTGATTACATCCCTTGTCTGAACAATTGTGTCATATCCCCTATGGTACAGGTTCCATCCCTTGTCTGCACCATCTTGTCATATCTCCTATTGTACTGGTTCCATCCCTTGTCTGAAAACTATTGCCATATCCCCTATGGTATTGGTTGCATTCCTTGTCTGAACAATATTGTCATATCCCTATCGTACTGGTTCCATCCCTTGTCTGTACCATCTTGTCATATCTCCAATGGTACTGGTTCCATCCCTTGTCTGAACATTATTGTTATATCCCCAATGGTACTGGTTCCATTCCTTATCTTAACCATCTTATCATATTCTCTATGGAACTGATTACATCCCTTGTCTGAACCATCTAGTCACATACCCTATGGTACTGATTACATCCCTTATCTGAACAATATTGTCATATCCCCTATGGTACTGGTTCCATTCCTTGTCTGAATAATATTGTTATATCCCCAATGGTACTGGTTCCATTCCTTATCTTAACCATCTTATCATATTCCCTATGGTATTAATTACATCCCTTGTCTGAACCAACTGGTCATGTCCCCTATGGTACTAGTTCCATCTGTTGTTTGAATAATATTGTCATATCCCCTATGGCATTGGTCCCATCCCTTGTCTTAACGATCTAGTCACATCCCCTATAGTACAAATTCCATCCATTGTCTGAATAATATTGTCATATCCCCTATGGTACTGGTTCCATCCCTTGTCTTAACCATCTAGTCACATCCTATATGGTACTAGTTCTATCCCTTGTCTGAATAATATTGTCATATTACCTATGGCACTAGTTCCATCCCTTATCTTAACCATCTGGTCATATCCCTATGGCACTGGTTCCCTCTCTCATCTGAATAATCTGGTCATATTCCTTATGGTACTGGTTCCAACTTTTTTTCTTAACCATCTGGTCATATCCCCTATGGCGCTGGTTCCATCCATTTTCTGAACAATCTGGTCATTTTCCCTATGGTACTGGTTCTGTCCCATGTCTGAACAATCTGGCCATATCTCCTAGAATTCTGGTTCCATCTTTTGTCTGAACAATCTTGTCATATTCCCTATGGTACTGATTCTATCTTTTGTCGTAACCATCTGGTCATATCCCCTATGGTGCTGGTTCCATCCAGTGTCTGAACAATTTGGTCATATTCCCTATGGTACTGGTTACATCCCTTGTCTGAACAATCTGGTCATATCTCCTATTGTTCTTGTTCAATCCCTTTTCTGAACAATCTTGTCATATTCCCTATGGTACTGGTTCCATCTTTTGTCTTAACCATCTGGTCATATCCCCTATGGTACTGGTTCAATCCATTGTCTTAACAATCTTGTCATATCCCGTATGGTACTGGTTCCATCCATTGTCTTAACAATATTGTCATATCCACTATGGTACTGGTTCCATCCATTGTCTGAACCATATTGTCATATTCTCTTTGGTACTGGTATTATCTATTGTCTTAACCATATTGTCATATTCCCTATGGTACTGGTTCCGTCCCTTGTCTGAACAATCTGGTCATATCTCCTATGGTTCTTGTTCCATCCCTTGTCTGAACAATCTTATCATATTCCCTATAGTACTAATTACATCCCTTATCTGAACCAACTGGTCATATCCCCTATGGTACTAGTTACATCCCTTGTCTGAATAATATTGTCATATCTCCTATGACACTTGTTCCATCCCTTGTCTTAAGCATCTTGTCACATCCTCTATGGTACAAGTTCCATCCATTGTCTGAATAATATTGTCATATCCCCTACGGTACTGGTTCCATCCCTTGTCATTACCATCTAGTCACATCCCCTTTGGCACTAGTTCTATCCCTTGTCTGAATAATATTGTCATATTCCCTATGGCACTGGTTCCATCCCTTATCTTAACCATCTGGTCATATCCCCTATGGCACTAGTTCCCTCTCTCATCTGAACAATTTGGTCATATTCCTTATGGTACTGGTTCCATCTTTTTTCTTAACCATCTGGTCATATCCCCTATGGTGCTGGTTCCATCCATTTTCTGAACAATCTGGTCATTTTCCCTATGGTACTGGTTCCGTCCATTGTCTGAACAATCTGGCCATATCTCCTAGGACTCTGGTTCCATCCCTTGTCTGAACAATCTTGTCATATTCCCTATGTTACTGATTCTATCTTTTTTCTTAATCATCTGGTCATATCCCCTATGGTGCTGGTTCCATCCAGTTTATGAACAATCTGGTCAACACCCTATGGTACTGATTCTATATTTTGTCTTAACCATCTGGTCATATCCCCTATGGTGCTGGTTCCATCCAGTGTCTGAACAATCTGGTCATATTCCCTATGGTACTGGTTCCATCCCTTGTCTGAACAATCTGGTCATATCTCATGGTTCTTGTTCAATCCCTTGTCTGAACAATCTTGTCATATTCCCTATGGTACTGGTTCCATCTTTTGTTTTAACCATCTGGTCATATCCCCTATGGTACTGGTTCAATCCCTTGTCTTAACAAACTTGTCATATCCTGTATGGTACTGGTTCCATCCATTGTCTTAACAATATTGTCATATCCACTATGGTACTGGTTCCATCAATTGTCTGAACCATAATATTGTCATATTCCCTTTGGTACTGGTTCCATCCATTGTCTTAACCATATTGTCATATCCCCTATGGTACTGGTTCCATCCCTTGTCTTAACCATCTTGTCATATCCCCTATGGCACCAGTTCCATCTTTTATCTGAACCATATTGTCATATCCCCTATGGAACTGGTTCCATCCATAGTCTTAACCATATTGTCATATTCCCTTTGGTACTGGTTCCATCCATTGTATTAACCATGTTGTCATATTCCCTACTGTACTGGTTCAATCCCTTGTCTGAACAATCTGGTCATATCTCCTATGGTTCTTGTTCCATCCCTTGTCTGAACAATATTGTCATATTCCCTATGGTACTGGTTCCATCTTTTGTCTTAACCATCTGGTCATATCCCCTATGGCACTGGTTCCATCCATTGTCTGAACAATCTGGTTATATTCCCTATGGTACTGGTTCCATCCCTTGTCTGAACCATCTGGTCATATCCTCTATGGTACTGGTTCCATCTATTGTCTGAACCATATTGTCATATTCCCTTTGGTACTGATTCCATCCATTGTCTTAACCATATTGTCATATTCCCTATGGTATGGGTTCCATCCCTTGTCTTAACCATCTGGTCATATCCCCTATGGCGCTGGTTCCATCCATTTTCTGAACAATTTGGTCATTTTCCCTATGGTACTGGTTCCACCCCATGTCTGAACAATCTGGCCATATCTCCTATGATTCTGGTTCCATCCATTGTCTGAACAATCTTTTCATATCCCCTATGGCACTGATTCCATCAATTGTCTGAACAATCTGATCATATTCCCTATGGTACTGGTTCCATCCATTGTCTTAACCATATTGTCATATCCCATATGGTACTGATTCCATCCATTGTCTTAACCATATTGTCATATTCCCTTTGGTACTGGTTCCATCCATTGTATTAACCATGTTGTCATATTCCCTACTGTACTGGTTCAATCCCTTGTCTGAACAATCTGGTCATATCTTCTATGGTTCTTGTTCCATCCCTTGTCTGAACAATATTGTCATATTCCCTATGGTACTGGTTCCATCTTTTGTCTTAACCATCTGGTCATATCCCCTATGGCACTGGTTCCATCCATTGTTTGAACAATCTGGTTATATTCCCTATGGTACTGGTTCCATCCCTTGTCTGAACCATCTGGTCATATCCTCTATGGTACTGGTTCCATCTATTGTCTTAACCATATTGTCATATTCCCTTTGGTACTGATTCCATCCATTGTCTTAACCATATTGTCATATTCCCTATGGTATGGGTTCCATCCCTTGTCTTAACCATCTGGTCATATCCCCTATGGCGCTGGTTCCATCCATTTTCTGAACAATCTGGTCATTTTCCCTATGGTACTGGTTCCACCCCATGTCTGAACAATCTGGCCATATCTCCTATGATTCTGGTTCCATCCATTGTCTGAACAATCTTTTCATATCCCCTATGGCACTGATTCCATCAATTGTCTGAACAATCTGATCATATTCCCTATGGTACTGGTTCCATCCTTTGTCTGAACCATCTGGTCATATCCCCTATGGTACTGGTTCCATCCATTGTCTTAACCATATTGTCATATCCCTTATGGTACTGATTCCATCCATTGTCTTAACCATATTGTCATATTCCCTTTGGTACTGGTTTCATCCATTGTCTTTACTATATTGTCTTATCCCCTATGGTATTGGTTCCATCCCTTGTTTTAACCATCTGGTCATATCCGCTATGGTACTGGTTCCATCCTTTGTCTTAACAGTCTTGTCATATCCCCTATGGTACTGGATCCATCCAATGTCTTAACCATATGTCATATTCCCTATGGTACTGATTCCATCCATTGTCTTAACCATATTGTCATATTCCCTATGGTATTGGTTCCATCCCTTGTCTTAACCATCTGGTCATATCTTCTATGGTACTGGTTCCATCCCTTGTCTTAACAATCTTGTCATATCCGCTATGGTACCGGTTCCATCCCTTGTCTTAACCATCTTGTTATATCCCCTATAGCACTGGTTCTATCCTTTATCTGAACCATATTGTCATGTCCCCTATGGTACTGGTTCCACCTCTTGTCTTAACCATCTTTTCATATAGTTTGTTGTAAAGAATTACAATGTGAAAAGAAAAAAAAATTGTATTTCTGAGACGAATGGCAGCTGGCAGATATTTTGCGTAAATATAACAGCACAATCAGTTGCTTTTCTTTCTCTATATAAGTCATTGCTATAATCAACTAGTAACTTAAACAATAAGTTCACTGTAAAAACATTCATCAATCACTGATCATCAATCATTCATACAAGCTTACAATGATCATCAATTTATTTTTAAATATTCATCTTTTCCTGCTCGCTAGAATACGCAGTTCAAAGCGCGACGGTGAATAAAAAGTTAAACTGATTGATTTATAGTTTCTACTGAATATTAAAAATGAATAACTTTCTTCCCGTACTGGAAAAAGACAATCGATATAACAAGTACACTTTTGAACAACCCTGTATCTGGAGAAGAAAAAAAAAGTTTCTAAATATAGAATTTGTGACGTCACATGTAAACGAAAACGGCAAGATGGTGGCCAGTGCACAGTGATTGGAATACAGTTGTGTTTATTTTCATCTATCTTCGCGTATTTTAGCTACTGTTAAGTTACCATGTGCTAGAAAATATAGTTTATCATTTATCTTTTTAATAATGTCTTCTTATTGATATGTTTAATGAATATATAATTGGGAAATTGCTGTTACGTTCGGTTAGGATACGCCGAAATTTCCTTCGACCGAATCCCC
Source organism: Panopea generosa (assembly GCA_029582155.1). Taxonomy (NCBI): domain Eukaryota; kingdom Metazoa; phylum Mollusca; class Bivalvia; order Adapedonta; family Hiatellidae; genus Panopea; species Panopea generosa. The sequence goes on from CM055908.1 coordinate 52,191,138, forward strand.
TGTCAAAATTCGCTCAGTAGAGTTTATTACGGTTGTGGAATTCGCGAGCAACTGGAAAACTTGGAATTATATTTATAAAGGAGTGTGTTTCACCAGCGAATCAGTTGTAAATCGCTATATTTCAGTTGAGTTTTACTGCTTTTGTTCCAAGACCTGGGATCAATCGGTGCATCAATTGGTCATCAAAGGAGCCGCAGCAAACATCAAAGGATGCCGTCAATTAATTGTGCAGTCTTACGGAATGGTGCATTATCAGTCAAATCAATTCAGGATTATTTTATAATGGGAGGCAGCAGATGCTGAATTGAAATGCTACAAATTTCAGTGATTTTAAAATTAGTAGTTTTATGAAAAGAAATTTATTTCTTGTACATATTATTGTAGTCCATATTTATTTTATAAATATGATTTAGCACCAAATGCAAAATGAATGTATTGCGGATTTGTGTAGTTTGCACATTTCTGACAATTTTCCAAATTCTGGGAAACTTTGATAGTGTGCATGCATGCGCATCTGGATGTACATGCACAACAATACCTGCCAAAGATGATGATTCTGGGACGGATGGCGATATCATACCCATCCCAGATGCAGATGAGGAAGATGCAGAAATGCCTCAAGCCCCACGTGGGAGGAAAGTTATATGTGCCAACAACCCATATCAGTTTAGCTCCATTGACAGGGCACCAACAGTTCCTTTAGACACAATATATTTGTAAGTATATACATGTAAAACTGTAAATTTTATAAAAAAATTATATATATATATATACATATTTCAATTTTTAACATAAATTAAGAGTGACAGAAGATGAATAATCTTTAAATGGCTCCTTCTTTGTTGCACTGGTTGTTATATACTGCATTGGTGATTTGTGGAAAGCCTTGCATTGTGACTGTGTTGGGATTTAGGGCTGACCATTGACACCAATATTATTGATATTGCTGAATATACTATTGATATTGCTGACTGTATTGTTGATATAACTGAATGTATTATTGAATGTATTATTGATATTGCTGAATGTACTATTGATATTGCTGAATGTGTTATTGATATTTCTGAATATACTAATAATATTGCTGAATGTGCTATTGATATTACACTGTTGGCACATGCCTACACCTTTTCCTGCCAAAAGTGCTATACAAATATACATCAGAATGTACCTTAAACAGTCTAGCTGATTTTTTTTCGGCGGAGCATGCCGCTGGACTCCCTACACATCATTTCAGCCAAGCTATGCCACTGGAGACATTGATTATTACAATCTATCAATACTATGATGTATGGTTACACTCATACTGTGTTTAAAATTAAAATATACATTCAGTCAAACCTGTCTTAAGCAGCCACTTAAGGATAAAGGCCAGAAATGATCCCTTAACCCTTCACTCCATAGATACGCGTTTTCCCTCACCAATCACAGAAGGCCTTTGAAAACAGTGCAGGAAGAGTTCAGATTGCTAATAATGAGCAATATGAACACTTCCTGCACTATTTTCCACTCTGTTAGTTAATATGAACATAATTCACCCATTACTGATATGTGGTGAATTAATGCTTTCAATTTGGAAGTCCAAGAAAATGCTTATGGAGCAAAGGGTTAAGACAGGTGGATTAAAACATAAGATTTCTAAGAATTTTAATTAGACAAAATTCATGGCTGTTTAAGATAAGTGTTGCTTAAAAGAGGTATCATCTAACACAGGTTTGACTGTAACTGTAAACTGTTTGAAATAGTTTTATACACAGCTAAATTTTTACAGAGAAATATTTACCTGCAACAGAATCATTTTGACGATAACAACAAATGAAGGTTTCGATATTGATGCTTCAGACTGTACACTATCTTGCTACTGTCCCTTTTTTTCTGCTTACAATTGCATCAACTATCAATTTCAAGATGAAAATCAAAGCATAATACTTTAGGATTAGCCCATCAACATTGAATGATTATAAACCCTGTGTGCATGTTGTAATGAATATAAAATAATGAAAATATTAGTTGGTTAAGTTTTGAAAATTAAGCTCACTAAGGCCATAATAAATTAATTGCTAGATTATCATCCCGCCTGCCCCCTATATTTAATGTCTCCCTGACCCTTTTTATTTTCATAAAAAACAACAAGAAAACAGCAGAATATATTTTTAACAAAATAATATTAAAAAAATCCCCCCCCCCCCCCCCCCCCCACACACACACACACTCTCCCTTTTTAAGACAATTTCGATGATAATATAGCAATAAATTTACAATGGCCTAATCTAAAAAGCTGTTAATCATTATGAAATTCTCTTGCTTGATCGGAAAAATGGTAGCTGCACTGTTTATTTGGCAGAACACTGTTTTTCATTTGGTTCATTCGGTTGGACGGCCTTATAAATAATGTAAAGCCTTGGAATGGCATAATATTTTTTGTTGTTCACACCAATCGTTTTCCTTACAAATACCAACGTTAAGATCATTAGGTTCAAAATTTGGAAGCAAAAAAATGCAACATCAAAGTGTTTCATAATCGTGGTATGAAATTTGTTCTGATTTATCGGCCAATTATTGACCAATTATTTATTCACTGCAGGACAAACATTTGAGATAATTTTCTATCTGATATCTGTTTTATCTAAAGCTCCCTGATACAGACCATGATAAACATTAAAGAAAACTGTAAGACTTAACAAACAAATGGTAAACCTTGAGGATTTTTGAACTGACTTCTAATTAATTATTAATTATGATAAATTGACTAAAAGTGACTTTATGCCTTTCAAATACATTACAGTTTTGCAGAATTTATGAAGTTCCAGCACACTCACTACACTCTGGGAGAATTGATTCGATTTACTGAGTTTTCTTTGTACATGTTCTGTGGCCAAAAAAATCTGCCTATAAAGTCTCATTCCAGGGGACAAATACCCCGAGTTTCAAAGTGTGTCAGGGGGAATATGTGATATGATGGAAATGATGTTACATTGATCACTTTTATATATATCATAACACTAATGTTGCAAGAACTCAACATTTTTTAAATGTTGTTTTGGTTAATTAACAATAATTACTCTAAACTGATTGTTGCCATTAATGATAAAATAAGAAAAATAAGAAAAATTATATAAATCTTCAAGACAGTATTGTGTGCTCGTTCCGTGTCAACTAAGAAAAATTGAACAATTTGACTGCATATTAATTATGTTCTATGTACGCACAAGATGACGTATTTAGTCAAAAGTTGTTTTGCATGCAAATTGAAATAACACTGGGGAGTTGGCTCTTCAAACAAGTTAGCAGTTAGCTTGATGCCTACAAATGAAGTAAGACCTAAATTGCTTCATGTCAACAGCATACAAATAAGTACTGGCACTTGAAAATTCTGTCTGCAATTAGTTGTTTATAAGTTTCTAGATTCAGTGATACAATGTTAGAGTTTTCTCCATGTATGCCAAATTATACCATTAAAAATTAAGTCCAAAATGAAGTGAGTTCGAGTTTTTGTCCACATGTACACAAACTGTTGTGAGTTGAAGTTTTCATCACATACTTTTGATATTAACATAGTGTTATATCACTTCTGAATGGTCACATGTTTTTTTCCAACTCGGTCTTGTGTATAAAAAGCGGAACAACGTTCCGACTTGCCTGAATATATAAATTTTTTTGAGAAGTTCAGTCATACGATAGCTGATGGAAATTAAGATGGCTGATTAATTCTTGTTCCTTGTAGAAATGTCAGTGATCTGTTTCTATACAAATGGTGAATGTTCCATTTTCCTGAGTTTTGTGATAAAAAAAAATCTTACATTCATGCTTGTTTATTATATGTTTTATTAAATTATCTAAACACCTTTGCAAAAATGATATAATGCTCATCAGAGCCTCATATAATATATTTTTGCCAACTTGTTTAATAAATGTTATAATAAATGAGAGTAGTAAATGTAAGATCTATCCTCTGTTTATTGTATCGCATTTAACCACAATTGTTGGCCCAAATCCTGTTTGGAGTTGTATGTACTTAATCCACCCCCATCAAAACAATCTCCCAATTTCCATTCACACTGCAGCACCACATAGCTAATTTATTGTCTATACATACTTATTTTTTCCCTGATCACCTTTGAAAGACATCACATCTTCCAGCTGAAGCAAGTACTTAGCGATGATTGCAGAGCTAGTGTGATCTCCTGTGAGCCCTTGCCATCTGTGTTTTTGTTGTGTTCCCCTCAGGGGGGCCTCTTTGAACTCCAGAGCATAAATGCATCTTGAAAAGCTATTAGCAACAAAGTAGCTAAATAGGCCATATTGGCTGGGTTTAATATGCTTCCTTACCTACTGGCAGATAAAAGATAATTAACTTCATTTTTACACTGCCGTGTACATGTATGTATATGTTATGTAAGTATGCATCATAATATTTACATAATCCGTGATTAGGATAAATGGACAAGGCTCTGGCTGGTTCTGATAGACTAAGATAGATCTGTATTATTTTATACAGGTGTGCATAATTATAGTGTGTCAGTTTATTATGCCCTACACTCTGCCCAAATCGAAGATTGGTGAAGGAGCATTTAGTATATGTAACCCATCCATCCGTCTGTCATATTGGTCTCTGATGTATAATTCTAAAAGACTCTATGTACATAGTTTATGTTTGGTATGTTGTTGTACATACTGTTTATTACGTGTAACGTTGAACTGTTCAATATATTTTTGTCAACCTTGGTCAAATTTTACAGGAGTTATCATGGCACTTTTTCAGTTAATTTATGTGTATCTTGTAGACACATTTCTAGTATATTATGCTATAAGTTCAGACATATAAATGTTTTATTGCCAGTTATTTACAGTAAAGGGGGTTGGGCTACCATTAAACTCTCTCAATATTGAAGAAACACTGCCCCGAAAATCCTCATTTACAAATCTAATAACAGCAATAAAACTACATTTTGACATAATGTGAAGCAGAAAATAAAATTCATTCAAAACTAAAAGAATGACGAAGAATAAAAAACGTTATAATCTGTAATAGTCCTTTGCTATACAGTATAAACATGACTTGTATGTTTAGCTTCTTTCATATCATCACTCTCTAAATTTACCGCCCTGCATAATTGATACACATTTATTTTCCACCTAAATACTGAGCTGCAGTCCCTAAAATGACACTTTGTAGTAGCATGTAGAGAAGGGGTTAGAAAGAAGAGCATGTCTCCATTTAAAGGAAGTTGTTGAAGTTTTTTGCCAATATCATCTTAATCTCCATTATTGAATTTGTCAACTTTCATCATCATCATCATCTCCATTTGTTGCATAGTTTTTAAGTCCAAATTGATATTATCAAGTGTTGTAAGCATCATGCACTGCATAGTTCCATTCTTTCAATACCAGCTGCCTCATTAGTTGCTTGTTATATTTTTTGTGGTTTTGTTACTGTTATTTTTAAACTTGTTCCTAAGTTTATCTGAAACTCGATATAAATTAAACTGCCAACATTTTTTTTTTTTATAACAATCCAAGTGGCAGTAGGTATTACATAAGTTATAGATATATCATTGATATCTCATATTTTCATGTGTAGCGTAAACTATACCATGCTTTGGTAACATTTCTCTCATTTTTAACCTACATGTATTACACCTTTGTATTAAAAAAAGTTTGTTGTTTTATTGTGTGTACTGTGTTGTCACATTTTTGTTGAATCCATATTCTCCCAGTCAATTTAGCATGTAACTTCTTCTCCGAACTTTTTTTTTTTAAAGAGCAGATTGGCGGAAAGTGTCACCTAATCATGAATATTATAATACCTCAATTTAATTATCTACATTAAATTCCCTCATACCCTTTCAGTCAACATTTTAATACTGCCCGGTAATATTGACCAGTAAATAATCACACATGGGCGACTTTGATGCGCGTATGTTTCAAACAAGAAGTCGTAGGGTTTTGTGTTGCAGTATTGATTTTTTACATAGTCAATGCCGTTTTATCTGTCAGACGAGAACAGTCTATTTTAGTGGTCAATAAAATTGTTTTACTTTTAAAAAGCTGTCAAGTAAAGCAAATTTAATAGCAAAACAATATTTAAATAGGGAAAATAAATGCATATTTGGTGTTGCAAAATACAAAAAAATTGGCTGAAACAACTGCCCCAAACAGTAGATTCAAAATGCAAATCCATGTATGCATGTTAACTGTTGCGTAAGTTAATTGTTTGGTATAATAAAATAAATATCACATTGAGGGCGCTGTTGAAAATTGTCAACCTTCGAAAAACGAGGCAACGCTGAGGTCAATATTATTAGTTTCTCTCACAGGAATGTGATATCTATATATTATCCCATGGTCTAGCTATCATGGTATAATTTTCAGTTATTGTAAAATATGGCAAACATCAACGTATATGTAGATATAAATAGCAGTCACTTGACTATGTTAGATATAAATATGACTAAAGTACAATTGATTTGGTATTTTAAATAGCGGTAAACCAAAACTTGACAAAAACGTACAATTATGTCGGAGTTGTGAAATTAAAAAGGAATCCAAAATCTAACAATAAGTATCGCGCAAGCGCTGCTTGATGAGCTTCACCTCATCATTCAGAATCTTTCTGGGATGAAATAAATTAAACACTATGCAACCATATTATTATACGATGGCTTATATAAAAAATTGAAATCGCATTACTCATTTGATATGTCCTGAAATGCATTTCAGTTTCAAGCAGGAAAAAAATATTTTAGTCCAACCGGAGCATGCAGGCCAAGTTAGTTAATTAAAAAAGCTCTTTTCCAATATAGTTTTTGATTTTGACATGTTTTAATAGATATCTGTATGACATACATCAAGGTCTCCGTTCTAATATATCGTATATAATGTATTGGAAAACAATGTTTTTCACCAAATACTGCCTATGATGTATAAAATTAATACAAGACTTTTAGCCAGACTTGGGCGAATCTTTCTGGGAAGGAAGGATCAGTGTGAGCTAGGCATATTTGTTATTGTGTTCTGGTTCAATGATTTTGTTTTTACTAAGTTGTGGCCATTCGCATTTTCTTTCTTAAGAACTCCTCTGACATCAGTGATCAGATTTATTTGGAAAAATCCTGATATATTCCCTTTTAAGAGAAGACACAGCAATTAGGATACATTTTCAATCAATGCTTGAAATGTATTTTTTTCCGCAGATCTGTGGCAAATAACTTATGAAATGATTCAATACATCTGACTGGTTTTGAAATTATCTTTTGTCAAGAGATAAAAAATTTACACTTGAAGTTACATGTATCACAATTGGTATTACACTCGTACAGACTACATGCATCACATGATACAAGTATACACCCGTACAGCTTATGTGCATCATATGATACAAGTATACACCCGTACAGATTAAGTGCATCACATGATACAGGTATACACCCGTACAGACTATGTGCATCACATGAGACATGTATACACTCATAATGGCTAGGTGCATCACATGATACAGGTATATACCGGTAATGACTATGTGCATCACATGAGACATGTATACACCCATACTGGCTACGTTCATCACGAGACATGTAAACACCTGTACTGGCTACATGCATCACATGAGACATGTTTACACCTTTACATACTATGTGCATCACATGATTCAGGTTTTCACCATTACAGACTACCTGCATCACATGATACATGTATACACCCGTACACTATGTGTATCATATAATACATGTATACACCCATACAGGCTACATACATCACGTGATACATGTATACACCCATAAAGACTACGTGCATCACATGTTACATGTATACACCCATACAGGCTAGGTGCATCACATGATACATGTATACATCTGTACACACTATGTGCATCATATGTTGCATGTATACACCCATACAGGCTACATACATCACATGATACATGTATACCCCCATAAAGACTACGTGCATCACATGTTACATGTATACACCCATACAGGCTAGGTGTGTCACATGATACATGTTTACACCAGTTATATCTACATGCATCACATGAGACATGTTTACACCTGTACATACTACGTGCATCACATGATACAGGTATTCACCCGTACATTCTACTTGCATCACATGATACATGTATACACCCATACAGATTACGTGCAGTATATGATACATGTATAAACCTCTACAGACTACATGCATCACATGTTACATGTATACACCCATACAGACTATGTGCATCACATGATACATGTATACACCCGTACAGACTATGTGCATCACATGATACATGTTTACACCCGTACAGACTATGTGCATCACATGATACATGTATACACCCGTACAGACTATGTGCATTACATGATACATGTATACACCTGTACTGACTAGGTGCATAACATGATACATGTATTCACCCGTAGAGACTATGTGCATCACATGATACATGTATACATCACATGATACATGTATACACCCATACAGACTATGTGCATCACATGATACATGTATACACACATACAGACTATGTGCATCACATGATACATGTATACACCCGTTCAGATTATTTGCATCACATGATACATGTATACACCCGTACAGACTATGTGCATCATATGATACATATATTCACCTGTAGAGACTATGTGCATCACATGATACATGTATACATCACATGATACATGTATACACCCATACAGACTATGTGCATCACATGATACATGTATACACCCATACTGGCTAGGTGCATCACATGATACATGTATATACCCATAGAGACTATGTGCATCACATGATACATGTATACATCACATGATACATGTATACACCCATACAGACTATGTGCATCACATGATACATGTATACACCCATACTGGCTAGGTGCATCACATGATACATGTATATACCCATACAGACTATGTGCATCACATGATACATGTATACATCACATTATACATGTATACACCCATACATACTGTGTGCATCACATGAGACATGTATACACCTGTACAGACTATGTGCATCACATGATGCATGTATTCACCCGTAGAGACTATGTGCATCACATGATACATGTATACATCACATGATACATGTATACACCCTTACTGGCTAGGTGCATCACATCAGACATGTATACACTTGTACAGACTATGTGCATCACATGATACATGTATACATCCGTACAGACTATGTGCATCACATGATACATGTATACACTTGTACAGACGTTTTACATGCACATGTACACAATTATATAAACATAATAATCTGCATTGGCACTTCACATGTTCGCAGTTTGTTAAAAAAGTTAATTATGGAAAACATAGCCTGTTCTCACTTCAGTTGTTTATTCCCCACAACATCTGGTTTACATACATCTCCCCGACTTCAAAGTGGCATTTAACCCCATTGCAGTATTTTGGAAGATCTTTCTTTATGAAAAAAAACAAGCCTTTCCAATTCTGCCAAAATTAAACGTTCCTGTGATGATGGGATGATATGTAATACATTTGGTATTTTTTTATTTCGTGATTAATTCCGATTCATTTCTGGGGAATTACTAAGGTCTAGAATAGTCCATGTTGTGTAAGAATGTTCATATTTTTAACCCAACCAGCTTGAATAGTAATAATATAGATCTATGATATGTCTTAATGTTAATCATGTCTTTGGAAATATATAATAATGTTACACTGAAACATAGACCGAGTGCCAGAACAACTTTCATTCTTTAGAATGAGGAATTGTCGTATATTATGTACATATATTCTCGCTCGCTCCACAAACTTTATGTGAGAAAGTTTCCATTTACTTGCTGAAGGACAGTGGTTCTACTCAGTCTGAGGTCTTCCTCCCCAGTACAACTGGATATGCCATATATAACCTGAAATGTGTTGAAACTGGTGCTAAACCCCATTAAAAAAAAATGTACATGTATGTATGTTATTTAAGTGACATGAAAATCTCCCCCTTCTCCTCTGCTCCCTTCATTAGAAATTCTGGCTACTGAAAGTTTGGTTGGGACATCCTCATGGTTTGCTACAAAACTGTACATGGCCTCCAGTTGACTCAACCAAAATTTTAATACATATACTGTAGTCGAGCCAACTAAAGTTCATGTGCTGGACGTTTGGTTGGGTCAACAAAAGAATATGTTCTGAATTGCTTGTTGGATCAGCTGCTGTAAGCACAAGTGCCGACCGTTTAGTTGGGCTATTCTTAGGGTCAACCACATTATTTAAGCTGAGAGTTTGGATGGGTCAACTTCATGATTGTACATATGTGCTGAAAGTTTTGTTGGGTTTGGGAATCAAAATTTGGCCTTCCGCATGCGAGGCTCTAGTCCCCTAGACAACCACTGTATTACAGTTGTTTGAAAGTTTGGTTAGGACAACTGTATTGTATGTGCTAACATTTACATTCTGTAGCTTTATATTATAAATATGTTGTTTGTTGTATATTTTCAGGGATTTAAGCAAGAATGACATCTCTGTGCTCAGGAAAGGAAGTTTTAACGAGCTGTCGGAACTCCAACGACTGTAAGTATCAATATGATATTCTCCGTTATTATAATATACTTATGAATGTTTCAATCTGATCACGCTTGGATACTTCCTGGTTAGAACCAGTACTAAGCATTTGCAGAAAAGTGTCTTGCTCAAGGACACCAAATATAGCCGTGATGGAGGATTGTGCTCTACCACTGGACCACATGCACCACTTATTCATTAAAAATGAACTGTTGACCACTTATTCTGTTAAGGGAGCTGTTAAGCTCGACTTGTCTCGGTCAGTAGTTTCAAGCTTTGGGTCAATAGTCACATTCCTCGGAATAAATACTTGTTACCATTGGCCACTTAAAAGGCAGATAGATTATTATGCTCCCCCAAAGTGGGGAAGCATATAGTCGCCGCTTCGTCCGTCCATGCATCCCCAAGTTCTTGTCCGGGCTATTTCTCTAGAACCTCTGGTTGGAATTTAATGAAACTTGCTTGGATGTGCAGATGCGCATATTATCTTTGTGTTCCGGTTTTATGATTTTTCACAGAGTTAGGCTCTTTGATTCTGTTTGTGACCAAATTCTTGTCTGCACTATTTCTCTACAACCTCAGGTTGCGCATATTGTCTATGTGTTACGGTTCGATGATTTTGCCCGTGTTGTGGCCCTTTCATTGAGTCTGAGACCAAATTATTGTCCTCACTATTTCTCTACAACCATAGGTTGGAATTTTATGAAACATGCTATGTTTGTGTTCCGGTTCGATGATTTTTTAAGTGAAAATAACAATAATAAACACTTCCATTTCCATTTGGGTCATTCCAAGAAAACCATTAAAAGCAGAGTGTTAGCTTAGTGTATAAAGTGTTGGCTGTTGATGTCAGAGGCAACTGATTCAGATTCATATTTGGTGTAATGTTGTATCAATTATAAACACTCAGTGCTCATGGTTCTACCAGGAAATGGACTTGAGAGTGATTCATAAAAGCTCTGAGTTTACTCCGCAATCAAGGGAAAACAAATGTGTGTAACTAAGAAGAAAATGGTTTTAATTTTTTATATGCCGTAAGTTAATTAATATATTGGAAACATAGACTTAGCCTTGAGTTGATTTGGATAAATTAAAACATTTTGTGTCTGAGATTCTGTCACTGGTTTGAGCCCCAACTCAATCCAAAAAATTTTAATTAATGACATTGGCCAGTTCCTGTCTGGTTGACAGTGATTCTCCCCACATTCACATCATGCACTCAAGATTTTCCTCCAAGAATAAAAAAATGCTGGAAGACAATAATTTTACTCTTAAAAAATCGTATAAGACTCCATTTAAAAATAAAATTGTATTTGCAATTTTTTGACTACATATGTTTATCTCCAACTAAATATTTACACAAAAAAAATTGTTTAAAAGGAATGTAAATGTATACCATGCAGAGCAAAGTTCCTGTTTCAGAAGCTACTTTTTTTACAAACATTTAGGATGGATCCAGATTGACATTTTAGCAAGGTGCTCTGAGCTAGATGAATAATGCAGTGTGTTTTTTCGTCAGAAGCGTGAATTGTCTAATTTTGAAAATTGTTTTAAAAGGTCTACTTTGTCTAATTATACTGATGTATGTATAGCCTCTTTCATTTATATATTGATTTATTTTAAAATAGTTCTATAGCATTTAGTAAGTGGAGCAGTATGTAGTGGATAGAGTTTTGGCAGCTCAAGCCAGAGGTTGTGGGTTCGATTCCCAGTTTGAGCCGATGCCTCTCAAAAAATAACACTCAGTACTGGTTCTACCCAGGAAACAACACTCAGTTCTGGTTCTACCCAGGAAGCAACACTCAGTTCTGGTTCTACCCAGGAAGCATCACTCAGTTCTGGTTGTACCCAGGAAACAACACTTAGTACTGGTTCTACCCAGGAAACAACAATCAGTACTGGTTCTACCCAGGAAGCAACATTCAGTTCTGGTTCTACCCAGGAAGCAACACTCAGTTCTGGTTCTACCCAGGAAGCATCACTCAGTTCTGGTTCTACCCAGGAAACAACACTTAGTACTGGTTCTACCCAGGAAACAACAATCAGTACTGGTTCTACCCAGGAAGCAACATTCAGTTCTGGTTCTACCCAGGAAGCAACACTCAGTTCTGGTTCTACCCAGGAAGCAACACTCAGTTCTGGTTCTACCCAGGAAGCAACACTCAGTTCTAGTTCTACCCAGGAAGCAACACTCAGTACTGGTTCTACCCAGGAAGCAACACTCAGTTCTGGTTCTACCCGGGAAGCAAAACTCAGTACTGGTTCTACCCAGGAGGCAGACCAGAGAGCAGTTCATATAAGTTGGGAGCTTGTGTAATTAGTATAAATTTAAGTCAGCTCAGAACTTTTAAAAAATTTTCTAAAGTCGCTTTCCTGGGTAGAACAGTCATTAAGTGATATCATATTGAGATAGTATTATAAGCTCTGCTGCGTACACACACATTGTATAAAATGTATAAAACAAAAATGTACTTCTGTACTTGTATCAGAGTTTTTAAAAAAAATTCTTTGTCTATTTGATCAATAATGTTTATAGTATAATTCATCAAAAATTTCTTCTGTCAATTCTGAATCAGAAAATGTCCTGAACATAAAGATAATTTAAGAGTTATGTCCCTTTGTAGGATTTATGGACGACCTTATACACTTGAAATGGGCATAAAACCGAATCAAACATGCAAATTCAGATTACATTGAGGATTTTCCATATCTTGTGTAAATCATGCCATCTCGGTTTGGAACTCTAATTTGAATTTATAGACAGCCACATGAAACTAGGAAGACAATTGAAATCTGCTTGAGACGAAGCCGCATTTAATTGCGCTTTATATCTTTCCCCCCATGATTATTTGTTGCATGACTGCTGATTATGGGCAAGTGTTTTGCACCATACTCTTGCAGAACTGTGGTTTACATTGCATATGGAGCTGATACTAAAACAATTAATTGGTATCCGGAAGGAAGCATGGGGATACAGCGAATATTTGCTTTGTCTCAGAATATGATATAATAATTTTAATGTTGCAGAGAGTATTAAAAGTATATTACAAATAGATGGAAAAACTAGTCTAGTTTACTATAGACTAGCATGGAAGATTTGACTAGCTTTGCGTTAAAGGCTTTCAATGTGTGAAATCGTATTATTTTATTTCTGTGTAAAATGTTTTTACAAAACTTATGATGAGCTCATTTGAAAGTCTGAAATTTTATATTTTCTTAAGGTTTAATCAAGAATGAACAAGTGAAGTTTTGATAATTGAAATGTTGAGGATAATTGAAGTTTTGATAGTTGAAGTTTTGATGATCATTGAAATTTTGATGATCATTGAAGATTTGATGATAATCACAATTAATTGTAAAGTTTTGGTGATAATGAAATGTAAATATTTGAAGATCATAACTTTTTTCTAGTGAAGTTTAGATGATAATAACAATATAGAGTTTTGAAGATAATATGAAAATAGAATTTTGATGATAATTACAATATAGAATTTGATGATAATTACAATATACAATTTTGATGATAATTACAATAAAGGGTTTTTATGATAATAACAATATAGAGTTTTGAAGAGAATTACAATATAGAGTTTTGAAGATAATTACAATGTAAAATTTTTATAATAATTACAATATTGAGTTTTGAAGATAATTACAATGTAGAATTTTGATGATAATTACAATATAGAGGTTTGAAGATAATTACAATATAGAGTTTTGAAGATATTTACAATGTAAAATTTTTATAATAATTACAATATAGAGTTTTGAAGATAATTACAATGTAGAATTTTGATGATAATTACAATATAGAGGTTTGAAGATAATTACAATATAGAATTTTTGAGATAATTACAATATAGAATTTTGATGATAATAACAATATAGAGTTTTGATGATAATTACAATATAGAGTTTTGAAGAAAATTACAATATAGAGTTTTGGAGATAATTACAATATATACAATTTTGATGGTGATTACAATATACAATTTTGACGATAATTATAATGGAGTTTTGATGATAATTACAATGCGCATGTAAAGGTTCCATGATAATTAAAGCAATGTGAACATTTAGATCATGATCTTAGACACACTGTATTTAAGTCGGAGTTCTGTTTACAACTGAATCAAATTTTGTCATTTGTTTTAAACTTTTCTATACTGAGCTATCTTGGATACCAAAAGATGAAACATCTAACTTTTATGTTTGAGAAGTCAATGATATCATAATATCTTCACCGACTGACTCTCCAATATGACACCTCAATTACTTGTCAGTCTTCAAACATACTTGTACCACCGGGAGAACTGGGTTACCACGGTTTTTAAACAGCACACATAAAATTGTTGATGTTTAAAGCTGCATAGATAAGTGATAAACTTATTCACCTGCATGTTTACGGCATTGGTGATTTGGATGGAGGCGAGATGAGATACCAGACATTTTAAAAGAACTTTGTGAAGATCAAAATTTATGTAAATGAGGTTTTGGATGAATAATCATGATGCGATTTTAATCTTTTCCAATTTGAACACTTGGTGCATTCAATAAAAAATATGAATCGCGGAAGTTTATAGCTTCAATTTAGTATAATGAAATGTTTAGTGTAACTGCTCTGCTGGATCAATCAGACAGGAGATGGAGGGAATTCTCGTACATATATTTTTGTAGAAATGAATGTTTAATATAACAAAGAATAGGGTCTAGAAGACTGATAAGCTATTAATCTTAGTTACTGCAAGGGTTTGGTAGGGGTCTTCCATGAACCATTGATCCAGGAGTTACTGCATACATTTTTGCTAGGGGTACTCCTAAAGTTACTTCACACAGTTTTGGTAGGGGTTCTCCTAGAGTTACTTCACACAGTTTTGCTATTGGTTTTCCTAGAGTAACTTCACACCGTTTTGCTAAGGGTCCCCCTAGAGTTACTTCACATAGTTTTGCTAGGGATCCTCCTAGAGTTACTTCACACAGTTTTTCTAGGGGTCCTCCTAGAGTTACTTCACACAGTTTTGCTAGGGGTTTTCCTAAATTTACTTCACACAGTTTTGCTAGGGGTCAACCTGTAGTTACTACACAAGGTTTTGCTAGGGTCCACTTGAAAGTTACTTCACACAGTTTTGCTATAGGTCCTTCTAGATACTGCACACGGTTTTACTAGGGGTCCTAAAACAGTTTCGGGGAGGAGGGGGGGTGAGGATAATAAGAATGTATTAAAGTGGTCACAACTGTGGGACCAGTTTAGAGTGAATACTTAAATGAGAACCACATGGGGTTGATTTTTTTAATAATCTTTGACTGTCTATATCATGATCTTTATTACATTATCTGTCACTTGAAAATAAAATTCACCTGTTAGCTCGTAAAATTGCTGTTAATAAAATTATAACCTTTCATTAACAAGATAACATCTTCACTCGCTGGATTGCAAGTAAGATCACTTTCGGACAAGTTATTTTTATTAGTTCAACATTTTATATTCTCACTATATTTATTTCTGGATGTGAATATTTTATTGATAAGGTCCAGTTTGGTTTTGCTTCAAAGGTATAATGTATTTCCTGAATGATTTTCATGTGATTCAAAGGAGATGTTAAAAAACAGTATATACACTCAACTTCATTTCAAATTGGTCTTGTAGAGGGTAGATAACATTTAATAGAAATTACAACAATCAGGCATTTTTCGATAACAGTGTTCTCCTAAATGACACAATTGGAATATTACTATGATATCCAATCGTGTAAATCAACTTGATTTGCAGTCAAACCTGTCTTACGCAGCCAATCAAGGGAAGGAACAAAAGTGGCCTTTTTAGACCGGTTGTTACTTAATGCAGGTTGCATTGCTTTGAAAGCATAGCAATGGGACAGAGGAAATTTGGCTGCTAAAGACAAGTGGCTGCTTAACTCTTTACCCCATAGATACACGTTTAGGCCTTTGAAAACAGTGCAGGAAGAGTTCAGATTGCTTGTAACAAGCAATCTGAACACTTCCTGCACTGTTTTCCACTCTGTCAGTTAATATAAACATAATTCACCCATTGCTGATACATGGTGAATAAATGCTTTCAATATTAGAGGTGTCCAAAGACGTCTATATGAAGTAAAGGGTTAAAGCATTGACATTTTCATTGGCATCTCGGCAACACCCCAAAGAGCTGGGTAAAGCATTAGAAACATTCCTGGCACATGTTACATTGTACAGTGACAACATGATGGGCCACAGGCAAAGCATTCAATTTGATCATTTGTCATGTTTAAATTATTTTAAAACGATGGCAAATTTATATTTTAACATCGGTGGCTTTCAAACAATAAAGCTAGTGTAACTGTTTATTTATGGAAAGCACTATGAGACGATCGATTCTTTCAGCAATTTATACAGATTAGTTGTTTAATCTTTAAAACCCTTTTAAAACTGAATATTTGTTTTTAGATCATTAGACAAGACATCTGCTATTGTTTTGATTAATGTTCACATTAGAGATAACTTACTCGTTTCAGTCCATTTTCTTCAGCATTTTACAAATTCTGGTTTCATGTGTTTGTTGTTTTTCTATATTTTTTTTATTCTTCTTCTTTATAATTCGTGTAAAGAGAAACGAATACACTAACCATTACACAGCCTGAAGGTACTTAATAGGAGCAGTATAAAATGCTGGATTTTCTTCATCTCTGCAGAAGATTGTGAGAAGCCCTATCTTCAGTGCTTGGAGGCACACAGCATGAAATGTTTCTTTGAGAAGTGGCATAATTGAAAACTCCCTGTTTATTGCATCTAAAGATTAGTCAGTGCTTGGCCCCAAGGGAGGTAACATTTCTCCTGATTTTTTCTTTTTTGTAAATCTTCATTCATTGACATGGAGATTCATAGATCATATTGATTTCATACAGGGCTGATGTTTTGGTGAAATATCTCAAAACTGATTTTGTCCTGGGTTTTGGCTTTAGTTTATTACCATTGCTTTTAGTTACAGTACAGTCATGTACACAGATATTCGAAATTCTTTTTTTCTTCATCAGCTGCAAATCTAGTCTAGTGGTTGTGCTTAGTATCCAAGATAGGAAGTTTGTTGATTTGATCCCATGCCATCAGTGCTCCAAGAAAAAAAAAATTGGGACTAGCCCAGGGCAAGTAGATTGAAAAAATCTACTTGCCCTGACTGAAAAATAACTTGCCCTGATCAACGGTTCACATGCCCAGATTTTTATAACCAATACACCTTGCGGTATAATATGAAATATGTAAACATAGACTTAAATGTATTCATTTTATGTAGGGTAAGCTCCCCATAACATTATGCATGTCTAAATCACAAGTTTTAGAGTTTGAATAAGACCGGGAGAAGTGAGAGAAATTCGGGAGAACTGACTATGTCTCTATCAGTATGTTGTATTTAATCTTTGTTCTTTATTAGCTTAAAAAAGATGCTAAATATTCAATCAATCAATCAATCAATCAATCAATTTTTCTTTATTGACTATCATTTCTGTTCTGTTGACTCAGTGGCAGTGTGGGAGCAGGAGTATATTTAAAACATTATTTTAAATATCTTTCTCTTGTTTTCTAATTATTGCTGTCACAACATACAATAATGGCAATGCCAAGCCTACAAAGCTATTCAGTCTATCCAAGAGAACTTGGCAATATGATAAATGAATGCAATTTATGATAGCCTTCAAATATCTAGAAAGTGCAACTAGTCAACTATATTTCAAATATTAAAAAAACCCACATACTTCATCTTAATTGTTGTTTTCAATACTATATTTAAATCATGCCAAAAAAATATACGCTGAAACTACACAACCAAAAAGCAATGTTTATTACTATAATAATACCCCACCCACATTTTTCTTTACCGTAAACTCAATTTCAATATCAACTCTCACGTTTTCACAGAAGAAAATTTATATACATACAGTTCCAATTATTGTAAATCCACGAAATACTTATAAAATTACCAGAACCTAACGCTGACATTTTACATAATGCGATCGATCGCAAATTATCTGCAAAAACATTACCAGATTTTAGAAATTTTTACCATTTTGGCAAAGGGAGGTAATTTTATACTCTTCATAATGGAGAATTTGAGAAACACCCGCGAATTACGTCATCGTCTTTTTTTTTTTTTTTTAAGTCTTTGCTCGGGTAGGTGGTAAGAAACATGTTTACCTTGGGCGTAGATATCCGACCAATCAGAGCGGTTATTAAAAATAGATTACTTTATATTCAAAGCTATCAACCAATCACATTAGAGGAATTAAAATAGATAAATGAATATGCATGAGAGGTTTACCGAAGTCGCATTATCGGGTATGTGGTATGATAAACACCGCAGGGGTCAATTGTTTATACTGATTAGTTACGGTCTTTGAACAACAGTTTGACCTGTGTCGTTTCGAATAGAGATATTTACAGACCTGTGTATTGTGAAAACTAGCTTGTCCGATTTTTTAAGACAAGCCCGACGGGCAAGTAGCTTTGAAAAAGGCACATGCCCGGATCCAGATTTGACAAGCCCCGGGCATCGGGCTATCCTATTCTTGGAGCACTGGCCATAGCCATTTGTGATGTCTTTGAGCAAGACACTTGGTCCTCCGTGGCGGAGTGGTCTAAGGCGCTGTCTCAAGTTCACTTACCTCTCGCTGCTAAGGTTGTAGGTTTGAGTCCTGCTCGCTTCAAAAAACTTTATGTGGGAAAGTTCGCCAGTTACTTGCGGAAGGACAGTAGTTCTACTCAGTCTGACTCAGTCTGAAGTCTTCCTCCACCAGTAAAACTGGAGATGCCATATATAACCTTAAATGTGTTGAAAATGGATTTAAACCCTATCAAAAAAAATAAATATATATATATACTTAATACTGTTTTTTTCAGAAAGACATGTAATTTGTCTAATTTACTGAAGTCCGATACCCTACCAGAAGAGAATATGCTTTTAATAACATACCTGGATAAACTACTTTACACAAACCATCTTCCGTGGCCCAGTGATTAAGGCTTGTGGGAGGTTGAAGGTTCGAATCCCACTGGAAGCGGCCGTTTTTTTACTCAGCAGCTAGTTAATTATTGAGCTAGTTAATTGAGGGGTACAGAATGTCTAACAGTCTGACGCCTGGCAATGATAGCTTTCTGGAAGTAACTGTATAGAGTATAAAGGTGTCTCATAAGCCCAGTGTGGCTGGCCCATTCAATAAGGGTAACATTATAATAAACAAACACTTTACTTTACTTTTCACACAACATAATTTTATGGTCCTTGTGGAGGGATCAAACCTACAACTCAGTGACCAAGTTGCTCATAACTATGGACCATGTGCTTTAACAACAACCATCATTAACCATTATAGATCTACATTTCACAGTATGTTGTTCACTGTGTATACCATTAGCATACTCCAGGTCCAATCCCTCTGAGCATTCGTAAAATTCTTAAACTTCCTGTGTACAATATTTATGTTGATTTTAAACAAACCGTACACCAAAAGAGAGCATTTCAAAAATGGATTTTCAATTAATGGTATAGTACAAATCTTTTATTGCATAGTAGCCTTTAATTTAAAGGTATTGAATGTAAGGGAGCACAAAAGATTGATTGTAGAGTATATAAATACAGGTATTTACATAATTACGTTGAGTTAGATTAAGGCGCCAGGTGCAAGGACGTTTATATTTAATGTTACGGCTGCTGAGGTCAGTAAAGCACAAAGGCACTTGCTATGTTAATTATATTGCTATTTCAAGTGCTGTCTCAGATCTCTTTCCTGTCATGAGTTCAAGCCATGGGTTCAAGCCCAGCTCAGTCAAAAATACCTCTGGCCCGGCCACATCTCTGTGGTAATTGGCCATGAACTTTTGTTGAATCTCCCACCTCTGAATCCGATGATTAGGTGCATTGTGTGTTTCTGATATTAACATGATTTTGAAATGCTCCATGTTGTCTTGGGTAGAGCTATTGCTTAAATTGTAAATATTCCTTTGCTCTAACATTAATGCACAAGGCAGGTCCATCTGTTGGAAAATATAACCTTCAACCCAGTCTGATCCTAAAATCAACACTTCATCACTTAACTACATGTTAATGACCCTTTTAATCCCACAATTAAATCCATTGCTGACTCCTCCACCATGGCTAGGTATTGAGTTGAAATTACTTAGGCTAGTAGCTGGACCTGGCTAGCTCAACCAGTATGATGTCTGACTGCCAATCCAGGGTTATGAGTCACAGTCTCTGGGATGACTAACCTTGTACTTTGTTCCATAGCCTCAATATCCCATCTATGAATTTGTTGGGAAGTAGTCGGTGTCTCTAGTATTAGTTAAACTTCTAACAAATTCCAAGAATGATTATTAAGTATGCTATTGTAATCAAATAGCAAAAAACACCCGGAAATACAGTCAAACCTGTCTTAAGCAGCCAGTTAAGGGAAGGAGCAAAAGTGACTTTTAAGACAGGTTGTTGCTTAATACAGGTTATCTAACTAGGAATGCAAAGATATGTGAAATAAAAGATGCGGCTGTTTAATAGAGAAAACCGCTTACACGGATTTGACTGTGCTGTTTGTGTTGTTATTTTTTTCCCTACACTTTTTCATGAAAATATCTCTAAACCATTACATCCTCGAGTTCCAATTTTTCGTATATTAAATATGCACCCCATGCCCTACTTGTGAATTATTTACCTTTTTCCAGCTGAAGAGCTCCTTTTAAACACTTGGTTTTCTACCCAGTAGAATCTATAACAATTTAATTCGAAGGTCACCAGAGTGGATAGTATGAATTTTAAAAGGAGGTCTTCACAATAAAAGACGCAATTCAGATACAAAATCTTGAATGAATTTTTTTATGATGCATTTAATGTCAGTAGGAAGACTGATGATCAGATAGCGAAACTATAAAATATTGTTGACCCATCCATCATGTGTGTTTGCTTTCATGTGATAGACCTGATCAAAGACTTCTCCAACACAATGGGTGAGCAACGAGATTATACACTGATGTAGGTAGGACAATGTGCTCAAGGCCCATCAAATTTAAATTCACCAAGAATAAAACGATACCGGTAATATAATTTTATTAGAAAAAATGCAAATTTGAATGATTTGCACAATGAGGATATTAATTGTATTGAGTTAGTTCAAGAAAAATAAAAATGAAACAGACAGCTCTGGGTATAATTTTTATGTAGTTGATAATAATAAATGAAAGGTAAGTATTTAATTCATTGTTACGTATTTGTGTATAATTTGTAAGTAAGAACTCTGTCATTGTGTCCAATTGTGTTCATGTCTAGAAACATAATATATCAGCAGTTTAGCTAGCTCATTTGCCCTGTCACTGATAAGGCCCTCCCCAAAGCTTCAATAAGTCTCTTCCATCCTTGTTGTTGTGCCGTTCCATTTTCTGTAATTGGACTCTTTTATCCTTGTTGTTGGACTGTTCCATCATTTTGTAAAGGCTGTTCCTTTCTTGTTGCACCATTCCGTTATCTGTTATTAGACTTCCTTCCTTGTTGTTGGACTATTCTGTTGTTTATATTATGACTTTTCCGTTCTTTTTGCACCATTCCATTATCTGTAATTAGACTTTCATCTTTGTTGTTTGACCTTTCTGTTGTTTATATATATATATAGACTCTGGCATGTAGCCAGGTACTAATACCACCGTTGTCTCCAGCTTAAACCATGCACACGCTGATCTGGACACACACGGTCAGAAGACACAGTGAGGTAGCCTTGTTGTTGGACCATTCCATCTTTTATATTAAAACTTTTCCATTGTTGTTGTACTGTTCCATATCATTTGTACTAAGACTCTTCCATCCTTGTTGTTGGTTTGTTCCATCGTTTGTATTAAGACTCTTCCATTGTTGTTGTACTGTTCCATATCATTTGTACTAAGACTCTTCCATCCTTGCTGTTGGTTTGTTCCATCGTTTGTATTAAGACTCTTCCATTGTTGTTGTACTGTTCCATATTATTTGTACTAAGACTCTTCCATCCTTGCTGTTGGTTTGTTCCATCGTTTGTATTAAGACTCTTCCATTGTTTTTGTACTGTTCCATATCATTTGTACTAAGACTCTTCCATCCTTGTTGTTGGTTTGTTCCATCGTTTGTATTAAGACTCTTCCATTGTTGTTGTACTGTTCCATATCATTTGTACTAAGACTCTTCCATCCTTGCTGTTGGTTTGTTCCATCGTTTGTATTAAGACTCTTCCATTGTTGTTGTACTGTTCCATATCATTTGTACTAAGACTCTTCCATCCTTGCTGTTGGTTTGTTCCATCGTTTGTATTAAGACTCTTCCATTGTTTTTGTACTGTTCCATATCATTTGTACTAAGACTCTTCCATCCTTGCTGTTGGTTTGTTCCATCGTTTGTATTAAGACTCTTCCATTGTTTTTGTACTGTTCCATATCATTTGTACTAAGACTCTTCCATCCTTGCTGTTGGTTTGTTCCATCGTTTGTATTAAGACTCTTCCATTGTTTTTGTACTGTTCCATATCATTTGTACTAAGACTCTTCCATCCTTGCTGTTGGTTTGTTCCATCGTTTGTATTAAGACTCTTCCATTGTTGTTGTACTGTTCCATATCATTT
Source organism: Panopea generosa (assembly GCA_029582155.1). Lineage (NCBI taxonomy): Eukaryota > Metazoa > Mollusca > Bivalvia > Adapedonta > Hiatellidae > Panopea > Panopea generosa. Next base: position 52,214,269 of record CM055908.1, read on the forward strand.
GTACTAAGACTCTTCCATCCTTGTTGTTGGTTTGTTCCATCATTTGTATTAAGACTCTTCCATTGTTTTTGTACTGTTCCATATCATTTGTACTAAGACCCTTCCATCCTTGTTGTTAGTCTGTTCCATCATTTGTATTAAGACTCTTCCATTGTTTTTGTACTGTTCCATATCATTTGTACTAAGACCCTTCCATCCTTGTTGTTAGTCTGTTCCATCGTTTGTATTAATTTAAGACTCTTCCATTGTTGTTGTACTGTTCCATATCTTTTGTACTAAGACTCATCCTTGTTGCTTTTTTTTTTTCACATTTATTCTCTCGTTACATTTACATGTAAAAATGAGGAAAAAATAAAAAAATTATAACAGGTTGTGTTAATTGTGAGGCTTGTCCTCTCCTGCCACATCCAGCGTATACCCAGTCTGGTCAGCCCATGGCTGTCACTGACCATCGTCATTAGACTCTGGCATGTAGCCAGGTACTAATTAAACCATGCACAGGCCGATCTGGACACACACTGTCAGAAGACACAGTGAGGTAGCCTTGTTGCTGGATGGTTCCATCGTTTGTATTAAAACTCTTCCATTCTTGTTGTACTGTTCCATATCATTTGTACTAAGACTCTTCTGTCCTTGTTGTTAGACCATTCCATTATCTGTAATAAGATTCTTCCGTCCTTGTGACAGAGTGAGGTACCAATGGTAGCACTTAGAATACTGTCTCAAGAAGACACTGTTGTGATATAATTGAAAAATTGTTGAAAGTGACCCTAAACACTGTACAACAACCCTAAAATAAAATAATTTATAATAACCAAATAATATGTCTGTTGCTTTTGAGCTCGGAGGGACGAAGTCCAAGGAGAGCTATTGTTATGACCCTGGCGTCGTTGTTTTCGGCAGCGTCTGTAGACACCCAGGTTAAACTTTTGCGTTTAAGTTTAAGATATCTATGCAACAACTCGTTGGATGTCAATGAAACTTTGCATGGGTGTTCACTATCATCAATGGAATACACAGAGAAAAGAACCATAAATCTTTATTGCATTTTGGCACAGTTATGGCCTTTTTTTTTTACTTACACCCAGGGGCAAGCTTTGTTGTCTTCTGACATTTCTTGTTGTTGGTGTTTCTTTGTTAAAAAGTAAAAATGCACTGCACACAATTGACTGGGTATTGCAGATGGTAGATTTATGTGGACATGTTTATGAGTGTATAATCTGGATGTTTAGTTGTACATAATGTAGATACAGTGCACTGGAAGAGATTTATTGTAACACTGCTGGAGTCATTCATCAAAAACCTTTTGCCTGGATTCTCCCTGTCAGATGAAAGATTTTTCTTTCGTAGGTGTTGGTATTGGGAGAAAAAAATGTTTTATATTAAACAGAGGATAGGGAATTGTTGACTTTTGTTTGATGATTTATTGTAAATGGGTGAAGAGATCATTAAAGGTGTCTTTAATAACTACATACATAATGCATTTGTAGCTAGAACTGTTCTGTGTCAGATTTTTACTGTTATATGTGCATTGTGTGTGAGATCTATGTGAGAAGGGCATAAAACCCAAAACCCCGGCCATTAGGACCAAATATAAATACTCAAAGACATCCAATAAAGACATTCTAATTTTCTAGCTACTCAAATTTAGTAGCCATGCATTCAGATACATATATATATACTTTTAAATATAGCCAAATAAATAATTACGTTTATTGTGTATATGGGGTTATATACAGTCAAACTTGTCTTTAGCAACCAGTCAAAGGAAGGAGCTAAGGTGGCCTTTTAACACAGGTTGTTACTCAATACAAGTGAATTTGCCCTGAAAGCATAGAAGTGGGGAAATAAATGTGACTGCTTCAGACAAGTGGCTGCTTAATCGAGGTGACCGCTTACACAGGTCTGACTGCAGCTTTGTTTCATCAGTATTTCAGGAATATTACAGCAATCAGTACATTTAATAAGATGGTCATTTGTTGGATCCCCAGGTAGGCTGTTAAGCTTTACTAGACACATCTTATCTCTGCCAGTCACTGACTACTTCCTTATCTGGCCACAGAGCACCACAAAAATTGTTGCTGGACGGGGACTCAAACTCGCAACCTCTTGTTTGCAGTCAGATGCATTGAATTGATTCAGCTAGAAGTAATTAGTCACAGTCACTAAACAATTTAAGCCTAACAGGTTATATAGCTGATTATCTATCAAATACTGTAGCCATTTTAAATAATGATAGCCACTAATGTTGTTGGTCTTAATTAAGTTCTATAGCTACCTAAATATGTTTGTGACTTTAAATTAAAAGAACGTCACTAAAATATAACTAACCACGTTGATATAGCTATATACGAGTTAGATATCATAGCCACTTTGAATGATAATAGTTAGGAGTGTGAAGCTATGCACATCACATAGCCTTAAGAATTATATAACCACTCAAATACAGTTACACAAGTAACATTATATAGCCAAACCTGTGTAAGTGGTCACCTCTATTAAGCAGTCACTTGTCTTAAGCAACCACATTTGCTATTTCTCATTTCTATGCAACACCCCATCTTAAAAGGTCACTTTTGCTTCTTCCCTTGATTGGCTGCTTAAGACAGGTTTCACTGTACAACCCCCACAAAAGTATAACTCATTTATATGAAGACCACAGCGTGGTCCAGTGGTATAGCATCAGCCTAGCATGCGGAAGGTCATGGGTTCAATAGCTGGCCGGGTCATACCAAAGACTTAAAAAAATGGTCCAAGAAGCTTCCTCGCTTGGGAATCAAGGGGTCGTGAGTTTGAATCCCCACCCGGCAACAGTCTCTCTGATGATTGATATACAACATTGTGTCTCATTATCATTTGTCTCTCACCACTGATTCACGTGGAAAAGTTATCAGTTACTTGCAGAGATGGGGTGTGCTCGAGTTCTGGTTAATCCCAGGAAAAAAGTGGTTATGTTAACTGATCGTCTGTTAGCCCTCGATGGCATAAAAATGACACTAAATATTCAATTAATCAATCAATCAATCATCGCTTGGTGCTCGGTGTTAACAGGAGGATACTTCTAGGCCTGGTTGTTTCCCTGTCAGTATAATATGACTGGATGGGGTTTCATACTATGTGTCTGCGGAATGATACTCCAGTGTGGCAGCACTCAGAATACTGTCTTAAGTAGACAACATCGCGTTATGACTGAACACTTACAGAAAGAGCCACTAATACACCATACAACAAAAACATACTTTTTATTATGTAACTAGCCACTGAAATACAGTTATACAAGTTGCATAATCACCCAAAGCCTCAATTACTTACTGCCATTCGGCGGCTTCAAAGCTTAATTCAAAATATAAAAACAAAGAGCATTGCATGCAAGAAGAAGTCTACTGAAGCGTACTTTAAATTGCAAATTACCCACGATCGCAGACAATATCGGAGTTAATGAGCCTCTGCAGCTCCAAGGGAAAGTTTACAGAACAATCAGACACCCATTAGGAAACATTGTACTGGCTCCCAACATCCATTAGATAACTATATAATGGTTCCCAACATTCACATGGACCAACTATTCAAGTACAATATAACAATTAGCAATCACGAATAATCTGTTTAGTTTTAAACTCATTTATTTTGCATTGATTGTGACATAAGTTCTTACAACTTAAATAAATCATACTCATGTCTTTCTGGGCATAGAACAAATACTATAAGCTGTTTCACCAACTCATAAGTATTTAAAAACTTAATTCTGAAAGAAGCACCTGGGTGACTTTGTTTTTTTTAGACTGGTTTCAATGAAATTGAATAGAATGGATTCATTAGAATTGATTGTTTAATGAATAAATAACTAGCAAACATGAGTTATATTTTTAGGTATTTAAGTAAAACTTACAAAAAATGTTGATGAATTAAATCAGTCATTTGAAACATTTTTTTTCAATGACACATTACAGGCACATCAAAACATCTGTGTGGGAGATAGATAAAAACAAACAAGATTGCTGGTGTCAGTCTTGTGCATCATGTACCATTTCATTCTGATAACGTATCGTATAGTATCACAAAATTCTGGTACCTACAAAACATTCCAGAGGGTTTACTTTTGAATGTTCATATGGTGCCATATCAAACATAGAGGTTACTATAAATACCACCAGAGCTAAATGTTTATACTTATGAGCAATAGGTATATCTTGCCAGTTGGGCTGTCAATCTGAAAGCAAGCATTGCATGGAGAACATGACGGGAGAAAAATCATCTTAAGATGCTCAACATTCACTCAGAACTTCATATCAGTGAATATTATTATACAGGGTACGTTCAGGAAATAAAATAATGTATATTACAGGGTAACAGTAAAGTTGAGGTCAACTGTACATGTATGTATTATAATCAAATGACAATGTATGGAGATAATTAGGGTCCTCCGTGGCCTAGTGGTCTAAGGCACTGTCTCAAGATCACTTACCTCTCACTGCTAAGGTCGTAGGTTTGAGTCCTGCTCACTCCAAATATTCTATGTGAGAAAGTTTGCCAGTTACTTGTGGAAGGACGGTGGGTCTACTCAGTTCTACTCAGTCTGAGGTCTTTCTCCACCGGTATGGATATGAAAGCTGGATATGCCATGTATAGCCTGAAATGTGTTGAAAATAAAAAAAATAATAAAAAAAATAGAGATAATCATTTGTGAACAACCAGACATAAATGTACAGAGCACACTACAGCCAGTGAGTATACCTAGCTATATTGAAAACCAAGGACACAAGACCATGACATCAACCATCTAGGCACGCTTGCTGTAGTCTGCTCTGTAAGCATTTTTATCTAGTTGTTCACAAATAACTATCTCCATGTATATATCATACATTGTGAACTTGCATATAATATAGATCCCAGTAAAAAATTCCATTGTTGTGAATGTGTTACCTCTCTTTAGGAAATGATCATATGACATCTCCTGCTTCAGGTCTGATATACTCAAGTAAAAAAAACAGGGAATTCCATCCATGCCTGTCCCACAATTCAACAGAGATGTTCTGATGAAAATGGGTAAATTGTGGAATGGATTGCTCTGATAATTTCCAGTTGTTCTGTATTACAGCAATAAGAATGAGACATGCAATTATATAGGAGTGATTATTAATGCCACTTGTGTTAGTGTCACATGGGAAGTGTCAAGCTTTCGTAACAATTGGTTCAATATGTTTGAGTGGCCAAGGGAAACAGTACACTTAACTACAAGTTATAGTTTCCTTATTTCACTCTTAGGAGATCTTATATTTCATTATATTAATTGCACTCATTCTAATTTAAAAGTCCATGTCTGTTGTTAAAATATGATGCAGTTGGTGTGTACGTTAAGTTTAGGATATGTTGGTGTTTCTACCAAATGAATTTTTACCATGGCAATTCAGTTTTACCATGGCAAATAAAAGTTATAACCATAGCATTGCAATTTTCCATGGCAAAACTTTTTAACTGTGACAATCTGAGTTTTACAATATGGCAAATAAAGTTTTACAATAGCCTGTAAAGTTTTACAATATGGCAAATACAAAAGCAGTTTTGTTTAACAATATGGCAAAAGAAGTTTAAACACAACAAATAAAGTTTAAACTATAGTTTTACAATGGCAATTAATGCCAGATTATTGGAAAACTCATAACCTATATTTACTGTGACAATGAGATGTTAACTGTGTGTATTATTATACATATTATGTATGGCAAACGAAATTTTACTATATATGACAATGAAGTTTACTGCATATTACACCTCTGGTAAATGAGGTTGCATTATGGCAATGAAGTTTACTACATATTTCACCTCTTGCAAATGAGGTTGTATTATGGCAATGAAGTTTACTGCATATTACACCTCTGGTAAATGAGGTTGTATTATGGCAATGGAGTTTACTGCATATTACACCTCTGGTAAATGAGGTTGCATTATGACAATGAAGTTTACTACATATTTCACCTCTTGCAGATAAGGTTGTATTATGGCAATGAAGTTTACTGCATATTACACCTCTTGCAAATGAGGTTGTATTATGGCAATGAAGTTTACTGCATATTTCACTTCTTGCAAATGAGGTTGTATTATGGCAATGAAGTTTACTGCATATTACACCTCTTGCAATTGAGGTTGTATAAGGCAATGATGTTTACTGCATATTACACCTCTGGTAAATGAGGTTGTATTATAGCAATAACGTTTACCATGTATCACACTTCTGGCCAGTGAGGTTGTATTATGGCAATGAAGTTTACTGCTTATTACACCTCTGGTAAATGAGGTTTTAGGATAGCAATGACATGTGCTATGTGTTATATGTGTGGCAAATGAAGTTTTACATGGCAATGAAGGTAAACCAGAATAAATAAATAATTATCATATAAAGTAACTATCACTAATAAAACTTTTAGTGTAAATATATGAGATATTTTGTTGCTGGGATGTAAAGCTGGGTGGTAGATGACAGTTGATGACCACTCTAGTAATAATAGCAAATCGAGATGGAAATTTCAGTATGCTTTTAGAGTTGGATGTTTATCAGATGCAGATAAAATCAACATTGATACAGAACCCTTATGCAGTTTGTTTTATTCTTCAGTACATTAACTGTCTATGGTGTTGTTATGCGGATATAATTTGTGCAATTATTAATAAAAAAAATTTACAAGATCATGGATGTTATCAGGGTTTTATTTTTAGACTGTTGTTAAGTGCTAGCTGCAATCAGTTTGTCATTAATGTTTTTCTCTGTAGTTACAATCATCATCATCATCATCATCATCAGTCATGACAACATCACCCTCATCAATAATAACAATAACATTATCATCAACTTTATCTTCTTTTTCATAGCATTATTATAATGTTTATCATCGTTATCGTCTTGATTGCCATCATCATCATCAACAACAACAATAAATAAAACATTATCCTCAGCATTATCATCATCTATTTGTTTGTTTTTTTGTCATTTTTAACGTAATAGGCAAATTGGTACATATGCGAATATAACTAATTTCAGTGTATCACCAACAACATTATTGTTATCATCATAATCCTAACTGATACAGTATTAACACAGTCATCAGCATCCACTTTGTCAATTTAATCAACTTCATGTTCCTTAACACCTGCATCTTTAACAACTTTATTTAATTTAACTTTCATCAAGTGAAAAACTGAATTTTAGATCCAACTTTGATGGTGTTTAATTTTACAGATCTTGACTGCTTCCCAGACTGTAAATATTTACTTTTAAAAATAGCTGATGAAATTCAAGTCCATTTCAAAAGTGGTGCAATATTTTATGTGTAACCTGAAGCAAGATGCATTGAGTGGATAGACAGAAATGAACAACTTGAGTGGAAGAATGATTATTCAACTTCCCATCTTTCCATGGTTTGTTATATTTCACTAAGGATAGCTCAGTCAAGGGTTTGTTCAATGTTTTCAAAGTGTTCATTGCTTGGTTGTTTTCTTTCACTAGTGTTAGTTCAGTTTCATTGAATTTTGGTTTGAAATCTGAGACTGATTTATTGTCATGGTCATTGTTTGCTTGTTTGAACATATTGAGCATTAATGATTTTTATGCTATCAAGAGCTAACTACTCTTCCCTAGGATCTTGGAAGGTTAACCAGTACTACAGCACACCTATCTACGCAAATAACTGATAACTTTCCCACTTGAATCAGCTATGAGAGACAAAAGACATTGAGACACATTGATGCATTAATCATCATGGAAATTGTGGGTCACAAACCCTGGATTGATAGTCTGATACACTACCAACACTCTACCGAGGTCAATTTTTAATAATGCTGGTAGAGAATATTTGGAATAAGTCAATAATTGTTTTAAGTTTAGAATTCATGATGCGGTTGGACAATGTATTAAAAAAAAGAACAGACTACTAGCTGTTTATTTTCTCTCTTTTTCTCTCCCTCTCTACTGTTTAAACTCTCTCTCTCTACTGTTCAGATTTACTTTCTCTCTACTGTTTATACTCTCTCTCTCTCTCATATTAAAAACATCTGGAATCCCCAGAGTGTTACAGTCCTAAATATCATTTTGTGTATTAAGTAAATGGGTTATTAAAATGAAACTCAATAAAATCTATAGTAAAGCTAGTGTACTCAGATATTGTGTTTTTGTACTCTGTATTTCTGCGGTTGCACCCATCCACCCAGTATTATTGCAGTTTTCAAGATCAAATGTATGAACGAGCATGAATGGTTCTGTGTATTTTGGTTTTTATTTTCCAATTTTTACCTGAGTCTAGTGTAGTGAAGCAGTCTGCCATTCTTTATGAGCTGTGTTTCCTGTATGATGTTTTATAATCGGTTCTGCTTGGAGGTAGCCAAGGGTTTAACGGAAAATATTTATTTACATTTTTTAAAAGCAGTTTCTGAAGCATTTAGATACATATTGGATATTTATAGCTCATGTATCAGTCCTGCCATCATTTAGCTAGCCATCAAGTTAGCTATTCTACTGTCCATTGGTCTGATCGGGCAAGATCTGCCAATTTTAGTACCTGCATTTTTCTTTGGATCTTGACCAAATTGACATGATATAAATTTATGTAAGCCCAATATCTCGGACAGTTTTTTAAGTAAATATAGTGTTGGCCGTTCACACATAAACACTCGGTGCCAGTTCTACCCAGGAAGCGGACTCGGGGATCATTTCATATTAACGTTGAGCTTTCTTGGTAATCGAGCTAAAATAAACTAGTATAAACTAGATTGCTGTTTACATCAGTGATGCCTTTTGAATGTTTGGTTTTTAAAACACTAATATTCATATAACACTTAAATGGATCCAACTGAGGTCCTCTGAGGATGAGTGGTCTAGTGTGCCATCTCAAGATCACTCATTCGTCAATAAGGGCTGTGGCTTTGAGCCCAGATTGGGCCAAACCAAATGTATAACCTAGCTGTGATTGTGTTAACCCCATTAAAAAATGTGGATTGGTTTAAATAACAAAAATGGGAGCTACAGCCTGGTATTATAAAAACTCGGGTATTATAAAAACTGGGCATTTACTGTTAATTCATAATCATAAGGTTGTTGTTCAAAATGGCCAGTCACAAGATATTTCTGAGATATGGAAGCAACAGCTGTACTTGACTAGAAGTTTGTCTTTCTAATTCTTTCTAACTTGGCAATTTCTGGGAACATGCAGATATTAGCTGTTACCCTTTGATGTTTATAATTGTTAGCTTTAGGCGGAAAATTGTTTACAGAAACATTTAATATTGGTGATAAAAGATTCCTGCAGAGAAAAGAATTTGGTGTAACTCTGAAAAGATATACATTTCTTAAAAACCTAGAATATTTGTAATTTAATAGTACAGTATCACACATCCTTCTAATCTGATGCAGCCACCTATGTTGTTTTTTTTCATCTACATCCTGCTCTTCCTCATTGGCCCCTCTTGCTTGCTCTTGCTCCCTCATTTTTGTCATCGTTCCTCCTACTGTGTCTCCCCTACCTAGTTGTCATTATTATTTTTGTCCTGTTTTTCCTCATTTTCCTTATCCTACTACTTATCTCCTCAGCCTTCCTCATCATTATCCTCTGTCTGTTTACCATTGTTCTTTTTATCTTCACATTCCCCCCTGTCTCTCATACATCCCTCGACCCTTGCCCCCAACTTTGTCTTGTTCCTTCTCCTCTTTTCTCTATTCTTTGTCCTTCATAAACATTTTTAACTCCTTTCTTGCTGGTTATAATTGTTGTTGTCATCCTCACATTTCCTCCTGCCTCTCATACATAACTTCACCTGCCTCCAACTTTGTCTTGTTTCTTTTCCTCTTTTCTTTATTCTTTTTCCCTCCTCAAAATCTTTTACTTCTCTTTTTCATCTGCATGACCTCTTCTTATTCTCATACTCCACTTTTTTTAACTCATTCTTCTCCTTCCCTATTGCAACCTTTTCCCCTTTTGTTCTCCTCACTTTTTCTCCTCTTGCTTGTCATACATCACTCCGTGCCTCCACTGCTGTCTTGTTCCTTATCTTCTGTAACTCCTTTACTTCTTTCCTCTGCTTAACCTCATTCATCCTCTTTTTAGAGTCCTTCTCCATTACTATTGCAACCCTGTTCTTGCCAATGTCAATATTCTCTTTTCTCCGTTTTCCTTTTTTTTTCTTTTCTTCTTTATAATGTTTTCCACAAAAATGTTTATGCTTTGGACAAATGGTTATGAATTCCATCGCAAGAGTTAATGAATTGCGTGCCTCTATATTTCTATATTGGTTTTATATTGTCTATATTTGCTACATCTGTAGACTATTACTCCCAAGACAAGGGCCATATTGTAGTCTCTAGACATATAAAACCTGGCCCAATTAACCCGCTGGTATTTAATGTACCTCGTCCATATTTAGTGTTCTGTTCTTCTACGTATATAATGAATATGATTGAATTGTTTAGCACCATCTAAAGCATCATGATGGTTTTCTGAAAGAAGTTTCAGGTTTCATCCATATTATTGTGATAATTTAAAATTGTAAATTTTGTTGTGACTGTCTTTCTTTTTTTTAAAAATATTAGGGAGAGGCCAAACAGTTGTTCACATATGTACATGCACTATAACCAGCTTTAAACACACCTTCCATTTTCCAAGTACTTTTTAAATTATCAATTCGATATACTGTGGTTTCTTTGTTGGTGTCAGTGAATTAAATCTTACATAGTAGTTTTGTAAAATTTATAAATTTCCGTGGCATTTAAAACAAGTCCTTACTTCCTGTAATTAGGCACATAACTCTGGAACTCTTCCTGAGGAGAAGCAGTAGTAAACAAGTATGCAATTTAGATACTTAATCCAGTGACATGAGATACTCAATCCGCTGACCCCATGATACTTTGTCCAGTGACTACAGGGTACTCAATCCAGTGACCCTATAATACTTTTTCCAGTGACTACAGGATACTCAATACAGTGATCCTATGATACTGTGTCCAGAGACTACAAGATTTTTGATCCAGTGACCCAATCATATTTAATCCAGTGACCCATGATACTTTGTCCAGTGACTACATGATACTTAATCCAGTGACCCAATCATACTTAATCCAGTAACCCATGGTACTAAGTTGTCCAGTGACTACATGATTCTTGGGCCAATGACCCAATCATACCTTATCCAGTTACCCATGATACTTTGTCCAGTAACCCATGGTATGATCCAGTGACCCAATCATACTTAATCCAGTGACCCAATCATACCTTATCTAGTTACCCATGGTACTTTGTCCAGTAACCCATGGTATGATCCAGTGACCCAATCATACTTAATCCAGTGACCCAATCATACCTTATCCAGTTACCCATGATACTTTGTCCAGTAACCCATGGTATGATCCAGTGACCCAATCATACTTAATCCAGTGACCCAATCATACCTTATCCAGTTACCCATGGTACTTTGTCCAGTAACCCATGGTATGATCCAGTGACCCAATCATACTTAATCCAGTGACCCAATCATACCTTATCCAGTTACCCATGATACTTTGTCCAGTAACCCATGGTATGATCCAGTGACCCAATCATACTTAATCCAGTGACCCAATCATACCTTATCCAGTTACCCATGGTACTTTGTCCAGTAACCCATGGTATGATCCAGTGACCCAATCATACTAAATCCTGTGACCCAATCATGCTCAATCCAGTGACTCATGATATTTTGTCCAGTGACCACAGAATACTTGATCCAGTGATCCAAGCATACTTGATCCAGTGATTCTTAGATACTCGATTCATTGACTGCTGGATACCATCCAGTTACTATGGGAATCTTCTCCAGTAATCTCAGAGGGAGAGGGGTAAAGGTTATACAGTTTAACACTTTACTTCATATAGACGTCTTTGGACACCTAATATAGAAGGCTTTTGAATTATTGGGTGAATTATGTTTATATTTGCTGACAGAGTGGAAAACAGTGCAGGAAGTGTTCAGATTGCTCGTTACGAGTTATCTGAACTCTTCCTGCACTGTTTTCAAAGGCCTTTTGTGATTGGTGCGGGAAAACATGTATCTATGGAGTAAAGGGTTAACAAGTAAATTTCAGTACTTGATTGTTATGGGGTTTATGCCACTTATGTCTCAAGTATTTTTTGGCCAAAAGATGTTTATTTTCCAAACCGTTTACAAAATGTTTAATGGTAGACACATACACACACAAAATATCAAACAAAATGACATTAACATTATTTGGCAAAAAATTTGTTTGATGAGGTTAGGAATGTTGTATCAAAACCAGGCTTCTGTTTCACCAGCAAGAGAGTATATCAGGTAAAAAGGTTCTAAATGTCTTAACAAATAAAATTGTTTATAAAATGGATAAAAAGCATCTCATTATCATTAATAAACAAAATCTTAATGGTTTGGTGTGTCAAATCCACAAAAATGTGACAAAAACGATATTTAAGTCGGAGTGGTAGACTTGTAATGAAATCCCCATTCTAAAAATAGTCAGCACTTAGATACTGCTTGATGACTTTCGCATCATCATTCAGACTCTTTCTAAGATGAAGTAATTTTTACTACATCGTGTAAACCTGTATAAATTATCAAATTGAAATCAAACAAAATCATGTAACTCATTTGATACGTCACAAAATAATGTTTTTGGGTTCTTTAGACATATTTTATTGCTTTTTTGTATACATGTTAGTAGCAAAAGGGTTGGGCTTTTAGCTGATTTTAAAGTTTTGAAAATCCTGATATATTCCCTGTAAATACTTAAAAAACTTATTTTTGACTAGTTTATTATTATTTATCTATTATGTAACCAATATCAATGAAACCATATGCGGTTTTAATGGAACCAGTTTAAAATCATGATCTCCTGGCTGCATTTCTTAAATTTATGTTTTTAAGTATTTAAGTAAATGTTGGTGAAACAGGAGCTTGTTGATTTTGCAAACCATTTACAAAATTAATGATAGACACACACACAAAAAGATCAAATACTGTAACGTTAACATTTGGATAGCTACTGTGTTTGATGTTCAAGATATTGCAGAAATTGGTTTCAGTGGGGGTTATGTATTGCCCAGGAGGGGAAGTTTCTTACTAAATACAGTAGTCGATTAAAATACCAGCGAAATATGCATGTGATTATTTGACCAGATGTAACGGATATCTGCAGAGCACCAATTACTGGTAACTTGTTAGTTGAGGAAGATAATTTTGGGAAACTGGTGATAAAAAGTTGTAAATGGTGGATAGAGGGTATGTTTTCAGTAGTCGAATGCTGGCAGAAACGTTTGACCAAAAAAACTTTAGTAAAAACAGTTTACTAACTGTCAAATAGTTATAAATACCCTATTTTTGGACGAGAATTTTTTTCTTACAAAGTGACAAAAATGTTTTTGGAAGGGGATGTGACCAAACTTCACCCCACAAGAAGGTAAAAAAAAGTCATTGAGGTTTGTCAGCTGAATACTGAACTGCCCGTCAAAATATGTGTGTCAGTGATACAATTGACATGACGCAAGAACAACTATCTCTCCGCCCACTGGCCATGTTGCATTGTTTGTCCAAATAAATACAATTTAGTGTTTACTTAGACATCGCTTGGTTGTCTAAAGAAAATGGCAGTTAAATAACCAATATCTATTGGTGATTGGATTATCAGCTTGTTTGATTGACAGTCCGCGTTGGGTCAATTTACAAACAATTTAGACCCAAATCAGTCTGTATGTAAGTTTCAGGATCTACATGTTATGAAGGATAATGGAATGGTCTGAAATTGAAAACAAGATCCTTGGTTCTTCTTCCAATACTTCCAACAACCATGAATTGACTGTTATAGAAAGCCTTATCTCAGAGGGAGGTAAATCACAGACTTTTAAATCACTGATTAACACCAGTTCAGTAGCACTGGGCACGGCTCTCCCTGCACACAGTACCAACAGCTTTACATCCTTTCGAAGGATGTTATATTTTCACAGCACCATGTCCAAATAAGACAACAAGCTAGCTGTGGGAGTGAATTTTAAAAAAACAACAGATTTGACACCACCAGGAATCTGTTACCTCTGGGTCTTGAAGCTATTCATATGCTAACCACTATACCGTGCCAACTCTGATAAGTTGTTTAACCCGATAATTGAAATTAAATTTGTTTTGATTTAGCATAATTTTCATGCCATCGAGGGCTATCAGACAATCAAGTAACCTAGCCGCTCCTTCCTGAAATCTGAGTAACTGATAACTTTCCCGCTTCAATCAGTGGTGAGAGACGAATGTCGATGAGACACAATGTCGTATATTGATCATCACGGAGACTTGTGACCCCTGGATTGACATTCAGACACCTATCAACTGAAACTTACAACCGAAACTTACATGCCCTGGTTAAAAATTGAGTGTAAAAAAATGAAATAATAGTGCATTCAAAAATATAATCTTCTATGTTTGTTGGGAATAAACAATTATTAAAGTCAATTTAATGTAACTGTACTTTGGAAGGTTTACATTAAATTTAAAAAAACACACATTCAGAAGAATTACTTCGAAAAATTAAATGTTTACATTAAACTTTTATAATTGTTAATAAAAATAATCGTTTAAAAGAAACAATGTTTGATGTGGGTGGTGTTGTTTACAATATGACGTGCTTACCGATTAACCTTAGCGTAAAGCTATTCATTCCCTCCAATGATCGATGTTGCCATGCTTCTTGATTTTATCTTTGTTTTAACGTTTTAAAAGAAAAACCAACATGAAAATTTGAGATTGGTATCAGACTCTGTGGTAAGAGTTAATGAATAGTGACTGTTCACAAAGTTCAATTCATTATGTTATGAATAATTGCATTGTGATTTAGTCTTATGTCTTTCCTGAGCATTTATAATTTTGTTTTTTGTTACCTTAGTTTTAAAATTTATTGAGCTATTTTGATGCTTTTTTTGTTCTCCTTCGTCTGATATAAATTTCTTGTAATACATTCTGAAGTAATTTAGTATGTCATAATTCACCAAGTATCTTGAATTTACACTGTCTGTCTGCCCGGTCGGTCAGTTGGTCAGTCGGTCGGTCGGTTTAATGGGCTAGGGATCTCCATGGCTGAGTGGTTCCAGCCTAGTTTGGTTCAAACACTTTATGTGAGAAAGTGTATCATACTTGTAACCATGATGACAATGGGTCCGCTGTCTGAACCATTTGTGTCCGAATGGTAGTATCTTAGCATCTATATGAATTAACTAATAGTATCCGCTCTTCATGACCGTGGTCTTTAAAAGATTGTCAGTATATTATAATAATTACCCACCTCTTGCATCATAGTCACAAAAAAGATTGACATTTATTCATACAAGATCCTTATAGATCAATGAAAAGAGATGAAAGTTTGAAATGCATTTTGGTTCTAAGATATATTGAACTGATTGCACTCGACATTACACATATAAAATAACAAAGTACTTTACTTCATAGCCTGTCAATTAATGCAAGGTGCCCTGGGAGTGAACAATATATATTAAAAAGTATTGGCATATTCGGCTGAACTTTGTTGTGTGCAATTTTAGATTGATTCAGTCATGTTGCTGGTAATAATAGCATATTTACGATCACCAATCACTAATTATTGTTTGATGTTTTGTGTTTTATAACCTTTTTTACCACCACAATGCATGTAGCGTGTGTGGTGTTTGCATATTATAATCGAGGGTAAAAGTTACGGCTGCATGAAAACAAACACATAAAATAAGGAAAACGAGTAACTGCTGCTCCCCATATTTATTTATAATGATCTCTAATGCCGGGGTATTAGTCAGAAACAGAAACAAACTTCTTATAATAATTATTTGGAATGCCAGCTATCTTGAAATGTAGTGCTTCATGATTTCGAGATTTTATTATTTGATACAAATTCAGTGTTTTAAATATTTGTAAAGGAAGATTGGAAGAAGAGGCAAGCATAAATTTCTGTTCTGTTAAGTAATATATATATATATATTTTATGTTTAAAAGCTGAAAATATTAATACATATTTGAAGAAGGAAATCTATGATTTTACCAAAAAAAATTGGCATTGGCATTGTATCTATCCTATTCTGAAGTTGAGCACTTTAGGGCCACTGTGAACCTGTTGTTTTGGTACCCTGTTCTTGTTCAATAGGGGCAATGTATAGTAAACAGTAATAAGCAAACACCATTATAATATGACTGAAAGCAACCCTAAATACCAAACAAAGCAATTATTATAACATTTATAAATATAAGTCACTGAAATATTTGTGACAATTTACACAGGAGGAAATTTTGTCAAGATGCCCAGGAGATCCAATGTTAAATATCCACAGCAAGCTGGGTCCCAAATGATGTCAACATTTTACAAACTAATTAATTATCTTCCACATACATGACTGCAGCCACATTTATTTTACACAGGTGGACATTGGCCCAGTCCATGCATCTTTGACCATACTTTGACCACTAATTCATGATATTTATAACTCATTGTCCCACTGTTCTCATTGTGCCATGCACAGTTTCTGTATGTGCTTCATTTTCAAAACATCTTTTTGGGGGGAGGGACTAATGATTTCTATTTAGCCATTTGATGAATGAGAATGTGAAACTTGATTACACTTTTAGAAAAGGATAAATCATTGAGAATGTATGCAATGTAACCATAGTTTCCATTGGTTGAATATGAATAGACTGCATGTATCATGCATGCATGCATTATGTGCCAGTTCTACTCAAATAATTTAAATTATCAGATGAATATTAAGTGTTCAAACAAAATACAATCAAACATGTCTTAAGCAGCCAGTCAAGGGAAGGAGCAAAAGTGGCCTCTTAAGACAGGTTGTTGCTTAATACAGGTTAATCTGCACTGAAAGCATAGAAATGGGAAATAGTAAATGTGGCTGCTAAATGCAAATGGCTGCTTAATAGAGGTGACCACACAGGTTTGACTGTATCAAAGAAAAAAAGGTTCAGTATGAGTGACAGTGGTTATGATGTGTTCCTGTTAGACTTAGATTTGTGTGGTTTATACTTGTCCACAATAAAAGATAGGCTGTATTAGCTACCTGCTCCGTGGACCAGTGTTCTTTCTATTAGGCGCCATCTCCAAAAAACTAACCATTCACCGCTGAGGTCAAAGGTTCGAGCCCAACTCGGTCCAAAGTCTTATGTGAGAAAGTCTGTGGAAGGTCATACTCGTCTTTCTTCACCGGCAGTTTATAATATGTTGAAAATGAAGTTTTATTCATAACACATCCATTGTTCCTAGATGTTTGCTAACATCTATTAATTTTGTTTAATGCCACAATTAACTCAATAATGCCCATTGAGAGTCTCATTTTAATTAAGGGAATGTAATTATCCGGATTTTTTAAAATTGGCTAAAACCATTTTTTCCCAATATACCATGCCTATATATATACTCACTGACCCCCATATTGCAAAAATGATATCTATTTAAACATGTCAAATTATATATTGAAAAGGGTCTTCTAACTTGGGCTACATGCTAGATTAGACTAAAATAGATTTCCTGCTTAACATAGTAACATATTTTATGACATATTAATGAGTCACATGATTTCAATTTGATTCATTAGACAGATTTACACATTTTAAAAATTATTTTGTCTTAGAAAGAGTTCAAATGACCATGTGAAGGTAGTCAAACAGTATTTAAGTGCTGTCTATTTTAAGAATGGGCATTTTGTTTCAAGTTTGCCACTCCCAATTTACATAGCTATTTTGTCATGTTTTGGTGGATTTGACATACTAAACTATTCAGTTTATATTTAGTTTTATCGATGATAATGAGATGCTTTTTGTTAATTTTGATAATTATTTATTTATTTTTCATGTCAGTGTTTTATTCTGATACACTCCCTTTAAGTAGGTGACAGTTATTTATAATGTCTTACCGAACAGAAAATGCAATAATAACAGTGAGTAGCACCCTTTGGTTTGACAGACATAAAGAGACTGTTTAAGTTTCCAAACTATTTATATGACAAACACCTACCCAAATAAAATAAAATAAAACAAGTTGCATAGAATGTGTCTCTGTTCTTTTTTTTTTTTCCTTTTTTTTTTTTAACTGAAATTTTTGTATTACTGGTATTTTGAAGTTATTGTGCAATACTTCAAACGTGATTGTTTTGTCGATCTGATTATTTGAGTAAACATGTCTTTTTTTTTAAAAATGGTAATTAAAAAGTGGCAGTCCATACTTCTTTGATGAAGCTTTTCAGAATAATCTTCTTTTATCTATTTGAGTGGGCCTTAGCCTTCAGATATATTGTGTTTGAATAAATATTGAGCTATAATATTTCAGTGCATGCTAACATTAGTATTTCAGATAGGGAAATTTGATTCTCTTATGTACTGCAGATTTTGTTGACAATTTATATTAAATAATATATATATATATATATTTTTAATGTGGTTAACCGCCATTTTCAACACATTTTAAGTTATATATGGCATTTCTTGTGTTTATACTTAGCTACTGGTGTTGTTGTTGATGATATCATTGATCTTGTTGTTGGATTTTGTACCAGGGGTTGGTTTCTTGGCGGGATATGAAACAATCTTGGGTACAGTGCTAAACCTCTCAGTCAGACCACTCTCACTGACTCTCCTTGTTTAAGTATAAAGTTACCAGTCAATTCATGTTTTACTTGCTGGACCCAGTTATATTCAGTAGTGTACTATAAATCCAGGCAGGGGCATGAGTTTGAATCCCCGACCTGCCACAGTCTCTGTAATGATCAATATGCATCGTGTCTATTGTCATTCATCTGTTTCCACTGAGTCAAGTGGAGAAGTTATCAGTAACGTGCGGAGATGGGTGTTCTTGGGTCCTGGTTAACCTTCCAGAATCCCAGGAAAGCTTGGCTCAGGTTAACTGATCATCTTTTAACCCTTGTTGATGGCATAAAAATGATGGTAAGTATTCAATTTAATTAAAACCAAATCAGCTGATGACACCATTTTCTAAATCAAGTATACATAAATTATTGTATTTAAATTAAAAAGAAAGAATCCAATGAATCAGTGGATAAAGATACAGGTGGTTCTAATCAGAATAATATATCTGAGACCAGTAAAACTTATATATTCAATGTGAAATTGATATTTTTAACCTCATTCAAAAAATCCATATAGGCTATAAACTTTTGACAACACCCTGTCCATGGGTTAAATCATACAAAAAGAGAATATAATCTTACTTAAAAGGGAACAACACTTTATATGACCTCTGACATCATTTTGTCAGTTGTGGATAAGATGGAATGCAAGGCCAGCCATATAAAACATTTCAGATTTTGTATGGACTCAGGCAAATGCTTAAGTGAATTTACATAAAGACCCATTCATACACCTGTAGAACAGGGATCATTGCTCTTAATCCACAAAGAATTGGAGCAAAAAGATATACTGGGTATCATACCACTTAATAAATAATAATATAGGGAAGACTTATATTTTTAAGAGGTCTTATGTGTACATACATATGGAATCGTGAAGCATGCCTTCATGTTGTTTGTCTGAGAAAATCATTGATAAAAAATATCATAAATATTATTTCAATCAGTAGCACATCTGACTATCAATCTTGGAGTCGTGAGTTGAATCCCTACCCGGCCACAGTCTCCGTGAGGATATATATACAACATTGTGTCTCATTGTCATTCATCTCTCACCGCTGATTCAAGTGGGAAAGTTATCAGTTACTTGCAAAGATGTCTGTGCTCAGTTCTGGTTTTAGGATTCCAGGAAATAGTAATAAGGTCAACTGATCGTCTTTTAGCCCTCTATGCTTAAAGGGAATATATCAGGATATTTCAAAATTTTCAAATTGGCTAAAAATATTTATTTCCAATATAGCATCCCTACATATACTCACTGATCCCGCATTGGCAAAGGCATATCTATTCAAGCATGTCAAAATATTATATTGAAAAGGGATTTTTGAACTTGGGTTACGTGCCTAGGTTAGACTAAGATAGCTTTCCCACTTAAAATTGCATATTTTGTGATATATTAAATGAGTCGCGCAATTACACTTTGATTTCAATATGATTCGTTAAACAGGTTTACACATAATACAGTTTATTTCCTCTTAGAAAGTGTCTGAAAGACAATATAAATTTAATTAAGTGCTGTCAATTTAGAATAGGGATTTTTATTAATGATAATGAGTTGCTCTTTATCTATTTTTAAGATAATTTTATTTTGTTTTTTGAGACATTTATAGCTTTTTTCCTGATATAATCCCTTTAATATTCAAACAAATTAAAAACAGTCTGTCATAAAAACGCTGTGCTTAATGGACAATCAAGCTGAAATAAATTACGTAGCGTGGTCTAGTGGAAGAGCGTCCGCCTCGCATGCGGAAGGTCATGGGTTCGATCCCCGACCAGGTCATACCAAAGACTTTAAAAATGGTACTAGAAGCTTCCTCGCTTGATGCTCAGCATTAGAGGACAGTTCAAAGTCTGGTTGGCCAAGTGTCAGTATAATGTGACTGGGTGGGGTATCATACCATGTATCTGCGGCATGATACTCCAGTGTGAAAGCGCTCAGAATACTGTCTCAAGTAGACATTGTCGCGATATGACTGAAAAATTATTTAAAGCGACGCTAAACACCATACAACAACAACATGTTTCTTTAACGGATGTTTAAAATGTTATGAAAAAAAGAAAATAAACTTTTAGAAAATTATATTCATTTTGAAAAATGATTATGTAATTTCAGAAACTTAATTAATTTTTGTTAAGTTACCATTATAATGTTTTAATATTAAGGTAACATTACTCTAAAATGAGTCTTATCTATGAGCCAGAAAAGAAATGCTTTTGGGAAAAAGAAAACAACAACAAAGAGTATATGCTTAGAAACGCTAAACATGTAGCTCAGCTGAAATATAAAATATTGAAATAATTTTTAAACATTTGAAAAGTTCATAAAAACTACAATCTCAGTGCCTTAATTAATGCTGAAATGCAAAATTCCAGGATGATCCCTGATTTTGTAAATGCATCATCCCAGGAGGCATTGACTCAGAGGCATATGGTAAGAAATAAATATATGCTAAGCTTCAGAAAATTTGGACATCTGATTCAATCTTGAAAGTTTAAAGCATTAACGTGAATAAGGACAAATGAAACATTTACCAATTTAGTTGAGTTCATTAAAAAATGGAGTTTGAAATCATCTTTCATGATTTCATAAAACTTGCTGAGAAAACCTTGAAATATAATTTTTGCAGCAAGGGATCCTTGCTTAAGATTCACTCTTTCTTAATAATTGGTGACTTGTTCCATTTATCAGAATTAAAGTTTTAAGTTTAGATTCTCATTAATATATATCAGTTGTAGGCTTTTGTCATTTAGTGTTGTTAGCAAGTAAACTATGTTATTCATAAAATCATCATCAGCAGCAGCAGCAGCAGCAGCAGCACACATAAACCAATTAACAATACCATTGTCATCATCAACAACAACACACGTAAACCAATAATAACAACAACACACATCAACCAATAAACAATACAATTGTCATCATCAACAACAGCAACACAAGTAAACCAATAAACAATATCGTTGTCATCATCAACAACAACACACATAAACCAATAAACAACACCATTGTCATCATCAACAACAACATGCGTAAACCAATGAATAATACCATTGTCATCATCAACAGCAACACAAGTAAACCAATAAACAATACCATTGTCATCATCAACAACAACACACGTAAACCAATAAACAATACTATTGTCATCATCAACAACAACACAAGTAAATCAATAAACAACCATTGTCATCATCAACAACAACATGTAAACCAACAAACAGTACCATTGTCATCATCAACAACAACACAAGTAAACCAATAAACAACCATTGTCATCATCAACAACAATAACAACATGTAAACCAACAAACAGTACCATTGTTATCATCAACAACAACACAAGTAAACCAATAAACAATACCATTGTCACCATCAACAACAACACAAGTAAACCAATAAACAACCATTGTCATCATCAGCAACAACAACAACAACATGTAAACCAACAAACAATACCATTGTCATCATCAACAACAACACAAGTAAACCAATTGACAATACCATTGTCATCATCAACAACAACAACACATGTAAACCAATAAACAACCATTGTCATCATCTAAAACAACACAAGTTAACTAGTAAACAATACCATTGTTATCATCAACAACAACACACATAAACCAATAAACAAGCCCATTGTCATCATCAACAACAACACAAGTTAACCAGCAAACAATACCATTGTTATCATTAACAACAACACAAGTTAACCAGTAAACAATACCATTATCATCATCAACAACACGTAAACCAATTAACAATACCATTGTCATCATCAACAACAACACACATAAATCAATTAACAATACCGTTGTCATCATCAACAACAACACAAGTAAACCAGTAAACAATACCATTGTCATCATCAACAACTACACAAGTAAACCAGTAAACAATACCATTGTCATCATCAACAACAACACAAGTAAACCAATAAACAATACCATTGTCATCATCAACAACAACACACATAAACCAATAAACAAGTCCATTGTCATCATCAACAATAACACAAGTTAACCAGTAAACAATACCATTGTCATCATCAACAACAACACAAGTAAACCAATAAACAAACATTGTCATCATCAACAACAACAACACAAGTAAACCAATAAACAACCATTGTTATCATCAACAACAACACAAGTAAACCAATAAACAATACCATTGTCATCATCAACAACAATACAAGTAAACCAATAAACAAACATTGTCAGCATTAACAACAACACAAGTAAACCAATAAACAAGCATTGTTATCATCAACAACGACACAAGTAAACCAATAAACAATACCATTGTCATCATCAACAACAACACAAGTAAACCAATAAACAAATATTGTCATCATCAACAACAACACAAGTAAATCAATAAACAAGCATTGTTATCATCAACAACAACAACATGTAAACCAACAAGCAATACCATTGTCACCATCAACAACAACACAAGTAAACCAATAAACAACCATTGTCATCATCAGCAACAACAACAACAACAACAACATGTAAACCAACAAACAATACCATTGTCATCATCAACAACAACACAAGTAAACCAATAAACAACCATTGTTATCATCAACAACAACACAAGTAAACCAATAAACAATACCATTGTCATCATCAACAACAACACGCGTAAACCAATAAACAATACCATTGTCATCATCAGCAACAACAACAACAACAACAACAACACACTTAAACCAATAAACAACCATTGTCATTAACAACAACACATGTAAACCAATAAACAATACCATTGTCATCATCAACAACAACACACGTAAACCAATAAACAACCATGATTGTCATCATCAAAAACAACAACACAAGTAAACCAATAAACAACCATTGTCATCATCAACAACAACAACACACATAAACCAATAAACAACCATTGTCATCATCAACAAAATCACCAGAAGCATGAGCATGGACATGGAAAACATCATCATCAACCATAGACTCATAAAACGTTAACATCATTCCCAAAAACAACAGTAGCAGCACCATGAACATAAGAATCACCAGTAACAACTTGGGCATAAAAAGCGTCATCAATAACAACAGGATATCAATGAAATGTATTGACATCAACAACAACATTAGCAGCATCAACTTTTGCCTCACTTTTTAATCAAATGTCCTTTCAAATTGTCCAATCGGTCTGTAAAATCTCATTATATGGGGGACAAATGACTGCCTATTTCAAATTGTGATGAGGAAACTATAAGAGTAAATACAAGCACTAACACTGTTAGTTGTAGCAATAGCAACACCAGTGGTGGTAACAGTAGCAGCACCAGTAGTAGCAACCCTGACAACAACACCAGTGGTGGTAACAGTAGCAGCACCAGTAGTAGCAACCCTGACAACAACACCAGTGTGGCAGAATAAACCTTGTTTTATTCTATCCAACCAGCTATAAAATCATATTTTATGTCGTGAAACAAAAGACAATCACTCTCCTTAAAATAACTCTCCTTATATGAAATTATTGCAGAATCAATTTCCATAGATGTTTCAGAGATAATGAAGGAAGCTTTTAGGGCCATTTATTCCGTATAATATACTACTTCACATTAAATAGAGGTAATTACAATGTCATTTTACCATGCATTTCTCTGGTTTTGCATAAATAAATGGTAGAAGCTGCATGCTGCAAGTCATTTCGTTACACAATGTAATTCCTGCTGGCGGGTGTTCTAAAACGTATTCTTATTCTTCTCTTTTTTGTAGGTAAAGTCTTTATGTTATTGCCGTATTTCTCCCAATAGGATCCAAGGAAATGGTGGTTAGGTTAACTGATCATCTGTTAGCCCTCAATGGCATAAAAATGATGCTTAATAGTCAAGCAACAGAGATACACAATATGCAAAGGTTTTAACTTTCATTGACAATATTCTTTGTAGAGAATTTTGAGATTTTGTTAGGTTCCAAGGAAGTACAGTCAAACCTTTGTAAGCTGTCACCTCTATTAAGTAGCCACCTCTGACAATAGTTTCTTTTTCCCATTTCTATGCTTTCAAAGTAAATTAACCTGTATTCAGCAACAAGCTGTCTTAAAAGGCCACATTTGCTCCTTCGTTTGACTGCACAAGCAATGTTGAATTACTGTCTGGTTAGCTGGGGAGTTTTAGTTGGTTAGCTCGGAGATGATACAATTTAGTTAGCTTTGAAGTAAATTTTATTTTAACCATCTTGTTATCAGTTGAGCACATTCTATGTTGATACCAGTTAGTTTACACTAATTTATTTTAGCTCGATTGCGATGAAAGCTCAGAGCTTATATGAGCCGCTTTCGAGTCTGTTTCATGGGTAGAACCAGTACTGAGTGTTGTTTTATGCGAGGCATCGGGTCTATTGGAGGATCGAACCCACAAACTCTTGCGTGAGTGTCCAACATTCTATCCATTTCACTACTGCCCCGCCTACCATTTGGCTAGCAGGAGAGTTTAGTGAGAGTTAATACCACTTGGTTAGCAGGCGAGTTCAGTTTGTGTTAATACCATCTGTTTAGCCAGGGAATTTAGAGTGTGTTAAAACAATCTGTTTAGCTAGGGAATTAAGAGTGTGTTAATACCATCTGTTAAATAGGGAATTTATTGTGTGTTAATACCATCTGTTTAGCTAGGGAATTTAGAGTGTGTTAAAACAATCTGTTTAGCTAGGGAATTTAGAGTGTGTTAATACCATCTGTTTAAATAGGGAATTTAGTGTGTGTTATTACCATCTGTTTATCTACGGAATTTAGAGTGTGTTAATACAATCTGTTTGACTAGGGAATTTAGAGTGTGTTAATACCATCTGTTTAACTAAGGAATTTAGTGTGTGTTAATACCATCTGTTTAGGTAGGGAATTTAGTGTGTGTTAATACCATCTGTTTAGCTAGAGAATTAATAGTGTGTTAATACCATCTGTCGTACTAGGGAATCCATCAGGTTAGTCAGGGTGTAAATCTATATGGTTTCATTCTAGTAATTCGGAGGGTCTGCAGTCTATGTTGATACCACCTGTAAAGCAGGGGAGTTGAGCCTTTATGGATTCCATCTCAATGATTAGAGCAGGAAGTACAGTCTAAGACTTTTATACTCTGAATTGCAGGCATGTACAATTTATGTTGATATCTGGTTAGCATACGAGAATATTGCAATAGAGGTTGAACTCACATAGGTTTAGGTGTACAGTAAAACTTCGATGGCTCAAACACGACAAACTGGACAAAATCAACTTAAGGGTTGTTCAACCCATATATTATTCAACATCCTACCATACCTGTACATTCGGCCAGAACCAGATCACGTTCAAGCTACATGTGGTGTTCCAGCCATCCATGTTTGAGCTAATAAGATTTTACTGCATATAGCTCTGAGAGTATGTCTAAGAGTATGACATATAAATATGGAAACAACATTTTGTAATTGTTTTTTTTTAGTATTCGCATAACCATTTAGGCATAATGGGTGCTTAATACAGGTTATACGTTAAAGATGGAAAATGCTGTTATGTTTAGATAGATACTGTTAAACGCTCATGACAGAAACAATGTTATCATATATTTTACACACATCAACATGTATCAGGAATGGCCGTAGAAGCGTATGTTATGTGGGCAGTAACAGCATGTAAATGTCAATACTGGTTCCCTCTAATGGACAATGATTGACTGGTACCATTAGCATGTCACTGGGACAAGTCTCAAGAGTGGTGAAAAAAAGGTTGCAAAATGATGAATCTTAATGAATCATAACAGGACTGAATAAAGAATAGTTTAATTAGAATAATTAGAATCGGAGAAATTTTGGATGAATAAAAAAAAATAAATAAATAAATGAGTAATTAAAGCTGACATCTCCATAAAAGGGCCTTTTAAATGTTGTAATTCTATAGGGAGAATTGTTGATAATAATTCCTGTAGGTTCTGGTGAGGAAGTTATGCAGAGTTATAAGTTAAGTGCATATAATACGAATGTGTCTACCCAGCTTCCAAATTGTAACATCTGGAGCCAAATTTCACTATAATGTATTGTTTCTAATAAATGTCCGCCCCCCCTCCAAAAAAAAATATGTACTCAATAAAAAATCCTAAATGATATTCTGGTAATTATATGGAGTATGTAGTCTAGTGGTAGAGTATCACACCAGAATCAGAGTCAAAGGGTCATGTCAGTTAGATCCTCCACCATGGCTATAAAGTATAGTGCCCTTGAGCAAGACACTTTATCCACATATGCTTACTACTGGCTCTATCCAAGAAGATTTTGAGCATGATTTGTCTAAGTTGTAATTATTTGTTTCATAATTGAAGTAAATTAAATAAAAGTTTTAACCAATTTTATGAATTATATTTATGATTTTACAGGTATCCACCTAGGTTTAATAATGTAATTTTTAAGTAAAATTGGATGGTTGTGGAATTTAAAAAAAAAGTTTTTATTAAATGCCTCAACTTTGCAAAACGTAACACCACTGGTGGCTTTTATTAGGGACAATATGGTATACACATGTATGGCCTTCGGAAGTCTTGCAATTTCCTACAAAAATGAAGACAATTTCCATGATGCAAGGTTTGTGTGAATTTAAATATCACTTTTATTTTCTAATGCTTACAAAAATTCTTATTAAATAAGCGGAAAGCTAAATGAATTTCCTGATCTTATTCAGAACTTCCGGTTTTACACTTAAGAGTTTGGGTCAGTGAAATGGCACCCAAGTGAGAGCTCTCACTATAGATAAGTAAAAGATTGTTGTCTGAGAGGATGATATGGTTAGTAATTTTAATACCAATAACAGTAAATATGGAAGGGCTATGCATTGGCATTTTTATGCCCCACCATTTTCAATGGGGGGCATATAGTATCACCGCTGTCCATACATACGTCCCGTAAGAAAATGGTTTCTGGCTGATATCTTAAGTTTTAATGAATATATTTAAACTAAAATTGGTGTGTGACTTCACATTTAGATAATACAGGCCAAGTTCACATTTCGATCCAGTCTGATGATTTTTTATGAAGTTATGCCCCTTTTTGGACTTAGATTATTGACAAATGTCAAGAAATTGGTTTCCACTCAATATATCTTGAAGGATTTGATGGATTTGATTTATATTTGGTAGAAAGATGTATGGTGATACACTACAGCTCAAGTTCAATTTCCATTAAAATACCTACATATTAATTAGGTGTTCTTGGCTCTGATTGGCTGATAAATTTCCGACATCTAAAGTCTTTATTTATGGACCAATTTTGACGAAAATTTATATTTGGCTTTTATATCAACAAGACCCAGGTCAAATTAGACAATGGATGGAATTGGCGCATAATAATTAGGTGATCTGGACTCTGAGTGCTGATGGTTTCCAACCTCTAAAATCTTTATTGATGGACCGATTTTGATAAAACTTGATATTTGGCTTTATTGATATCTACAATGTAGTTCCAAAGCCGGGGCATCTGTGTCCCATGGACACATTTCTAGTTTTCCATTTGCAATGCGTATCATGATACTTCATTTTCAGAGCGATACATATCACTATACACATTGCCTGTGAAAATAAAAGGCAATACACATCACGATACTGATTTTAAACTGTATCTTATTCAATCGCCGTGAATGAATGATTGTTTAATAAGGTGTATGTAATAACTATGCTCGTGTGCAACTTGAAAGTATTTTTATTAACAAAGAACAACAGAACTTATTACAATGCATAACTGCGAGAGTGATGAAATAAACATGTTGGGATAGTACCTGATTAGATGGGAAGGAGATGCGGTCCGCAGTATTCATCACATGTCTAGTCAGTTTATATTCATCTTGCATTGTTAGTTTTTATTAGCTAGTTATTTTATGTTTCATCAAGAATGGAATTGTGATGCATGATATCTGACAATCGTATTGATGCATCGTATGTCTAAAGAATGCATTGCATTGTAATCTATTGGAAATTACATTTAACGTCTGATACAGACATCAGCGAAAAAGGTGAATTGTGATCCATCGATGAATCGTTACATCTCTAAAATATAGGCTTATAACTCAACATTTGTAGGCAAGTTAAAGAAAAAAACATAAAACACTATTCCAAATTGATACATTTGCTGTTGTGCAGTAGGTAAACAGGGTGTTGGCCACTCGTACAAGAGGTTGCAGGTGCGATCCCTGGATAAGACTCAACATGATGGCCTCTCTAAAGCAACATTCAGTTCTGATTCAACCCAGGAAATGGACTTATATACTTTTCGAGATTTCTTCACAATTAAGATAATATAAATTGGTAGAAACAAAATTTGATACCTTGATGTTGGATTTTTTTGTTGCTTTTTTTTGTTTTGTTTTTTAATTTTTCTTATTCATTTAAGGATACTCTTGGAACACATTATGTTATACAATTTTATTTAAACTTAATTACAAAATAAGCTCAGAGTTTGCATGATTAGCTCTCAAGTTCACTTTCTGGAAAGAACTAGTACTGAGTGTTGTTATTTGGGCCGCCAAAGAGTATTGAGATGGGGGTCGAACCTGTAACCTCTGGCATGAACCACTACACTACCACCCCACTTAGAACACATTGAGATGACCTAATTGTGTATGTTGGCAAAAAAAATCTTCATTTCCTACTGTCAAAAGTTATCTTTTTTTTTTAGGTGCACATACTCCATTCTTTGTAATAAATCACAATTTGAAGGAGATAACTGAGTATGTAATGTATATAAAAGTCCCACAGCACTAAATATTGGCCATCTTCCATAACCTCCATGTAGCTTCCTGTACTGGCGCTGTAAAATAAATCTAGGTAAAATAGATATATATGACTAGAAGGGAAGAATCATTTAACAGATGCACATGAGAACATGTATATATAAACAAGGGAGGAATCATTTATCAGCAAGTTTTTATTTTTAAAGATAAAAAAAGTAGGAATGAATTAAGAGGAAACAGGGCTTCAAGAACTCTCTTTGCCTCTGCTGTTTCCTGAATATCGAACAAAAAAGGAAGTAACCTATTTTAGTGGAAAGCCTATTTGGACACACACATGGAATTTAGAGGCCCCCTCAGAGGCTTTATAAAGTTTGCATAGGATCCCTGACCACCCTGACTGAAAATCCCGGAGCCATCTGTGAATTTGATCAGAAACTGCTGACCCTTGCTGGTACTTTGTTTAGTCAAGCTTTTTGTATCATTTAATCCATTTTATACTTTTTTAATATTAATATGTTACAATTTTATTCTGTTGTATTTTCCAACATTGAAATAGGGTCCACCATAAATATGAAAGATAATATAATATAATCATATAACCTGAAATGTGTTGAAAATAGCATTGAACACCATTTAAAAAAAAAAAAAAATCAAATTATGCTTTATGACTTATAAAGATGAGTATAAAAGTTCCAAACAGAGCAAATCATGTTTAACGTACCAGTAAACCTGGATTATGTGTGTTCTGCAGTGCATCTGGGCTATGAAATGGTGCAGATCAGTCAGTTATTTTTGATTTCTCAGCAGAGCAGCACAAAATTACCTCAACTTGGTAATGGACCATAAAGCATCATTTCAGATTTCTAATCAGTCACTGTTGAAGTTGAGGCAAATGAAGACTTTTTAACATGGCATGTTTTGTTATTTTTAGTTTGATATAGGTTGAAAGTTGATTTAAATCTGCCAAACACGCAGTCATGAACTGCCAGTACATGATGAAATTCTGGACATGTTTAATCCATATGAAATTAATATTTTACAAAAGATGTGTTGCGTAATAACTAAATAATTCTTTGTGTGCTTCCCTGACAAACACATGCCTGCAAAATGCACAGAAATGTGCATGATTCATTACAGTCTTGAAACTAAATCTGAAATCTTCCAGAATCTGTCAATTTATCAATGAATTTTGAGCTTAATGCATTCTTTAAATTAGTTATTTTTGAAATGTCTGGGTTTAGTTACAGTTTTATTATTTTCTACAAATGATAAAACATTCACTATATTGAGCTATGCTGCTTCATTTTGTTCTAGAATTGTTTTCAAGAGACAATAATGGTAAATCAAAGACTTTAATAGTTAACACGAAGTTGTTATTTGTTGAAATAATTTTTAAAGAATGGGTTAACGCCAATTAGACAAATTGTTTCTGTTCTTTCCATTCTGTCCGTCCCCTCTGTCTATCAAAATGTCTTGTCCAAATAACTTTAGCCGAAACTTGCTAGAAAGGATCAGTGTGAGGTCAAGTTGTACATATCCCTTTTGTGTTACAGATTTTTCCAAAAATTATTGGATGTGTGGTTGAAAATTCTTTTTTTTTTTAAAGAAAATTCTGAAAAAATAATTTACACCAGATGAATTTTGAGATTAGTGCATTAAGAATTTCAAAGCCTGTTGGGCTTTGCTCAGTTGGTGGCACGCTTGACTATCAATCCAGGAGTTGTGAGTTTGAATCCCCTCTTTGTTACAGTCTCTGTGGAGATTGATATACGACATTGCCTCTCTTTGTAATTCATCTCTAGCCACCAATTCAAGGGAGACAGCTATCATGTTCTTGCGAAGATGGGTGTGCTGGAGTACTGGTGAACCTTCCAGGATTCAAACAAAGAGTGGATAGGTTTAAAACTAATCGTCTATTCTCCCTAAATGGAATAAACATTACACTGAAATTAATACTGAAACATACAAAACCTGTTACTGTTGGTTGACAAATAATTTACACAGTGATGGTTTCCAAGTCTCTGTTATTTGCAGATGATACTGTTACAGGTGTAACTGTAGCTGGTTCAAATTCAAATAATATTGCCTTTAATATCTTTTTCAGATATCTCTAATAAATAGATTTCTTTCTGTATCATGACTTGTGTGAGTCATGACGGCGGCTCATTAGAATCCATGCTTTTTTATTCTTTTGCGATATCAGATGACATTTTCTTCCCCAGGAAAAAAGTTGTCTTAAGATTCTGAATGACTATTGAAAACATTTCTGAGACTTGAAAACAAATGCAAATTAAACACTGCTAAGATTGGCACATTCCAAGGGTTTCTTCCAAAGTTTGCTGCTATTTGCTGGCTGGTGATGATTCAGTTTTAGTATCATTGATTAACTGTTTAATCATTAAAACAAGAATATGATAAAGACACTGAAAATTTAAAACTTTTGTCAAAGGAGTGATTTTGTTTTAGTTGAAGATATCTGTGGAAAGAAATATCAAGGCTGAGCTTGACTCACTCTTTATGATGGCAATCATAACCTTTAGAGGTTTGGCGCATTATTGAATCTTAATGGCCAATATGCCATTATGCATATCATTATTATTGAACATTTGAACTCGTAGAGTAATTTACGCAGCAATTTACATAAAATAAAAGGGAGATAATGGCGATTTGAAGCCTCTTGTCTTGACAAATCTTGTTCAAACCCTCCTCATGCAGCTTTTGGTGATTATTTTGTCGTCTGATAGGGGAGGAATAGATGTTCTCGATACATGTTTGTACAAATACAGCTGAGCAGTAGCTTGATGATTTTTTTTTACAAGCAAACCTTGAAAAGGGACTAAAAATAATAACTGCATGTAAATTTTTTTGTAAGCTTCGCTATTTAATTTTTTTTAAGTCTCATATTAGTTAGCCAGGTCCACTAAACTCAGTCGGTAGCATGTCTGAGTATCAATCTAGGAGTTTGTCCGGCCACAGTCTCCATGATAATTGATATACGACATCGTGTCTCATTATCATTGGTCTCTCACTGCTGATTCAAGTGGGAAAGTTTTCAGTTACTTACGGAGACTGGGTGTGCTGGAGTATCGGTTAACCTTCCATGATCCCAGGAAACAGCAGTTAACTGATTGTCTGTTATCCCTGGATGGCTTACAAAATGATGCTTAATATTAAATCAATCAATCAATCAATCAATCTCATTTTAGTTCTGGAAGTGATGATAAAGAATAGGATCACGGTTTTATAAAAATCTGAGCAGGTTTACAGGTATTAATGTTCTTTGTTCCAGGCATATATATTCATTTGTTGATTTTGTTTTTAATCTGCTAAGGTCATAGCTTCGAGTCCAGCTTGACCCAAAAACTTTATGTGAGAAAGTTTGCCAGTTACTTGCGGAAGGGCGGTGGGTCTACTCAGATTCATTTCAGGTCTTCCTCCACCAATAAAACTGAATATGCCATATATAACCTGAAATGTGTTGCAAATGATGTTAAACACAATGTTTTTATTCTGTAATGTTGGTTTGATGTGTTTGTACATGGAGAATGAGCCAGCATTGTTCCTTCCTGGTGATGTCACATAAATGTTCTGTGTTGGTATGCTGTACAAGCTCAATTTTTTTTTATTTCAAATTGATGTATACAAGTTTATATGGAAGGCAAGCAAAAAAGTTGTATCAGATAATGAAGTGTCCAAAAAAATAAATTAACTCAATTTATCACCAAATCAATCACTATTTCATTTATAAAACACACTCTTATAGACATTGGAGTATTTAGAAATGAAAAAAATAAAAAATAAAACGAAATTCCAGCAAGAATTACAATTGCGCTTAACAATATGCAGAATATGATCTTGGCACGAAGAATGTCTATTGTCCTATCAACTTCAACCATGATTTGAAATGAAAACAGACAATTATCTGGATTTGATAAAATCTTGATGATAAAGATGTTTTTTTTCTTCTTCTTTCTTTTTTATCTTTTGTTGCAGTTATATTTTCGTATTTTGTAAATTTTATAAATGTAAAAAAACAAAAACATCAAATATTTGAAGCTTAGATGTAATGTTTTGTTCTTTTATTTGTTATGTCATATGAATTATCAGTATAATTTTTTTTTCTTCATTCCTTTATTATACAGTACATTGATACTGAAATACTATAAAGCGAAAATAAATACCTTTTATCCCTAATAAATGTCTCCCTCCCCATTTATTGGATTATTAAATAACTTACCACTGTGGAAGTTATTCTATCTACCCCCCCCCCCCCCCCCCCCCCCCACAAAACCCTTTATAAATACTCAAACACTAGAGCACAATCATACTCAATAGTAATTCGGGATTATACACAATATTTTCCTGTATGTTTTTATTTGCGAGTATGCTTCTAAAATCAACATATATTTTCATTTATTAAAAACTTATAGAAATCTTGTCCAAATATTTTTCCTCAGAGATATTTTTAAATGCTGAAACTTTACAATTACTGATTATGTTGCAAGTTATACTTTATCATTAAGTACAGAGGTGTGTGGTAATTTAACTGTGAAGTATTTCAAATAATAATTAAAAGAGAAACTGAAAAATAAAATAGTTGAGGAAGATTCCTGTTTGAGCATTTTTACTAATTACCATAAACAGACCCTTGAGCTTTGAACTACACATATAAATTATCTAGATTCAGTGAGCACTGTTCGTTACTCATTCAATTGCCACAGACAGTGAGACACTTAATGGCAATTAGAAATTTCTAAATGTATATATAACTGTCATGAACTATTTGTGTATCAAATGTCTGATTTTACAGAACTAAATTGAAATAAAAGTTACAAAAAATCATGTCCAAATATGGAAAGTGCAAAATTACATTACACGTTACAGTTCTCTTCATGTTTGTAAATTGATAGTTTGAAATGTTGACATGTTTAAAGTGTATAAATGATATTAGTTTGACATTTATGTCTCAAAATATTAAATTTCACATATCAAATTTCTTAATAGCATCACCCTGTAATGTTTATGTAATACGGTTTTCTTTAATTTAATTTTGGGTCCTTTCATCCATGGTTAGAAGGCTGGTTTATACTTCTTTATATTATATCAATTAAAAGTTTAAGCTCAAGAGATCTCTCCAGGCTGTTTCCTCGGTTAATTAAGCTATTGATTGACCCCACAACCTCTGGAAAGTGTAGCCAACACCTTATGCCACTATCCTCATTAGAAATGATGCTTATAAGACCATTGACTGAGTAGTGAACAGTGAAAATCTATGACTTACCCCTGCACAGTTAAGATACCTATTGGCTTATACCCAAACCATAACTTGATTACTGTATACATTATATGTAGATCAAGATAGAGAAACTCCTAACCAACAATGTTTTTAATCATTATATCGCACGCTTACCCCAGACTCGGTAGTACTGTGTCTTCCTCACAAACTAGCTTATAACTGGCTGAGTGACTCAAAAGTAACTTAAAAAACTTGTTGCTTAAAATTCTTCTTGGTAGATATTTCCAAGGCTGCATGGTTTATGGTTTGCGTTGGTCCGATGTCGGTATTATAATGTGAGGTGGGGGTATCCTGCCATGTGACTACATGATACTTCAGTGTGACTACAATAATTATTAATAATGTCTCAAGTAGAGACCATCTTGATATGACAGAAAGATCATTGAAAGTGACACTAAACACAGCTAGATTATAATTATATTTTCATGATTTTTCTTATATTTTCAGCGATTTGAGTGACAACAAGATCAGCCGTATAGAGCCTGGAACATTTGAGGGATTGCACAATCTGAAACGATTGTAAGTAAATTGTGATATTTTATAACGTATTATAGATGATTAGTATTGACATTTTCTTATTCTCTGCTGGAAATTTATGTTTTCTGTTGGTCATCTGAGCATACCAGGGCTTTACATTTACACTTGGCAGACTGTCCGGGACAACTGAATCGTGGATACAGACAAGTAAAACATAAAACTGCTAGCCTGACTGGACAAGAGAAAATTCAGAAATTAAACATGACATTTCTTCTTTGCATATCCCCTGTTTTTGAACTTTAATAAAACAGTTTATTTAGTTATTCTTAATATGTTATATCTTTATAAATAGGTTGTGCTCGGTTGTTATGTATCGACCGCTTGAAGTGCCTCATGTAAGGACAAGTTGTTTTTGGTCAGGACAAACAGATTTTAGAAATACTTATCCAACTTGACAAGTGAAATAAAAAATTAATGTAATGGCCTGCATACTATACTGTCTGTAAGAAATCTTTGTATAATTGTAACTGCATCCTCAAAACAATTCTCAAAATTTATTCTTTATTCTGGGCTCAGTCTACGCTGCACTCTGCATCTGACAATCACTCCAGGGGTCATCTGAATCCCCACCAGGTCACAATTTCTGTGGTGATTGTTATATGACAATTTTGTCTCATTATCATTTGTTTCTTACCATTGATTCAAGTGGTAAAGTTATCAATAACTTGGGAAGATGGGTGTGCTAGAGTGCTGGTTAACCTTTCAGGATCCCAGTAAAGAGTGGTTAGGTTAACTGATCGTCTGTTAGCCGTCAGTGGTATAAAAAGGACGGCTAAATATTCAATATCAACCTAACTAAGATACCGTACTATAACGTTATAACCTGTAATGGCAAAAACTCAATTAAAAAAAAATAAACCCTGTTGTTACATAATAAATTATTATGATGGTGGTGCCATCTTGGGTTTCTGAGGAAGATCATGTCTGTTTTAATAATTATAGCACTTTACCATTTCGTGGCAAAAAGTGAAAAAGCAATTTTGTGTTAAGCATCTCAAAATGAATTTTTAAAGTAAATTTTATGTAAATGTTGCCCTACATAGTAATAGTAGACTCAGCATACATTACCAGGGTAGTGTTGTCACTGTCATCAATTAGTATTTGAATAAATAACTAGGTAATCAGAGAGATGCTTCTCACATCAGGAACAAGTTAAAGTTACAATGACAAATTATTGCCGGAATGTGGGAATATTAAAGGGACACGATCATTTTTTTTTTTCAAAGTTATTATTAAGGCGCTTTAGTGACAATTCAATTATAAATCAGAAAATT
The DNA here is from genome assembly GCA_029582155.1 of Panopea generosa. NCBI lineage: Eukaryota > Metazoa > Mollusca > Bivalvia > Adapedonta > Hiatellidae > Panopea > Panopea generosa. Next base: position 52,250,758 of record CM055908.1, read on the forward strand.
TGAGTTTGAGCCTGTCTAGTATAAAATTAAAACCACTGTTATACAATTTATTTTAATAGACCTTTTGGTTTTAACATATTTTATTCATAAATTATGTACAGCATATTCCACAACATACATAGTAAAAGGATTGAAATGAAAGAAAATAATTCTTATATAGTTAATAGACCTTTTGCCATCATTACTAAAAATAGACTAGCTTGAAATTGCGAAACAATATTCTTTTATTCAATGCTGATTAAATTTCGTGGGCATTATTCTTGGGCCAACATTTATTCTATTTGTGTTTTCATCTTTGTAAAATACTGAAGATGATTGCCATGGGGCATTGAAGTTAGTGTTGAGTTATATAAGGAAATGTATAAAAATGACAAGTGCTTTAACACCCGATTTTTTTATTCCCCACAAACCCAATATAGCCTTGATAACTGAAAAAATATTATTGAGATTTAAGACAAGGTCAATGTAGAATGTGCAATGTCCTTGGTAAACCATTATTATCAAGTTTGTGTTTTTTGTCTTCATGAATATTCATAATATTGACTGCAAAACTGTTAAGGTAGCAATGAGTTATATTTTGAAATTAGATAAGCATGACCTGAGGGGCTATTGTAGGCCCTCTTCATTCTAAAAGAAGGCCAGCTTTTAGCTTAGTTTGTAGGAAGTCTTGGCTATCAATCCAGGGGTCATGAGTTAGAATCCCCACCTGGCTATACAGTCTCTGTGATGATTTAAATACAACCTTGCATCTCATTGTCATTCATTTTCCACTGTTGAGTCAAGTGGGAAAGACATCAGTTACTTGCAGAAATGGTATACTTTAGTACTAGTTCCAGGATCCCAGGAAAGAGTTGCTGGGTTTTAGCCCTTGATGGTATAAAGTTGGTGCTAAATAATCAAATAAACAATCTGAAATATGGTACCAGTTGTAGAATTAGGATTGGCATGTCAAATACTTCTTTGAATACTTCAAGATTTGAATTACATTTACAAATTTTCTCATAAATCTAATTTTAGTAATGACTTCGAATAAAGGCTCAGAATATAAATTGATTATCAAATTTCTTTTACTGTCTTAAATTTCAGTTATGAACCTGTGAATAAGGCCTTTGACTGAAAAAACAAATATTGTATTACCTATTAAGAAAAAGCAAAAAATTATCCAAAATAGTTTCATCTGTTAAATAGGGTATTGCATTTCATAAACAGTTTTGAAATGATTTCTCTTTAAAGTATCCGTTTATCAGATTGGTTGATTGATTGATTGAATATTTAGCATCATTTTTATGCCATCGAGGGCTAACAGATGATCATTTAATCTAACCACTGTTTCCTGGGACACCCCATCCCTGCAAGTAACTAATAACTTTCCCACTTGAATCAGTGGTGAGAGATTAATGATAACTAGACACAATGTCGTATATCAATCATCACGGAGACTGTTGCCGGGCGGGAGATTCAAACTCACGACCCCTGGATTGATAGTCAGACGCATAACCGACTGAGCTAATCGGACTCGGCAGCATGTTTATAAGAATGTGTTACTGTTAAGTAAAATTTGTCAAGATAAATGATAAAACGTTTGCCACATTATGCTAAGCATTATATATAATGTATATAAAATTTCTTGCTGAATGGCACCACGCATAGCCGTGGCTGAGGATTGAACCCACAACCCTCCGATCCTGGGTTGATATAGACATGCATGCCACTAAGGGGACCCTGAAATAGAGTGTCCTAGAAAATGATGCTCCTGATTTGGTCACAGAACATTTTTAAAGATTGGTTAAGGAACCTTTTTAAAGACTGGTTAAAAACTGTTATTATAGTTTAATTTAAACTTATTTATTTTACATTGATTGTGAAACAAGTTCTTACAATAAGGCAAATCATGCTCAAACTCTTCCTGGTTAGAACCAGTACTAAGCATATGCCGAAAAATGTCTTGCTCAAGGACACCACACATAGCCGTGGCAAAGGATCGAACCCATGACCCTCCGATCATGGGTTTGGTTCTCTATCACTGGACCACACACTCCATATTATATCATAGATATATATATATATATATATATATATATATATTATATAATTGTATATTATAGATTTGGTAAGGGATTGGCTAATGTTTAGCCATTAATCAGGGTACAGTGAAATAAGTCAATATGAGAAAAAAAACAATATTTCCTGATATTTTCTTTTTGCATAAAAAAACTCACTTGAGATTACCAGCAATAAGATCTGATGAAGCACATGTATGCCTACTGGGTTTAATTAAAAAAATGCCTAATATAGAAATTGCCAATCTTAAGGCTCTTGTGTTATCCTAAGTTCATAAAAATATGAAAAACGGACAACATTGTGATCAGTAATAACATGGTAAAGGTTGCCTTTGATGCCAGAAGAATTGTTAGGTAGGTACTTACGATTACAGCTTTTGATCTCTTTTGTAGAAGTTTATGGTTTGAGCAGAATGTTTATAGTGGATTGCTCATAACCTTTCCTGAGTTTTTATTGGAATTCACATAAATATTTGTTTGATGCCTAAGGCTGTTGTTGACTGATGAAGTGTGTTAACTCTGTACCAAGTTATTCCATTATATATGTGTTATGGTCTAAGGATCCGTTTCGAGATCATTGACCTTTCACCATTGAGGTCATGGGTTGGGTCCAAAAAGTTGATAAATTTGAGAATGTTTGCTAGATACCTACAGATTGATTGATTGAATATTTAGCATCATTTTTATGCCATCAAGGGCTTACAGATGATCAGTTAACCTAACCACTCTTTCTTGGGATTAACCCAAACTCGAGCACGCTCCCTCTCCGCAAGCAACTGATAACTTCCCCTCTTGAATCAGCAGTGTATTATGATAATGAGACACAATGTCATATATCAATCATCATGGAGACTGTTGCCTCACAACCCCTGGATTGATAGTCAGATGCGTAACTGACTGAGCAGTATGGGCCATGCTAGTTACTTACAGGTAGATTCAAGTGTAATTGAGTGAGTTGTGGGTGAGTGTGGGATTGGGTTGGCTGGGTTGTTGATCAAGTGGCACTAGATGTACGTAGGATTTGGCAATGGAATTGAATAAGCGAATGAGTGTAAAAATTATATGATGATTTGTTTCAGTTGATCTTATTATTATTTTCCTTTAACTTGTATTGTGAAATTAACGTTGTTTTTAACATTTTTAAAAAAAAACAATGTGATTGAAAAATATTACATTAAATTTTGAATTACCACTTAAATCTATATAAACCTCCTGTTACCTGTATGAGATAATATATAATGCTCCTTAAACCTGTGTAAAACCACAGGCAATACATTTTATATTTCTAGCTTTCAGTAAAAAAGGCGGGATCTCTTTCTTCACTAAGTTTTGGTTAGATATATATATCGTATATAAAGAAAACATAAGTTTACACGTTGATGAGAATGCGGTATATGTTACACGTTGTTTGAAGTTTTTTTAACTGATTTGAGATTTTATGATGCGTGTAAGTGCTGTAAGTATGGGTTATCGGGTAATTCATTTCCATGTTTCACTGATTCTACTTTATTGCTCTTTATCGTCATTATTGATAAAGAAACATTCCTAACGTGATAATAAATTAATTGCTAGATTATCATTCCACCCCAACCCCTAATTTCATGCCACCCAAACCTTTTTATTTTCAAAAATATATATATATATAGAAATATTTGGATGATAATCTAGAAATTAATTTGTCATGACCTAAGTGTGTACATGTGTTATTAGTGTTCATTTTCTCTCTATAATTTGGATGTCCATGGTAGCTCAGTGGTTATTATTAAGAGTATAAGGTTAAGAGCATTGGTTTATAGGTTCGATCCTCTGCAACGGCTATGTATGGTGTCCTTGAGCAAGACTCTTTTTTCCAAATATGCTTATTACTGGTTCTACTCAAGAAGACTTGGAGCGTGATCCGTATTAACATAAATAAGTTTAACACAAGTTTGGTAGGGTTGGTAGAATATTTGTTAGCTAGCTCAAAGTCAGTCTTTCTGACCAAACTTTCATCATGTCCTCTAAACTTTCACCTGCAGACCTACATAGATTTGCCAATATTTCTGATCTATCTCAATCTCTGAGATTAAAGTCAACCAACCACCACCACCAAATTATAATACGCAAGCCCATGTTTTTGTTCAGAAAAATAATCTGGTTTTACTCATTTTCTTTGTATAATTTATGGAAATTTTCTGGTATTGTAATTAAACAAAAAAACAGATTCACATTGCTCTCTACTTAGTTTAAAATATAGATTTAGTGTTGTTAACTTTTTTGCTACAACTTTACGGCATAACTTGCCATGCTGGGTGTATATAACAGTAATTAAACTCCACGATTTATTGTGATCTCATCTCATTTTTATCTACAAATGGCATGCTGAGTTTGTTGGCATACATTGGTATTTTTCATTTGTTAAAAATGTTTGTGATTGGTTTACTTTTAAGATTATATGTGTTGGTGTACTGCTAATCATAAAGATATTAATTAAAAAAGGTAGAGACTTGAAATATCAGTTTGTATATCTACATAACTTAAGATAAGGAGGAGCAGAAATAGGAATTAAAGCTTGTCCATTTAGCTATGAATCCCTTACATTCAGTTTCCATGCCACCCAACCCTTTTTCTTTTCATAAATAAAATTAAAATAAATAAAATATGAATTATATGTATTTTTTTGAAGAAAAAAAAAAAAAAAATGAAATCCAGTGATATTTATATTGCATATGGAAATAGGTCATGCAAAAATTTCACATTGTTTATTGCAGAACAACATACAGTACTACTACATTACTTACAGTAATATTGCCACCAGTTAATACTACATTACTTACAGTTATATTATTTTACTAAACACTTTTATACTACATACAAATATTTGTATTTCCCATTGCATATTTATATGAAGTAAACCATTTGTACAGTAATTATGTGCATAATCTTTTTCTTCAATCTTTCAATGATTTTTTGCTTTGCTTACTTTCAGAGACTTGTCTGGCAACCAACTGGGAAGCATCAATGGAAGCATCTTCACTGGCTTACAAAACTTACAGAAGTTGTATGTATTTAACTATCTTACATGATTATTAAAGGGACTATATCAGGATTTTTAAAAATTTGAAATTGGCTAAACACATTTTTTTTCTCAAAAAACACCATGCTTATATATACTCACTGGCCCCGTATCAGTGTGCAACATTACCGGTGGCCCGATCGGGCTATCATAAATTTAAAGTTTATGGAAAAATAAATTAACTTTTAGAAAATTATACTGATTCATTTTGAAAGAAGCAAAAAAAGATAATTTAACATTATTTGAGAAAATTTCATAAGTGTCCATTAAAATGTTTTAATTTTTTTTTTAATTTTCAGGTAAGGCAATTACAAATCAATTGCTAGATTCTCATCCAAATTGTTCTTAAATATGGGGAGGATGGGAGGATTTTGTTTTTTATTTTATTTCTTAAATTTTTTTCTATTTTTTTTACGAAAATAAATAGTGTCGGGGCATAAGGAAAATTAGAGGGCGGGCGGGGATGATAATCAAGCAATTAATTCATTATGGCTTAACAGAAATGCTTTTAAGAACAAAAAACATAGCTTTGTTTTATAAGGAGTATAATGCTTTGTAGCTCAGTGTAAGTATTAAAATTAATAATTTTAGTGTTTTTCATTGAAAATAGTTGGGCCATGGTAATTCTGCTGGGGCCATGACATATGAAAAGTTTGTGGCCCTGTGGCCATGATCATAAAAAAGTTAATGTCGCACACTGTTGTATTGCCAAAAATATTTTTATTTAAATATGCCAAAATAAATGCGCATCTAGGTTAAACTAAAATAGATTTCCTGCTTAAAACATATTTTGTGATGTATTAAATGAGTCACATGATTTCCTTTTGATTTCAATTTGATCCATTAAACAGGTTTACTAAATGTAGTAAAAATTGTTTCATCTTAGAAAGAGTCAGAATGATAATGTGAAGGTTGTCAAACAGTATTTATGTGCTGTCTATTTTTAGAATAGGGAATTCATTTCAAGTTTATCACTCCAATTTACATATTGATTTTGTCATGTTTTGGTCGAGTTGACATAATAAACTATTAAGTTTATATGTATTAATGATAATGAGATCCCTTTTATCCATTATCATATATATTTTTTTTTAAGACATTTATAGTGTTTTATCTTGATAAATTACTATTACTAAGTACTACATTTACATGTCACATTAAACTGGGGAGAGGATTTTTAGTGTTATCTCCCTTTATACTAAAAAGTACAGTCGCCTTCCAAATTATTTACCCATTTACATTTTTCCTCAACTATTTTGGGTTGGGAACTCTTAGAAATGGGAACTTTAGTACATTTTCATATATTTTGGACAAAAAAATGATGTTCATTAACTTTAATTTTATCAAAATAAATACTTAAAATGTACAGAACTGTGTGTATTAACTTAAGATAACTTCTTACTTAAATAACTATATAAACTTAATAAATTGATGTTTCTAAGTATTTCAGTTAAGTAAATGTTGGTGCAATTTTACTCGGGAACACAGATTTTCATCCTAAATTTCAGACTCGTGACAAATATCTCAGTTCAAATCAAAATCATTTCTACACAGAATTTAATTAGTGTAGGTTATAGATCATTTATTCTAACAAAATTAGTCTGTGTGTTTCCGGCTAAGAGTAGAATCACTGTCGATCTCTGAAGAGGGGTAGGAATGGGTTCATTTTATCATTTTTTGTCATGATCATTATTATGGTTAAATTACCAACCCCTGTGTGGTTCCAGGGAGCCATATGAGTGATGGCAAGAATAGGATCACTGTGACTCATGCATGTCATAAGAAGCGATAATTTGAGTAACATGATAGAATTTGTTGAAATTCGACAGTTCTGCCGGTATCAAGGTTCTAGGTTCATTCTGCATATTCATTTGTTGATGTGTTTTGTTAATCTCAATGTTTATTTGTTGTCTTTGTACATGTAGAGTGAACCTGGAATCTTCATTCCTGTTGGCATAGAATAACTTATAACGTGTTGGTACACCGTAAAATCCCATTCATTCATTCTTTCATTCTAACGAAATTAAATTTGCGGTAACAAGTTTAGCAGAGTGAACTCTTTACTTAATTCATTATATAGCTCAAACATTTTCTTAAACATTGACAAGTGAGGGATTTTCAAAAATATTTATTTTGTACCATTTGATGATTAAGTGGGTCAATTTTGTTAATTAACATTCCGAAATTTTTTTTTTTTTTGAAAATCACTTGCTTGTCATTGGTAAAAAAAGATTTACTTACAAAAATAAACATTTACGTGGCCTATGCAGGGGAAAAAAATCTTATCGCCAGAACATTTGCCAAATAAGCAAAAATGCAGCCAGAGTTGGCCCCAACTTTCTATAGTGCTGTCTCTTCATACATTTGGTCCTAAATAAAACAGTCAGTTGATTGCTGTTATGAATTATGAAACACACACCATCAATATTTCATTTGTTTATGTCTATTAGCTTTTCAAAAATGTTACATTCAAGTGTTGTTTTGAACTTCTGATTGTGAACTATAAGGGAGTGAGGGGAATATTGACTATAAACTGAAAAATAAATCCCTGATTTATAACATTTTCATTTGTACTGGCACTACTGATAAAATTTTCACTTAAAAAAAATATCATTAGCTTGTCAAAATTTTGTCGGAACAATGATTAACAAGAAGGTTGAGCAACTTTTTAACACGTCATATTCTTATGGGAAAGAAATGGAAAAATTAGATTTCTTGACACATTTTGTAGTCGTACGAAGGAAAATACATGAGGCAGCACTTAGCCTCGGATGTTCCGTAACGGGAAAATATGACCATAAGTTTACATACGCATGAGGAAAAGGCTGGCGCTGTCGAGATAAATCATACTTTCACATCATTATTGTAATATTGGTGTGTAATAGGGGTTTAAATTGAAATATGACATTTGATCTTGTGAACAAGTTTCCAATAATTGCTTAGTTATCTTCTGTAAGCATCTAATGTACCGATGGTTTACCATTATTTTCATCTTAAAGTGCAGACTATTTGGCTACGTTGCTGTTTTATTTTTTCTCCTGCGAGAGAAAGAAAAGATCTTGGTAATCTATTCATATTGCCGCAGTGGGAAGTGAGTGAGGAAATTTCTGTTATAAGGACTTATTGTCTGCGTGTTTTGATAATGTTTGCAGTTGATCAATGTTCATTTTTCATACATAGTGATTGTTTGCATTATGAGAGGTTGTTTTATGGGCGCCCAGCACGATAACGTTATACAGATCTGCCCCTGGGGAAAATTTAAAAGATACTTTTAAATCGGGGTAGGGATACTGTTAATTATATTATTAATATTTGTAAATTGAATTTCTCCATCAGACAGTTTCATCAACTTCTTCATAAACTGCTACAGGGGCACACTACAGTTTTGATTGATTTTCACTGAACTCTATTTCTGAAAAGTATAGTAAATCTACATGATGCAAATGAGAAAACTCGAATTCCCCAGTAAGTGAGTATGCAGATCCTTAATTTCATGTCTGCTTTGGAAAGGTACATAACACTTGTAAATGGTTGAAAGGCATCATAATTCACATATTTGAAATCATAATATGACAAAAAGTGTAAGATTTGATATTTTATATTCACCAGTTTTTACCGGTTTGATAGATAAAAACATCCAGAAAAACATTCATTTTTAGCTCTTCTGGCCAAAAGCGCATTGTCTGTCGTCCGTCGTCTGTCGTCTGTTAGAAGCACTTTCTCTGAAACGACTGGGCCAATTAAACTGAAACTTCACATGGGTGTTTCTTTTGCATAGGAGACTATACAGAAGATTTTTCTTTTTTCGATCTGAAATTCAATATGGCTGCCGCTACTAAAAATAGTCCAAAACTTAAAAAATCTTCTCATGAACGGCCTGACAGATTTTCAAAATGTTTATGTAGTAATGATGACCAACTATAGTTTTGTTAGATTTGTTCAAATGGTGTCCCTAGGGTTAAATATGACCCCGCCCCGAGGGTTCAATTAGTGGACACATGTCATTATAATATTTTTTTATATTTTTTTTTAAAATGGAAATGATTTTGTCTATATGTTCACAGAAGCATTTTTAAGTGAAGGAGGTTCAGATTTGTAAAAATGACTGGGTTCCATTGTCTTAAGGGGTCAGGAGGGGCCCCAAAAGGGTAAAAATTGGGAATTACTAAAATCGTTTTCTTAAGAACCGGTATGTCAGATTTGTTCATATTTTGCATAAATTATCCCTATGTGTAGGGGTTTGATTGCAGATAAGAATTTAGGGGCTAAAATTTATAGGGGCCCTGTAAGGGGACTTAAAATTTTACATAGGGATACTATGGGAAAACAGAAAATTCTCTTTTTTTTTCATTTATTCTGAAACCACTAGGCCAATTAAACTGAAACTTCACATAGATGTTTCTATTGCATAGGAGACTATACAAAAGATTTATTTTTTCTATCTAAAATTCAAGATGGCCGTCATTAATAAAAAAAGTCCAAAACTTAAAAAGTCTTCTACTCATGAACGGCCCAACAGATTTTCAAAATGTTTATGTAGTAATGATGACCAACTATAGTTCTGTTAGATTTGTTCAAATGGTGTCCCTAAGGTAAAAAATGACCCTGCCCCGAGAGTTCAATAAGGGGACACATGTCAATATAATAAATTTTTATTTATTTTTTTAAATGGAAATAATTTTGCCTATATCTTCACTAAAGCATTGTTAGGTAAAGGCAGTTAAGATTTGTAAAAATGACTGGGTTCCTATGTCTTAAGGGGTCAGGAGGGGCCCCAAAAGGGTACAAATTGGGAATTAGTAAAATTGTTTTCTTAAGAACCGGTATGTCAGATTTGTACATATTTGATATAAATTATCCCTAAGTGTAGGGGTTTGATTGCAGATAAGAATTTAGGGGTTAGGATATATAAGGGCCCTGTAAGGGGACTTAAAATTTTACATAGGGATACAATGGGAAAACAGAAAATTCTCTTTTTTTTTTCATTTATTCTGAAACCACTAGGCCAATTAAACTGAAACTTCACATGGATGTTTCTATTGCATAGGAGACTACACAAAAGATTTATTTTTTTTCTATCTAAAATTCAAGATGGACACCATTACTAAAAATAGTCCAAAACTTAAAAAGTCTTCTTCTCATGAACAGTCCAACAGATTTTCAAAATGTTTATGTAGCTATGATAACCAACTATAGTTTTGTTAGATTTGTTCAAATGGTGTCCCTAGAGTTAAAAATGACTCCGCCCCGATGTTTCTATTGTATAGTAGAATTTCAAAAAGTGCTATGGCCACTATGAGTCAGTAGAGCGTCCTCAGGCCCTCTTGGGCCTCTTGTTCTTATTAGCTACCCCGAGCAAAGCTTAAGATGAGCTGTTCTGAGCACTCCGTTTCTGTTTGTATTGTATGTTCATCCGTAAATATTTTGTTGTGTGCACTCTAGCACTGGCAATTTTCATTAGTTTTTCATCAAACTTACACAGCAGTTACAATATAACCAAAGTACAGTTCTTGGACTGAACAAGGGTTCTCCTTGTAGTGAGTGGTCTAAGGCGCCATCTCAAGATCACTTACCTTTCACCGCTAAGGTCGTAGGTTCGAGTTCCGCTTGCTCCAAAACCTTTATCTTAGAATGTTTCCAGCTACTTAAAACGGTGGTTCTGCTCAGATTCATTTTGAGGTATTCTGCCACCATTACAACTGGATATGCCATATATACCTGAAATGTTTGGAAAATGGCATTTAACAGCATAAAAAAAATTATAAAAAGTCTAACAGACCAAATTCTGGTCATTTGTCTGAGTTGTGTCCCTGGAACACTGTCTCCCCATGGAAATCGATACATTCATAGCAGGCCTTCTAAAATTCCAAAATGCAAATCGGTCAAGGTTTTTTACTGCCGTAAGAATTGCACTTATTTTAAAAAAATCACTAAAATTGCCTTACATTATGCCTTTACATGTATGCATACCCCACCCACCATGTCAGCTGCATCATGTATTTTCTCCGTTTATTTATTAATAGGGAACGATTTCAAGTTTATTTGTGTATTATTTATAACATACTTTATCACAATGTGTACATTTTAATGACTGATATTATGTTTCTGCTTTACTGAATAATTTTCATTATATTAAAAATGTTCGATCGAACCGGAAGTGTTGCAAGTTCCGGAAGCTGCGTGAAATAATCACCGTGGAAACCAATGTAATGGTTCAACCACCAAAATAAATCATTCAGAATCTGTCCCACATCAAAACAAAATCGGTCCGGATTTTATCACTTTCATTAATCAATGTCATTAATTTTATAATTAAAGTTATTTTTAAAAAAATATTAAACAAACAAGTAACACTGCACGTTTTATCAAATATTTTAATGACGCAAACAATATTTGGTCCGACCGTCCCAACTTTGGCTTGCGGTATATCAAAGAAATTACAGACGCAAACAGTCTTTTGATGAACCGACAGAACGCTATGGGCCGCTGATCACACATCGAATGCGTGCTACATAGCTATAGACTCTTCTGATAAACTCTCCTAATACCGTCAATGGTTTAGTCCAAATTGACATCATTTCACACAGCAGGTGACAAAACAAACGGATTATTGGGTCAAATGATATTGCCGCAAGGCGTATTTCACAGGTCAGTATGGCATGGTAAGAGCAATTTATGAGATTTTATACGACCGATAGAAAATATCTGGACTGATTTTTTATTGAACTTTGAAAATATCTGGACCGATTTTTTTTTAAACTTTGAAACGAAAACTGGTTTTGAACTTCAGAAATCGGTCCAAAAACCGGCAATTTTAGAAGGCCTGATTCATAGTTGTTAAGATTTGTAAACATGATTTGTTGTTGTTGTTGTATGATGTTTAGTGTCGCGATCAACAATTTTTCAGTCATATCGCGACAGTGTCTACTTGAGACAGTATTCTGTGTACTGTCACATGGGAGTATCATGCCGCCGTCACATGGTATGATACCCCACCCAGTCACATTATACTGACACCGGGCCGACCAGACATAGAATTTTCCTCCAAATGCTGATAGTCAAGTCAGGAAGCTTCTAGTACCATTTTTGAAGTCTTTGGTATGACCCTGTTGAGGATCGAACCCACAACCTTCCACATATGAGGCGTATGCTGTACATCTAGACCACGCTGCGGTCTACTATTAACATGATTGATATCTACATTCCCTTTAATGTTATTTACATTGTACACGGGACTCCTCCGTGGCCAAGTAGTCTAAGATACTGTCTCAATGATCCCATGTCTCTCTGCTGAGGTTCTGGGTTTGAGCACAGCTCTGCCCAGTTTGAGAAATTTTGCCAATTACTTGCAAAAGATTGATGGTTCTTCTCAGATTCAGTCTGAGCTGTCCAAAATTGTACATGCCATAACATAATGTAATGCATTGATGAACATCCCCCCCCCCTCCCTCCCTCGAAAAAAACACCAAAAAACTTATTACATAGCCTTTACTTATCAAACATAATCGTGGCACATGCACAGGTGCCAATATAGTGTGTTGATAGGAAAAAAGTGTAGGTTCATCCCAAAAGGGTTAATTATATTTCTTCCTGAGGTTTTTGTTATCTTTATTTTTTTATTACAATCCAAGTCTGCATGTTGACACAGTAATAAATTAGTGAACCTTGCAATACCATGTAATATCAATTAAGCATTAATTGCTGATTGAGCATTTTTTTTTTAGGGGAAAATGTGTTTTATTGTCTCCCTATAGAACTTAATTTATTAATCATAAATCTGTTTTAAAACTCAGCAAGGCAATTTAGGCCAAGATAAAACAATCATATTGTTCCAGTTGCTCTTTAAACAAATAATTGCTGCATCCCTTCAACATTTAACAGTTTTTATACAAAAATCTGAAGTCAGTGATTTGTTTTATATTCTTTATTTTTTTCAATGTTTAAGCCAGACCAGATTAGTTCAGTCTGTTACGTGTCTGACTATCAATCCAGGGATCATGAGTTTGAATCCCCACCCAGCAATAGTCTGATTGATATATGACATTGTGTCTCATTATCATTCGTCTCACCGCTGAATCACGAGGGAAAGTTATCAGTTACTTGCAGAGATGGGGTGTGCTCGGGTACTGGTTAACCATTCAGGATCCCAGGAAATAGTGGTTAGGTTAACTGATCATCTGTTAGCCCTCAATGGCATAAAAATGATGATAAATATTCAGTCAATCCTCAATTAAATATTTAATCTTATTTCCAACACCTACCTACCCTAATGTGCAAAATCATGCAATTGGAACCTTGACCTTATTTTCCCATGATCTTATATTAAAAATAACTAAATTTCTTACCTGCGTCCTAATTTGTATAATTATGTAATTAATAGGAACCACAGTAATATAATTATTTCCTTGGCCTATTAAAAAAAACCAACTGTTAATTGGTGCCCTATCTTCTGGTATATCGCATCACTGTAGTAGCTCACTGCTCTCCCACTCTCCCACACAGACAGCCCGACGGGAGATTTGCAGATTGTATGCACGAGTTTGTCACTAATCAAATCAATTGGACGACAAGTGGGAACGCTAATTGAGTTTATGAAATAGTAATTTAGTTGTTATAAGAATGGCAACTGAAGAAGCATTAAATATATTGTCATATGAAATTCGGTTGTGATTTTATTTCCATGTTGGCCTCTAAAAGCTTCTGTAAATTAAATAGAATGGCTGCATGCTGTTTTGTGTATCGATACTAAGATTTTTGAAGTGCCAGATGAATAAGTGTGAACTATCAAGATCTACAGGGTGGCACAAAAATCAAAACCTCACATAATCATAATTTTTACACACTCAGTGACTTCTCTTGATTGCCAGCCATTAAAAATGCTATGTGTATCTAAGATTACTTACTTCTCACAATTTAAAATTCTCAAAATTTAGACATTTTCATAGAATAGCCTGAATATAATCATATTTTTTTGTGGTTGAGAGGGTGGGGTAAAAATAGGTCCTATGTGGCAGAGTGATCTAAAATGCTGTTCTCGTAAGATTTACTTACCTCTCAGCTAAGGTTGTAGGTCATGCTTGGTAAAAAAACACACAAGATATTTGAAAGGATGACAGGATGACAGTTCATTCCATATTCATTTATATGTATCTGAAGTATTAATGTTACCTATATTCAATACGTAAGCAAGGTAAATCTAATCTGACCAAGAGTTTATACTCAAAACATGTGCAAGGTAAATCTAACTTACCCAAGAGTCTCTACTCAAAACATGTGCAAGGTAAATCTAACTTGCCCAAGAGTCTATACTGGAAAGGTGTGCAAGGTAAATCTAACTTGCCCAAAAGTCTATACTCAAAACATGTGCAAGGTAAATCTAACTTGCCCAAGAGTATATACTCGAAACGTGTGCAAGATAAATCTAACTAGCCCAAGAGTCTATACTTAAAATATGTGCACGGTTAATCTAACTTGCCCAAGAGTCTACAATCAATACATGAGCAATATAAATCTAACTTGCCCATGAGTCTATAGTCAATACATAAGCAAGATAAATCTAACTTGCCTAAGAATCTATACTCAAAACATGTGCAAGGTTAATCTAACTTGCAAAGAAGTTTATACTCAATACTTGAACAATATAAATTTAACTTGCCCAAGAGTCTATAGTCAATACATAAGCAAGATGAATTTAACTTGCCCAAGAGTTTATATTCAAAATACATGCAAGGTTAGTCTAGTTTGCCCCAGAGTCTATAGTCAAAACATATGCAAGATTAATCTAGTTTGCCCAAGAGTCTATACCCAATACATGAGCAAGGTAAATCTAACTAGCCCAAGGGTCTATTCAAGGTAAATCTAACTTGCCCAAGAATCTATACTCAGTACATGAGCAAGAGAAATCTTCACTTTTGCCTTGAAATACTCAATATACTCTACATTTTAACCTTTCACACCTGCCTGACACTTTAATAGAAACATTGCAAAACTGCGATTTTCTTTAATAAATAAATGATAGGAAAAAAGAACTGCATAGGGAAGAAATGTAACAAAAACTCATTAAAAATTCACTGTTATTTGTCTGCAAACTTACTGTTATCACATATTTTTTACAATTTCAGAATGTTGTCAATGAACAAACTGAACACAATCCCTGAGGGAACATTCAATGATCTGCCAGCACTTAAACGAATGTAAGTGAATTTCTGATAAACCCTAATGTCAGAGATCTGATGGAGCTATTTACAGAGCAGATCAGCTTGTATGACTCATACAATGTATATCAAAAATGCACACATATGACAATAGGTGTTGTTGCATCAAGAGTTAGAATACTCTAGGAAAAATATTGTTTCTTTGTATTGTAGAGTCTAAATAACATGTGGAAGTGGAGTGCTTATTCTGAAAATAGAGCATTGAACCCAGGAATGGAGAGTTGTGGGTCCAATCCTCTGCCAAGGCCATATGTGCAAGACGCTTTATCCGCATACGCTTAGTACTGGTTCTACCCAGAAAGACTTTGAGCATAGGCTTAGTACTGGTTCTACCCAGCATGACTTTGAGACTTGTTTCACAGCCGAAGTAGATTATTTAATAGATAAGTTTAAAAAAAATAACATGATCTATACAGATTTTTTTTTGTAAAACTTTATTGTAGAGAGTTTTTATTTGCAAGTTTCAAAGTCGGGGTAACTCGGTATGAGTTTATGTAGTGACTCACCTAGTTAATGTCTTAATATTTTTATCTGCTCTATAGTGCAGTGGAAATTATTTATCTATCACAGCGCAGTAACATAAATGTCCAGCTGGCAAGGACATTTTAATTATTCCTATTTCATTTAATTTATTAATATTGTTGACTGCAGTGACAGTTATATGATTCATCCATATTTCTGATTGTTGTGACAAAGTCTTGTAATTTATCCATATTTCTGATTGCTGTGACAAAGTCATGTAATTTATCCATATATTGACTGCAATGACCAAGTCGTAAAATTTGTCCATGTTGCTGACTGCAGTGACCAAGTCATGTAATTTGTCCATAATATTGTTTCTGACCACATTCACCAAGTTATATAATTTGTCCATATTTCATATAATTTGCCCATATTTCTGACTGCAGTGACCAAGTTGTATAATTTGTCAATATTTCTGACTCCAGTGACCAAGTCATATAATTTGTCCATAATTCTGACTGCAATAACGAAGTTGTATAATTCACCATATTTGTGACTGCAGTGTCCCAAGTCATATAATTTACCATATTTGTGATTGCAGTGACTTCCAGTCAGACTACCTACGCTGTGATTGTCATCTGCAGTGGATAGCAAAATGGGCCAAGGACAAGAAGGTGAAGATAAAGATCACAACGACATGTGCTGTACCTAAGGAGTTAAAGGGCCAGCCCTTAAAAAAACTGAAGAAGAAGGACCTGCACTGTGGTAGGTTCTTTTGGGTGTATTTATATAATTCCCTATTCTTGCTGTGTCGTCACTTGTGGTATTGTCTCACTCAATTATATACAGTTATAGGGCTGCTCTTTCTTTTATATTTGATTATTCATTTCATGAACGCGAACAATGATTTCTTTTGCAGGCATATGCAGACTAATATAAGCCTGTCCTCCATGTAGTGTCTTGTTGAAGATAAAAGATCCAAAATTTTATTTATAGTCTGCAAATAAACACTTGCTATGGAAAGTTTTATGTCCCAACGTTTTCTTTCTTATGTACAATTTGCTGGTGTTTTTTCAGTTGAATGGTCAAAGAACAAACAGACCTTAAAATATTGCCAACTTTCTCATGAAAATTATTATTCAAGATTTTGTCTGTGCTGTGCAAATAACACCCATGTACCAGTAAATGTATGCATGTTTAAACTAACTAGTATTAGCTTATTACAAATGATTTATTGAGTGACATCTATAAATAATATACAATAAGAGATCCCCTGGAAGCACAGAATGTAACCTAAGGATGGAAATAGCAGACGAAGTTGTGTTGAGTCTGGTCATAAGAGGTGATGTGATTTGCAAAACCCTTCACGCACCTTGCGACAGCTTGAGGGGTATTCTATTTTTTTTCAGCATTAAATGAACTCTCATGATACCAAGGAATCAGAAATTATAACACTGAGTCATAGTTAGGGGCGAGTTATTACATCTGCCACACAGGACATAAGACTGCCGTTGAGTTAGCTTCTTAAATTGTCGCTAAGGCTGAAATTAAAATTGTTTGTTTACACTCCTAACTGACTTGTAACAATCCAGAAACTTTTTTTACCCCTCTTCCAAAAATAACAAAACAAAAATTTCCTCTGTCATTTTCAGATGATACTTAGTCTGTGTCCCTAATTTACCTGCCTACCCACCTACCTAAATGATGTGGGTCAGGAGTGGGTTTCACAAAAAATCACAAAAATCATCGTAAACGTAAACCAACAATCATTCATAATATGTTTAATTTTCATCCAAATGGAGCCAAGTTTGCTCAAATCATGCCAAAAGATAAACTTTCTGAAAATACAATCATTTTAAATATCGATCAAAATTTGAACACACAACGGAGAAATTGTTATTTTTAAAAAAGTTATTTTGTGAAACGCAGCCCTGAAGTGCATTAACATTTCTGTACTTCAGACCACTTGACTATAATTATATAAAATTGATTCAGTTTAAAAAGATTTTTTTTTTTTCTAATTTTTTTTATTATAATTATTATTATTATGACTGTTATTATTTATTTGTATTATCATTATTGTACTCCGCTTGTAAGACAATGTGCCAACATCTGTGTTAAGCAGAAAGACTTCGAGTGTGATTTGCCTAAGTTGTAAGAACTTGTTTCACAATCAAAGTAAAATAAAGTTTAATTTATCCGCTACTAGAATTAATGATGAAATCTGTATTTCTATTTTATATAGATCGTCCGCTGGAGCTACCCCTGTTTGAGATCAAGCCTGGTCGCAGCCAGATTGTGTTTGAAGGAGACAAACTCCCTTTTGAATGCCAAGCCTCTGTGGTGGACCCAAACACAAAAATGTTCTGGCTGCGATTTGGGCAGGTGGTGGAGACTAACCGATCTCAGGGCATCTTCGTGTTGACACAGCAGTCACCAGATCACACCATCATGCTCCATTCTCTAGTGTTGGAGGATTTAAAATCCCCTCACAACGGAGAGTGGAAGTGCATGGTCTCTACACCACTGGTAAGTCACCTTCAACACTTATACAGTCAAACCTGTCTTAAGCAGCCAGTCAAGGGAAGGAGCAAAAGCATAAAATAAGGAAATAGCAAATGTGGCTGCTCAAGACAAGTCGTTGCTTAATAGAGGTAACAACTTACACAGGTTTGACTTTATATACTATTTTATCTTTACTTTACTTGAATTGTTGTTGTATGGTGTTTAGCATCACTTTCAATTTTCATATTGCGACTGTGTCTACTTGAGACAGTATTTTAAGCGCTGCCACACTGGAGTATCATGCCACAGACACATGGTATGATACTTTACCCAGTCACATTACAATGACACTGGGCCAACCATACCTACAACTATCCTCTAGATGCTGGCAAGCAAGGAAGCTTCTAGTACCATTTTTAGCTCGCCTGAACGAATGTCCAAGGACAGCTATTGCCATGACCCCAACTTCGGCGGCGTCTGCAGACACCCAGGTTAAACTTTTACGATTCAGTTTAAGATATCTATGCAACCCCTCATTGAATATGAATGAAACTTCACATGTGTGTTCAGCATCATCAATATGGAACACACAAAGACAAGAACCATCACTCCGGATTGCATTTTTGCATAGTTATGGCCCTTTTTGGACTTAGACACCCAGGTTAAACATTTGTGTTTAGTTGCGTTTAATTTTAAGATATCTATGCAACCCCTCATTGCATATGAATGAAACTTTGCATGTGTGTTCACCATCATCAATGGAACACAAAGAGACAAGAACCATAACTCGGGGTTGGCAAAGTTATGGCCCTTTTGGACTTAATTTTTCGTCTATAGACACTCAGGTTAAAATTTTGCATTTAATTGTGTTTAAATTTTGGTGTTTGCTTCCAATCTCAATCTTTGCATGGGTGATGAGTTTTATCCCATCAGCGAGCTTTATTGTCATCTGACAACTCTTGTTCAAGTCTTTGGCATGGCCCCGCTGGGGATCGAACCAATGAAAGTAGGTTCATTCTCTAGAAGGCTGGGAAAGTTTTAATTTTTTTTTTTGAGCATTAAAAATAAATAGATTTCATTTCTGATATTTTTGGCATTAATACATGTTACAAATTAATTTATGTTTATTACTCAAATTTGGAAGTTTTCATTTATTTTGTTATCTGTTTTCATGGTTATGAGATGAAGGTCTTCTGCAATAAGACTAAGCATATTTTTTTTCCTTTTGATGTTTCTTTATGTGTTGTCTTAATTTAGATTCAGATAAAGAGACATAAGTTGATAAGCCTTCTGTCTTAGTTTAGGGAAGTAAGATGTAGTCTGTCAATCAAGTCTTCTGTCATGAGAGTCAAGCATAAATTTGTTTTAATTGCATTACATCTGAGGTTGTCATTTAATTCATTGTCTGCTTTCAGGGCAATGAGACGAAAGCCGTCAATATTGTTGTGATCGACAGCAATGCTTCACAATGCGAGAAGAACACAACAAAAACAAGCAAAGGGGTCTACAGCTGGGATGCCACTGTTGCGGGCGTTACCAAGGAGTTAAAGTGTCGACTTGGTAAGGGAATGATCACACACTACTGTGACAAAGTCGGACACTGGACGAACCTTAACCACTCGAGTTGTGACTTTACAGATGTCAAAAGGAGGAAACTGCATGAGCTAGCTGAGGTAAATAATAGTTAAACTTATGTACAATGATTTGTTTTCACAAAACATAGTAATTCTACATGGTTAACATTAAAGCATATCTGATTATCAATCCAGATGTTGTGAGTTCAAATCCCTGCACGACCACAGTACCTGTGATTATTGATATAAGATATTGCGTCTCATTGTCATTAATTTTCTTGCTGCTGATTCAAGTGGGAAAGGTATCAGTTACATGCAAAGATGGGTATGCTGGAGTACTGGTTAACCTTTCAGAATCCCAGGAAAGAATGTTTAGGTTAATTGATCATCTGTTTGCCATTGATGGCATTAAAATGACACTAAATACTCACAAACAATTTTCAGAAGAAAATTTAGGTGAAAATTGATCAACATTGCCATGTATCCCTGTACCCTGTTGAAATTAGCCGGATTTCATTTTTATTTTTCAAAAGGGCACAAATTCATCAAAAATATTTAATGACGCTAAGAACCTGGAGAGATTGGTGTCGGCCCCTTTCCAGAACGAGGAAGACCCGTTATCTACAATCAATCCAGAATATGTCAATTTGGCATCACTTGCAATATATCGCCTCAGTCAGCACGCCTCGTTAGGAGAGGAGGTAAGACAGTGTTCAAATTTAATTATAAGTTTATAAATACAAACATACATGTAGTAGTATTTGAAATAATGATTCATTCAAACATTTATATTGTTTACATTTTACATGGATAATGAGCAATCATCATGCCAGCAGTTTTCAATTAACCTTTGATCTGTACCATGATATTCAATCTAAAATAGTTGTTCTAAGAGAAATAACTCTCATATAATGTATTTTTGTAATTGCATTGCTTCCCTTTGAAGTATTTTTTCAAGGATATGTTGGTAATATGCCTTTATAATATCTGGCTCATACAAGACTGGTGACTTTTGATCAGAACTGAGGTTCTCTCGTCTTGAACAATCTCCCAACTAAAACTTTGTCCATGGCTTCAATCGAAGCCATCAGACGATTGATGAGTTTTCATGGTATTGTTCAGAACAGAATATTGTGGGTCCACTGCTGACGAGTAGTCTAAGGCACTTTGCAATGCAGCTAAAAGAAATAAGTATAATCTGAATGAGAAATAGAATTTTGTTCCATGATATTATACCATGGTAAATAAGCAATTTATAATGTAAATTTTATTTTTTAAGTTTTAAGAAAGTTGGCAATTTATTAATTTTGTGAAAGGTCTGTGCTTGTACTTGGGTCAATTTATTTCTCCACCAATAGAACTGGAATAAATATAACCTGTAACGCATTAAAAATGGCATTTCAAACCCAGTAAAAAAAGATACTGATTATACCCACCACCACAAGGTAGTTGTAAAAGGGGTATACTGATTTCACGATCTTATAAGAATCTTATATGGGTTTGAGGTTTGGAAAGAAAATTCTGTCCAAAGAGATTACTGTTTTGTAGATTAACATGAAAACAGTTATCTGAATGGATGGAATTTTCTATCTGAACTGAAAAAGCCATGAATTTTTTTTTTTCTTGCATACCAAACATATTGAATAATTATTTTAAATTAATTCATCATCATATTTTTACAACAGTCGCTTTTAAGAGTTTAAATTATATGATTTACGTGATATATGTAATATGTTAAATCATAGATAGTTCCAACGTCACAGTGCAAGAATTTTATCTTGGCTCTAGGGTGAGATAGAAGTATCAAACCCTGGTAAAAATGCAGATATCCTTAATCAATATGCAAAAAAATATGATATCTGTCTGTCCTTGTGTTAATCATGGTGTTTCTCTTTTCTAGATAGTGAAGTCCTTGCTGTACAGCGCCAGCAAGATCATGAACATCAGCAGCTCAATACTCAATGATGCACAGAGGCAGAGAAAGTCATTGTCAAGGTGAAAACATTATCTATTGTATAAAATGTTTGAAATGGATTTCAATATTGTGAAATAAAAATAAGTTGGGCCGAGTCGGTAGTCTGTTTATCATGCTAGAATTCGTGAGTTTGACTCCCGGCCCAAGCACAGTCTCCGTGATGATTGATAAATGACATTGCATCTCATTGTTATTTGTCTCTCACTGCTGAATCAAGTGGGAAGGTTTTAATTACTTGTGGAGATTGAGTGTGCTCGAGTACTGGTTAACCTTCCAGGATCCCAGGAAAGAGTGGTTAGGTTAACTGATTGTCTGTTAGCCCTTGATGGCATAAATATTATGTGAGAAAGTTTCCAGTTACTTGCGGAAGGACGGTGGTTCTACTCAGTCTGACTCAGTCTGAGGTCTTCCTCCACCAGTAAAACTGGATATGCCATATATAACCTGAAATGTGTTGAAAATGGCGTTAAACCCCATTCAAAAAAAAAAAATCAATTTAGGTATTGTATTTTTCTTCATTGATGAAGATAATTATATTTTTGAAATACATCAACTATGTTAAATATTGTTTTTATTACATAACTCAGAAAAATGGTATATATTCAATTTATTTTTAAGGATTGTTTCTGTAAACTAATCATTTCTCCAAGATTCTATAAATAACATGTTGTCTATATTTAGTGGCGTCCGTCATCATATGACATAATATCTTAAAATAAGTAACGTCATTTAAATATTCTGGAAAGAAGCTCGGCATTTTATGTACGAGAGCTGAGTTTTATGAAAAATACTGAATACGTATTATATCTTATAATATCAAAAATGCATTATGGTTTTATTACACTCCTGCACTCCCAAAAGTTAATGGTGGGAGACCAAGGGTTGCATTTCACAAAAAAATGTAGGATAAAATCGGTTATAAACGTAGAGTAAGAAACTTTCGTACTATTTTTCTTGGTCATCCACATGAGTTTAAGAATGTATTTTCAGAAACATACCATATTTTGAAATATCCAACCTGAGGTTGGGTTAATCTGGATTAATAATCAAAATAATATGAATGATACTTACTTTATGTTTACAATCTGTTTTTATCGTAAGTTTTTTTGTGAAATGCAACCCTGATCATGTGCTGATTTATTTGTAAATTGTGTGGAACCTGTGTTAGAACATTCAACCATGGATTGGAGGGTCATGAATTCAAACCCCCACCCTCCCCCACCAACTGGCTTTACTAACTTGTAAATTATGGTTTCAGAATTGTGCATGCAGTGGAGAGCATTCCCCGCCAGATGAAGAACAAAGTTGAGTATAGCCAGTCAGCAGACTTCATTGTCATGGAGATAAGGTCATATAAACGACAAAAGTTCAAAGGTGTTCAATGCAGCAGATTGGATCTCACTCTGGATAAAAATATACACAGAATGGTACAAAAGGGCAATGGTTTTGTGTTCATTTGTGGGGAACCAGTCGACAATACCACCAACCTGGCCTACATGAAGCTGGTAAGTTATCTTTATCAGAAAAGATTTGGGAAAATTGTTCGATCTAGATCGCACCATTGTGCCATTTATCCCTTTACAACACAAATGGTGCACTTTTGATGACTGCCGTGGTCGAATTGACACAATACAATGATACAGATGTTTGAGTTTTTTCATATTTTTTCGTAATCAATCAAATTTATCCAGGTTATATTTTGACTGGTCAACTGAAAACTGATTGTTATCAAAGTGGATATTTGTATATAACAGAAGTAAGTTAATAGTTTGAGAATAGTGAGGTCACCTGAGACTTTGTCTCAAGGGACCTTTTGTGATCGCCTTTTGTCCGTTGTCGTGTGTCCCTAATTAATTGACATTTTCCACTTCTTCCCAAAAACAAAAAGCTCAATCTTATAAAATGTTGTATGCAGCTTTGGTACCTTAGGATGAATCAGAATAATGAATTGCATGGTCCCCATCCCCCTTGGGCCATGGGGGTGGGACCATAACAATCAAATTTAAGGTAAACTTTGAAAATCTTCTTCCTTCTGTAGGAAGCACTGGGAAACAAATGGTGAGCATGATTATAGACATATATGGGTCCTTTATAAAAATTGTGAATTGCATGTCCCTGGGTCTCACGGCTTGGCAGCTGTAATGTCCTAGAACAAGGCACTTAATTTAGATTTGTTTAGGACTGGTTCTACCTCAAAACACATTGAGTTTCGTGTTAGTTATATAAAACTTATTTTTATAAACACAGTAAGTGAAAACTTAATGATGCCGATGTGCTTTCTACAGTCAATTAAAATAAATGTAGCTTTTGAAATTTAATACCATTCTTAGATGGTGGTAAACATGAAAATTAGCCAGTTAATCTTTTCAATCCAATAAAACACATTGTGGAATGATTTCAGGTTTAATTGGTTTCGTTAAATGTTACATCCCCTTGTGTGTTTAGACTGGATATTTGAAACTTCTAATGGTGGATTGCATTGTTATATGGAGAAATTCTATCCCATAATTGCTAGGATGTGACTCCTCACAATGATAAAAGAAATTTTCACTATGTTTACATTCAATTTAACAGCAGTGCACTGTGAGTTAAAATCTTATATGTTTGCTTGTTTTTGTAGGGTTTTTAGAAAATGTGTATGCTGCTGTTGTAAGATTTATTATAGAATCAATAGACAACAATTGATTACAGCCTGCAGCGCGGACATTATTAATCATGATTCTGGTATCATTTGATACATTTTATGCATTTTGTGTTATTTAATTGTGCTTATGATAGCATCATTCATTCTGTTAATACGGGTTAACGGGTTAAGGCCAGTTCATAACGCAGTTTAATATGTTGTGTGGAATGTACAACTTGAGTTGTGCAAATAAAACTTGTAGGCAATTTATTATTTGATATAGTGTAACCAAGTGGTCTAAACTTTCAATTCAAAATCATTTGGGTTTGAGCTCAACTCGTTCCAAACAGTGCATGTGAGAAAGGTAATTAGCTACTTGTGGAAGGACGGCGGGACCATCAAGATCATATATAAGCATCCACAGTCCTCTTTCCTCAGCTTGATGTCATATTAAACCTGTAATGTGTTGAAAATGACATTTACCTCTCACTGCTAAGGTCATGGGTTCGGGCTCAGCACAGTCCAAAAACATCATGTAAGAAAGTTCGCTACTTTCTTGTGGAAGAATAGTGGTTCTACTTAGATTCAATCTGAGGTCTTACTCCACCAATAAAATTGGATATGCCATAGTTATATAAACTGTCATGTAATGCAAATGAACCCCATTAAAAATAATTAAATGAAAAAATAGATGCATTGTGAATAACTGGCCCTTATTTTACTTTATGCATGGGTGACAAGGGAGTTTTATCTATCTACTGATACTGTAACATCTTGTGGTGGATTATGTGCAGGCACTAAGTGCACACCAAGTGGATGTTAGTGCTAAAGGATGATAAAAGTAGGAATCAAATCGGATAAAGTGAAAATGAAAGCTGATAGTGTTGAAAGTTTGATATTGAACAAGTGAAGTGAGTTCATCACTGAGATCTCCACTGCAAAAGACTCAAATCACTATGACCACTCTATCACATGCACTGATTCAAACATATAACTAGTAGATAAAATTTCATCTCTGCATTACATCATTAAAAATAACCACACAGCAAAAAAAACAACAGTTATTTCAACAATAAGATAGTAATAGATAATTTGCATACCTATTTAAAAGTTAATACATCCCACTTATCATTACAAAAAAAATATATATAGATAAATAATCAATTAGAAATCATTGCAAAAAAAAACAAACTTATCATCAGTTTCATCAAAAATAATTTCAAATACAAATCATCTTCAAGATATCAGTGTTGAATCAGATGATCTGATTTCTGTTTGGTTGCGAAAAAGCAGAAATGCCTCCAAGGTAATTTATTATAAAAAAAAGTGAATATCTGCACACAGATTACATCATAATTGATTTAGCCCGTGATAATGATTTAATCTGTGGCCCTTAATTCTCCACCCCGACCCGGAGCAGGTTTGTAGTCCATAATCATAACAGTGTTGTTGGAGGAGTGTGTCAGCTGTATGTTTTACTCTTGGTTTATTCTGCACTAGTAGCAGTTTGTGGTTGAACTTAGACTATAATATAAATAGGTGTTTATACCAAAAGGAGTTTATACTATTAGTGTTTATTTAGTAAATATGTCATAAAACTCGGACATCTGTTACAGATATGGATTATTGTAGTTGTGAGTTTTAACTTTTGTTTCTTAACATCTTTTCTTTGAAATTGTTAGAATGATGTAGTTTTCATTAATTTCATATTAAATTCATGATTTTATGGCATAAGATAAAATATATATGGGAAGAAAGGCAGGATTTTGAAGGATGATGAAATGAAAAATAAAATTAAGGATTTTTTAAGGGAGATTAAAATGAAAAAAGAAATCAGGATTTTGAAGGGAAATTGAAATGAAAAATCAAAACTGGATTTTGAAAGGAGATTAAAATGGAAAAAGAAATCAGGTTTTTGAAGTGTGATTGAAATGGATGTTTAAATTGCTCAAGAGAAAGGTACGTTACAAATGTTAGTTATTCTTTTATCATGATGACCGCGGCGTAGTCTAGTTGTAGAGCGTCCGCCTCGCATGCGGAAGGTCGTGTGTTCAATCCCCAGCCGGGTCATACCAAAGACTTTAAAAGCTTCCTCGCTTGATGCTCAGCATTAAGAGGAGAGTTCTAAGTCTGGTCGGCCCGGTGTCATTAAAAGATGACTGGGTGGGGTATCATACCATGTGTCTGCAGCATGATACTCTAGTGTGACAGCGCTTAGAATACTGTCTCAAGTAGACACCGTCGCGATATGACTGAAAAATTGTTGAAAGCAACGCTAAACACCATACAACAACAAATTTTTTATCATGAAACTCGTCTAATGTTGTTATTGTTGCCAAGGGGTAGTTATAACTTAGAAATGTATCTGTAACTTGGAAGATTTCTATTGTGAATTCTTATAATCCTTGTGTTTGGACCATTTCATTTTCATTAAGAAGGGGTGTTACAAAAATATACTGACCAAGAACCAAATGATCTACACAGAGATCAGACTCTGAGCTGCTTGCAATTGATCTTGGTTTACATTGTATTGCAAATGGTATTTTTAATGTGAACAGCAAAGTAGGTGTTTACATCAAAATGTAAATAAAAGGCATGAAGTTGCCTAGTGTGTATGTAGCACATCAATCAAAGTTTGAATATTTTACCTTTCTGGAGCTGGGCCCAATTAGCTCAGTCGGTAGCTCATTTGACTATCAATCCATGGGTCATGAGTTTGAATCCCCGCACAGTCACAGTTTCCATGATGATTGATATATGACATTGTTTCTCATTATCATTCATCTCTCACCGTTCATTCAAGTGGGAAAGTTATCAGTTACTTTCCGAGATGGGGTGTGCTTGAGTACTGTTTAACCTTCGAAAGGAAACAGTGGTTATGTTAACTGATTGTCTGTTGGCCCTCAATGGCATAAAAATGACGCTAAATATTAAATCAATCTATCAAAATTTTTAATGACCTCTTTGGTTTTCATTAGAAACCATTTCTGACACATCAGAAATTAATAAAGGTCTATAACGTTCAAAGGACTTAACTGAGGGCTTAGTTTGACTGAGCCTAGAGGCAGATAGGGGCTTAGTTTGACTGAGCCTAAAGGCAGATAGGGGCGTAGTTTGACTGTGCCTAGAGGCAGATAGGGGCTTAGTTTGACTGCGCCTAGAGGCAGATAGGGGCTTAGTTTGACTGAGTCTGCAAAAAAAAGGGGAGTTAAACCTGCTGTCAAAAGGAGAAAAGTCAAGGTTATGAATTTGTTTGAATATTTAGCATCATCAATTAACCTAACCACTCTTTCCTGGGATCCTGGAAGTGTAACTAGTACTTATACACAAACATCTCTGTAAGTATCTGATAACTCTTCCCACTTAAATCACCAGTGAGATGAATGGCAACGAGACACAAATCATATATAACAATCAACACCGGAATTCAAACTCATGACCCCTGGATTTATAGTTCGGTGCCTACCAACTGAGCTAACCGGACACTGCTTCAAGGTTATGAAGTCAGTGTTTCAGTAGCCTCTTTCAGAAAAAGGATCACTAGTTTGGAGGACTGACCACATTATTAATTTTATAAGCACAAATTTTTAATAATACTTTTAAGAGGGAACATCTGAAATGTCCCACTATAGCATAGTTAAGTAAGGTCATCTGAATCTGTACTACAGTAAACTAATTACAAGGCTTCCTATCATCATCAATTGTTAATAATCTCTAATAAAGTAAACAGTTCCCCCACAAGGATAATTGGTGAATATTAATTAATTATTCAAAAGATATACAAAATTAATAATTGAAACATGATCACTTGGTCCTCACAATAAAAGCCTCTATTTGCAGCAATCCCAGAACAATCTTGCAAGCATTAAAAGTTATAATCTGTGTAAAACATTTTTGTAATAAATGAAAATATTCAAATTTATTGCCCTTGTTATTTATTGATCTTCATGGAAATAAATTATATTTAAAAACAGTTTAGATTGTATTGATCATGGCTTGCCATTTAATTAAGTTACTGCTGATAATTGGTTAAAATGATAAACACTTGAAGATTAATCTTGGGGAGAAATAGTGGGTATACTTGCAACATCCAATCCAGACCATGTGTTGAAACTCTGAAAAGTGGAGACCCTGAATGATTTTCAACAGTTATTAAATTCATTAAGTTTTTCGTTTGAGCAATCTGGAAGTGTGTGTATGTTTTTGTTGGATAATTACAGTAATTGGATAGCTTGTTTAATTTGTGAAAATATGAGCTGCTGTTATGTTTACTGTGGCAAGAAAAATATACAATAGGCAGTATTGATATATACTGCGAGGGCATTACAATTTACAGATAGAATCTCTGGTTTTGTGGTGTAGATCGGCAATGCGTGTACATCTCATTTTTTTAAATTCAAATTTTGAAAAATTGAAGGTGTGTTTGATTTTGAATTTGAAATAAGATAATATCGTAAAATAAATGGAATAAATTGAGGTCACCGTCTTTTATATTTTGTTTAAGGCTTATTTGATAATGCAAAGTATATTATGACAGTGGAGGGCCACCCATGGATTAACTACGGTTTCATATGTAACAAAGAGCAGACGGACATTTTACTGGTTTTACATCATTATGTAATATAAATATTATGTCTTCCACATCAGAGGGTCTCAAGGATTGATATAGTATAACATGTTTCATACTGTGTACATAACCTGTTAGGAGAGAAACATAATTATGTTGGCAGTCCTGCTAGCTCAGCTGGACTGGAGTTTTTGTGCTGTTAGTTGGAGGTTGTGAGTTTGACTTCCAGATTGGCTGCATAATTTTATATTTCTTTTCCTGTTACTGTAAAAAAACACAAACTTATTGTGATTAATCCTTTGTATTTGTAAGAAGATAACATGAATTCCTTATATAGCGGACATATTTACTACGCTTTTGCTATGATTTACTATGGTCTTGTATATTAAATATAGATTTTTAATGGGTACAGCCATTTCTTTTACACTTTTCTGTGTCTTTCGCCTCATTAGTTTATGTGCCAAAAAGACCCACTTGGTAATGATAAGCCAGTTGAAGTTTAAAAGCATTGTAGCTGTCAGTGAATCACCTGAAGCATCATAGTAAAATATTTCAGTTAATTGGACTTTCCTGGGTGTGGTATTCATGTAATGGTATGATAAGTTATTATGGCAAAAAGACGCTATTCTGGTTGAAAATAGTTCTAAACGGTGCTGTTTATATCACAATATCCATCTCATCTCCTTTTGGGGTTATTGTCCTATTACAACATTACAGGAGAGGACTGGTTTACAACAGTTCTAAACAGTACTGTTTATATCACAATATCCATCTCATCTTCTTCTGAGGTTATTGTTCTTTTACAACATTACAGGAGAGGACTAGTTGAAAACAGTTCTAAACAGTACTACTTATATCAAAATATCCATCTCATCTCCTTCTGAGGTTATTGTCCTTTTACAACATTACGGGAGAGGAAGTATATAATCAGTCTCTGTTCCGTATCTCAATCATTCTCCTAGTTCTGCTTAATCAAGCTGATAATAAGGAGAATTAATTTTAGGCTAAAATTTCTAAGAGGATATAATATTTTAAAATTGGCATTTTGATGATTCTTTTGCGATAATCTTCTGACTTCCCCACAACCGGTTAACATCCAAGGAATATTAGGTTCAAACTTCTTTCAGCCTACTTAATTTTTATTGAGCACAGGTCACGTGCTCTTTCCTAACAGAGCGATAATGCTCCGGATAATGATCCATGAGAGAGAAATTAGATACCTGCAAAAAATATGAAAGAGATAGAACATGAAAGAAAATAGGAGGGTTTCTGATAAGTGCAGTAGAGATGATTTCAGTATGTATATCAATCCATTTTATCATTTCTGGCTTCTTCACCTGGATCTTAGCATAGTTTACTTGTGTAACAGGTAGGGTGAATTTTTGATGCTTGAAATAATTTTTATTATCAAAATTGTTATTGGTGGTAATTTTTTTAAAATGTTATTTGCTCAGAGATTGATGGAACTTTGAATTTGTTGCTGATGTTGTTGTTGTTGTTGTCACATATACTTCCTGTAATTAACTGTTTTGTTTTTCATCTTTTAAGAAATTGCTATACTGTAGCTGAATTGCGTTTCATGATTTCTTGTACCCGACACAATGTAGAAGATTTGTCATTTAGGGTTAGGTGGTCTAAGGTCCCTGACCTCTCAATGCTGATTTCTTGCACCAAGCAGAATGGTAGAGATTCAGGGTTGGGTAGACTAAAGTGCTCTCTCAACATCTGCTACCTCTCAATGCGAAGCCCTCAGTTTTAGGCAAGCTCAGTCAAACAGTTTATCAGTTTCTTTTGAAAGGACTGCAGCTCTCCTCAATTCATTCTGAGGTGTTGCTTCACCAATATATCTTAGCAAGATAATAGTGTTGTGGATAGAGTGTTGGCTGCTCATGCCATAGGTTGTGGGTTTGATCCCCAGCTGGGCCAGATTCCTCTAAAAAAACACTCAGTACTGGTTCTACCCAGGAAGTGACTTTTATATTGTTTTTAATTGTAGACAAGTTTCGTTACAATTGGCAGATATTGTGACACATGTACCACAATGATGTCTGTCTTGTGACACATGAACCACAACAACATTTGTCTTGTGACACATGTACCACAATGATGTCTGTCTTGTGACACATGTACCACAATGATGTATGTCTTGTGACATACATACCACAATGATGTATATCTTGTGATATACATACCACAATGAAGCTTGTCTTGTGACACATGTACCACAATGATATCTGTCTTGTGACATACATACCACAATGATGCCTGTCTTGTGACACATGTACCACAATGATGTTTGTCTTGTGATATACATACCATAATGATGCCTGTCTTGTGACACATGTACCACAATGATGTCTGTCTTGTGTCATATATACCACAATGATGCCTGTTTTGTGACACATGTACCACAATGATGTCTATCTTGTGACACTTAAACCACAACAACATTTGTCTTGTGACACATGTACCACAATGATGTCTGTCTTGTGACACATGTATCACAACGATGTCTGCCTTGTGACATACATACCACAATGATGTCTATCTTGTGATATACATACCACAGTGATGCCTGTCTTGTGACACATGTACCACAATGATGTCTATCTTGTGATATACATACCACAATGATGCCTGTCTTGTGACACATGTACCACAATGATGTCTGACTTGTGACATACATACCACAATGATGCCTGTCTTGTGACACATGTACCACAATGATGTCTGTCTTGTGACATACATACCACAATGATGCCTGTCTTGTGACACATGTACCACAATGATGTCTTACTTGTGACATACATACCACAATGATGCCTGTCTTGTGACACATGTACCACAATGATGTCTGTCTGGTGACATACATACCACAATGATGTCTATCTTGTGACACATGTACCACAACGGTGACTGCCTTGTGACATACATACCACAATGATGTCTATCTTGTGATATACATACCACAATGATGCCTGTCTTGTGACACATGAACCACAATGATGTCTGTCTTGTGACAAACATACCACAATGATGCCTGTCTTGTGGCACATGTACCACAATGATGTCTGCCTTGTGACATACATACTACAATGATGTCTATCTTGTGATATACATACTACAATGATGCCTGTCTTGTGACACATGTACCACAATGATGTCTGTCTTGTGACATACATACCACAATGATGTCTGTCTTATGATACATGTACATGATGATATCTGTCTTGTAACATACATACCACAATGACGCCTGTCTTGTGACACATGTACCACAATGATGTCTGTCTTGTGACATACATACCACAATGATGTCTCTTGTGACACATGTACCAATATAATGTCTTTTTATACATTATGATACATATTGTTAAATTACTTGTTTGCTATTATGATACATCTTAAAAAAGACACCTTTGTGGCAGAGAGGTCAAAGTCACTTAACTTCTCACAGATGTTGTACAGGTTCATGTCAACTTATAGGCAAAACAAAAGTTACCTTAGGGCAGTGATTCTGCTCAAATTTTATTGACATTTGTGTTAAACACAAAATCAAATTGTATTAAGTGAAAATATATCTAAATTGCTGTTTGTCTCTGTATTATTTAATCAAAGGAGTACATCATCAGACTGGAATTAGAATTTATTTAAAAGTTGATGTACCATTTACCAATGAAGTTGAGATTACTACAGGTGTAA
The DNA here is from genome assembly GCA_029582155.1 of Panopea generosa. Taxonomy (NCBI): domain Eukaryota; kingdom Metazoa; phylum Mollusca; class Bivalvia; order Adapedonta; family Hiatellidae; genus Panopea; species Panopea generosa. Next base: position 52,283,495 of record CM055908.1, read on the forward strand.
TGCTAAGCGGGATAATCATCCTACAGGTGTTACGTATCAGTACACCCGGGTCAATGTTATAATCTTCTTACATGCAAAAATGCAAAACAAACAAAAAAGCATACCCCCCATCTTGTGACAGCCCTGATTTAAGGCTAAGATATGATTTTTCTACTGATGTTGTTCTATTTTATATTAATTTATTTTAACTCAATTGAAAAGAAAGCTCAGAGCTTAATTATGAACCGTTTTCGAGTCTGCTTCCTTGGTAGAATCAATAATGAGTGTTGTCTTTTAAGAGGCATCGAGCTGAGCTGGAGATTGAACCCGCAACATCTGGCGTGAGTGGCTCACACTACCCACTACACTATTGCACTAATTAAAACATTGTTTTTAAAGACCACAGTGACTCAGTTGTGAATTTAAATGTGACTGGAAGGGGTGTAGTACCATTTGTCTGTGGCATGATACTTAAGCTTGGCAGTACCAGAGCTTAGAAAACTGATTATGATGTGAGTGTAAGAATATTAAAGTGGACAATCAGTATCTTGCAGCACAACATGACATTCTGTATCTTTAGATTCTTTCAGTTGATTGTTAAGTCTTAGAACTTTCTCAAGAATGGGTTAAATATTGAAGTTTGTTTTTGTTGGTATTTGTGATCTGTAACACTACTTTGTTTTGATGTAATTAATAATCACAAACACCTCTGTAATCATCCTAAATGTCCCTTTTCCACCTTGCCTCCTTGCTATAATTACTTGAGTACATAGTACTTTTGCATACCAGACTCCTGTTTCACCAACATTTTCTTAGATTTTACTTAAACACTTAACTTAATTCTGACTGGTTTCTTAATTATTCATGAATCAATGTCAATTGAAATTAAGTGTAGTTTTTTATTGAGTCAGTCTAAAATCATAATCACCTGGATGCTTTTCTTTGATTTAAGATTTTAAGTATAATTTAGATAATTTGGTGAAACAGGAGCCAGATAAGGATATTTGCCATTTTACCTTGGGTTAAAATAAAATTCATATTCTCGTTAAATGCACTTGCTGGTATAATGTGAATATCCTATATCAAAAAGAAATATGAGAGATATACAGGAAGAGAACCAGTCATGAGTATTTATTTAACCTTATGTGGGCTGCCAATCAAACAAGTCAATATTCCAGACAAGTTGATATTCCAATCAGCAATTGATATTTGTTTCTAGAGTGCCATTTTCCTTAGTCAAACTGACAGTATCTAAATAAACACTACATTGTATTTACTTGGAAAAACAACACCACATAACCAGTGGTCAGAGTGATAGTCATTTTCACTTCAAGTCAAATGAGATTCTAACCCTTAAATATCACTGTGTTTAATTATATAACCTTGGCAGAGCCTTTGGTTACAATAAACCAGTGAAACCTTGGGATGAATAACCTTGTCACTCAATACCCTTGAAAGGTTCTTATTATACTATACAGTCAGATCTCCATAATCTAAGACTTTTGTATGTTGCCTTTGCCATCTCACAGATTTTGTAGACTGTAACAAACTTTAGTAGACTGTTGCCAGCAGTGTTCACCCTCTCACCAAAGTAGTCCTGGGAAACCAGTATCACAGTATCATGATGTTCCGGTAGGTCTAGTTTCTGACTCTGTGGCATGGAAGTATTCTATATGTTGCCAGCAGTGTTCACCATCTCACCAAAGTAGTCCTGGGTAACCAGTATCACAGTATCATGATGTTCTGGTAGGTCTAGTTTCTGACTCTGTGGCATGGAAGTATTCTATATGTTGCCAGCAGTGTTCACCATCTCACCAAAGTCGTCCTGGGCAACCAGTATCACAGTATCATGATGTTCTGGTAGGTCTAGTTTCTGACTCTGTGACATGGAAGTATTCTATATGTTGCCAGCAGTGTTCACCATCTCACCAAAGTAGTCCTGGGTAACCAGTATCACAGTATCATGATGTTCCGGTAGGTCTAGTTTCTGACTCTGTGGCATGGAAGTATTCTATATGTTGCCAGCAGTGTTCACCATCTCACCAAAGTAGTCCTGGGTAACCAGTATCACAGTATCATGATGTTCCGGTAGGTCTAGTTTCTGACTCTGTGGCATGGAAGTATTCTATATGTTGCCAGCAGTGTTCACCATCTCACCAAAGTCGTCCTGGGCAACCAGTATCATGATGTTCTGGTAGGTCAAGATTCTGACTCTGTGACATGGAAGTATTCTATTTGTTGCCAGCAGTGTTCACCATCTCACCAAAGTAGTCCTGGGTAACCAGTATCACAGTATCATGATGTCATGTAGGTCTAGTTTCTGACACTGTGATATGGAAGTATTCTATATGTTGCCAGCAGTGTTCACCATCTCACCAAATTATGATGTTCTGGTAGGTCTAGTTTCTAACTCTATGGCCTGGATGTAATAATGTTTCAGTGTGTAAATGATACAGACACTGGAGCCTATGTTGGTATGTTAATATTCTATCATTTTTTAGGGTGAGTGGACCTTGAGAATTTGATAAAAAAATTAATGTATCAAGTCCATTCACAGTAACTTGATATAGTTTGCAGCTAAAAGTGAAATTAAAACAATCGTTGTAGGAAAGATCCTGGGCAGATCAAAATCAGTTGACGCAGAACTTTGCAGTTGTTGCATAATAAATGTGCAGTGATTCTTGTACAGGTTCTTCAAGCTGTCCAGTTAGCTCAGTGGATAGAGCATCCAGCTTGTGTTAGGGGTCGCAGGTTAGAATCCCTTATCGGGTGGTAATTTTTATCCTTGAATTTCTAAAATGGTTACTAGGCTAATAAGTGGAACTTGGGTTTGCGGCACCTGTAGGATCAGGGGACCTTCTTATAATATTAGGAGAGGAGTGTAGTGATTCTGGTATTAGTTTAATTAGTTTAGCTGAAGAGAATGGTTAGAGCACTCTGTTGGTTTGAATCTTGTATCAGTGTGTGGTGTTGGGGGGAGATATCGGTATATATCTACATATGGTATTAAGTCATGTTGTTATAAGTCGGTTTATAATAACTCTACCGAATTCTTGTCTAAGAAAATACTTATTTAACTGAGGAGGTTAGTCGCTTATATTTGTTATTATAATATAAATGTTTTGATGAAAATGCGTTGTTGTTGTTTTTTTAACAAATTTTTTTTATTTAGACAAGATTAAATCTTTTTTAATAATTCATTGTTGTTCAGTTTGCTGCCCTTGTCAGTGAAGGAAGTCAAATTGTTAGTGTCAACAGTAATTTTTAAATATTTGTTTTCTCAATTTGCTGAAATCAAAATTCAAACATTGGCCTTTATAAATGGTTACAAATCAGATTTTGACACATGCAAAGGAAGAATACATTTGAAGGGTCATTTAAATCCAGTAAATCTGATGTGTCAACATTGTGGTGGTCAAGAGGTCGCATGCGTAGTAAGGTCATTCAAGAAGTATTGAACAAGACATTTATTAAATGTCCACCCATTTTGAAACTTCTTGTATCATAAAATCTGTTTATTTGATAATGGCTAATCTCCATCCGGATTTTAAGTGTTTCAATATTTATCAAAGCACAATAAGTTACTGTGTTTTTATGTAATGGGATAAAAAAAATATTCATACATGTGAATAGACCAAAAGGGCTTAATATGTCATGGTAATGATTCCATTGTTTGTCTGTTTTCTTGTAAACACTGGTGAATTTTAAATTTTTATCATTCTGATCCTGACCAAACTTGGAAAGAATGTTTATGTCCATTAGAGCTCAGGGAAGCTCTTGAACCAGCCATATTGGACCAGAATGGACAGTTATGGCCCTTGACTTATAAAAATGCTGATTTTTGTCTTGTTAAAATTGTAGCACCTTTAGTTTTTATCAGACATGCCCAAAGTTGGTTAGAATGATATTGACAATGATAGCTTGGATGAGTTCTTAAACCAACCACATTGGATCAGAATTACGGCCATTTGTTCATTGAAAAATGCTGATTTTTTTATTTGTTAACACTGTATGTGGGTAGGGGGCAGAGGAGGGAATAAAAAAAGGGTTCATGCTCAAAAAATTAATTGTGTCATGGTCACTATTACCGTAAATATTAGGTCAAGGTCAAGGCATTTGTTACTCCAAATAGACATATTTTTGCACAATTACTTAAGTTTCCTTTGTGATATATTTTGCTGTAATATACTGTATAGGTTTAAAACATAGAAAAATTGGTTGAAGATTGATGAGATAGAGGTAAATGGGCCAAGGTCAATGTTACTTAAAATAGAAAATTGTTTTCATTCAATAACTTAAGTTTCCTTTAAAATATTTTATGAAATTTGTGTGAGATTTCGTGTCCAACCTGTAACTTTGTCATGCATAAATGGATTTTATAAATACATGCTACAAATGATCATCATAACATGACAATGTGTTGCGAGTAAGACCCATAACTCAAAGGTCAAGGTCACACTTTGAGTTTGTTTGACAACACTATGAGTCTGTGTGAGATTTCATGTCCGGCCTGTAACTTTGTGATGCATAAATGGATTTTGTTAATACTTGCTACAAATGATCAACATAACATGACTACGTGTTGTGAGTAAGACCCACATCCGTACCTCAAAGGTCAAGGTCACATTTTGAGTTTGTTTGACAACACTTTGTGTCTGTGTGAGATTTCGTGTCTAAAATGTATCTTTTTTATGCATAAATGGATTTTATAAATACTTGCTGCAAATGATTAACATAACATGACGACGTGTTGTGAGTAAGACAGATACCTATACCTCAAAGGTCAAGGTCACACTTTGAGTTAGTTTGAGAACTTTGTCACCTATGGATTAATTTTAAAAATGCTTGACTCAATTCATCAGCATGGCATGATGAAGTGCCACACATAAAACTCACATGCATACCTCAAAGGTCAAGTTTACACTTTGAGTTTGTTTCATAACACTTTGAGTCTGTGAGATTTCATGTCCTTTCTGTAACTTTGTTATGTATAAATGGATTTTATAAATATTTGCTACAAATGATCAACATACCATCATGACGTGTGGCACTTAAACTCAGACTCCCACTTCAAAGGTCAAGGTCACAATTTCAGTCCGTTTGAGATTAAGTGTCCAGTCTGTAACTTTGTCACCTGTGGATACATTTTAAAAACACTTGGCTCAGTTGATCAACATGACATAATTAAGTGTCACATGTAAGACCAAGAACCTTTCCTCAAAGGTCACGGTCACACTTTCAATTTGTTTGATATTGCATGCCTGTAATTTTGTCTTTGACTTGGCTCAATTGATCAAGATGACATGACGACGTGCCACAAGTAAGACCTAGACCTATACCTCAAACTTGCTACAAATGATCAACATAGCATGACTATGTGTCGTGCGTAAGACCCATTTCCATACCTCAAAGGTCATGATCACACTGTGAGTTTGTATGACAACACTTTGAGTCTGTTTGAGATTTCAAGACCATCCTATAACTTTATGATACATGGAAGGATTTCAAAAACACTTGGCTCAATTTATTTATTGATCAACATGACATGATGGCGTGTCACATTAAAACTCCTAACTTTACTTCAAGCTCACACTTTCAGTTTGTTTGATATTTCATTTCTGATCTGTAACTTTGTCTTACATGGAGGGATTTTAAAATAGCTTGACACAAGTGACCGGCATGTCATGATGATGTGTCACCGGCATTTACCTGCTGGAATCCCCAAACCATTACATCAGATGTCAAGGTCAAGGTTACACAAAGGTCAAGGTCATGCTTTAATGTGAAAAAAACATGAAATTGAATGTCTAGTCTGAAATGTCAGTCCATTACTTTTGATATTCATGGATACATCGCTATTTATTATAACATATATTGATATTTTTACAGACCATTTGGGGGGCATGCGACACACACCAGTGACATTTCTTGTTTTATATATATATATTGGTTAAATTTGGTATTGGATTTTAAATCAGTTCAAGGTCAGAAAAAAGTTTACTCCTGCCACAGGACCTGTTCCCAAGAAATTTGTCTGGGATGTTTATGATCATAAAATCTTTAAAGTAATTTTTGAAAAGATTAGACCATTAAATAAACAAGTAGAGCAATATAGGTGCTATTGGGTGATTTGTTCTTCAGTAACTATCATTGTTAAATGTTGTCAATTATTTTAGAATGTATCTATGTAATTATCTTTTGTTTTTTAGGAACCATTGACCTCTATTGTAATTCCTGGGTCTTCACTGCATCAACCCATTACGGACACAGATGTTAACGCTACAACGACCACTGCTGCACCAGACGAAATTGTCAACTTTCAGTTCATCTGGTACCATAACTCAAACCTATTTCCAGTGGCAACCAATCACCATGATGATCCTGAATTGAAAGGCAAAACTTGGAATGTTGTCACAGGCGTGATCTCTGCCACTCTGTGTAAGTAGAGAAGGTCATTTGAGGGTGGATATCATCTCAGAATTGTATGTGATGAGGATTACAATTGAAATAAGCCCTGCCTGTTTTATTTTTGTAAGCAGTTGATACAAGCACACAAACAGAACATGCCATGAAACATTCTAGTCAGCAGCCATTTTGTTTGTAATATATTTCAAGCAATTGATATAAGCCTTCAAGGTTTAGAAAATAAGAATCTAATATGGGTTTGAGGTCAGATAGAAAATTCTGTCTGGAGGGATAACTGTTTTGGTTGGAACGAGGCTGAAAAAGCCATGAATGGTTCTTTTTCTTGCATACCAAACACTTTGATCAATTATTTTAACTTAATTCATCATTATATTTCTTTACAACCATCGCTTTTATGACATTAAATTATACAATTTACATCATATATTTTATAAAATTGCAGGTATCCTTATCTGTTATGCAAGAAAATCAAATCTCACAAGCAATTATCAAGTATCATATGAAAATAAAATACCACACTCTTCAAAAGTTAAAAAATATAAAGTACTTGTGTATTTGTAAAGTAGATAAATGTTTAATATTGTAGGAATACCCAGTCATTTAAACTTATTTTTTTGCAATGTTATATATATAAATACAACTGATTAGAATGAAATTTAAAACAAAACGGGTTATTAAGATAGAGCTAAACCCCTGCAAGGGAAAACATTAGAAACTATTTATAGGTGATAATAGGAAAGATATAGTTAAGGTGTGTAGAGATATGTAACTATGGCCGCCAGATGTAATTGTTAGCACAGGTGAGCGACATCGCAGGTGGCACAGGCAGGTAATGAACCAGGTAAATGTTTGTATGGAAATCAGATAGGATTGCTGGTTTAATTGGAAGAAATTATAATTTAAACAGAGCTGCATGCAATGCAGATATGTTTACATTGGCCCGGGAAATTAATACTCTATGTAAGTTGAACATTAATTACTTTATATTCTGTAATAGGTTTATTTACACTGGATTGAATTTATTATTTCCCTTAGATAACTGATGTTTCTGTTCATACATTCATACATACTGTCTTCCTAGTATTTAAGGCGTCCGCCTCTGAAGTGGGAGGTCGAAGGTTCGTATCCTGGTGGAAGCACTTGGATTTTTTCTGATGTGGTCGGTTGCTCACCCAGCAGCTAGTTGAATTGAGGGGTACCGAATATCTAACAGCCTGACACCTGGCAATGCTAGCTTTCGGGAAGTAACTGTGTACGACATAAAGGTGTCTCATAAGCCCAGTGTGGTTGGCCCTTACAATAGGGGTGACACTATAATAAACAAACACTTTACATTTACATTTACATACAGACTACAGTAACATCTAGTTATAAGCCATTACCAAATTGATGTTGACTGTTAAAAAACGTATGCTTTAAACATAATTAGCGAGTTACATATATTACAGAAGTGTGTTTGAATAATTATACATCTAATATTATGCTAGTAGTTTTGTATGTCAACCTTGTATGCTGCTTTAGAGATAGTTGGTTTGAGTTCCCTGACCAAGTCATACCAGACTTGAAATAAAAACATTGTACCTTCTGTACTTGACGCTCAACATTTAGAAAGGAGTCAGTAACAAGCTGGGTGAGGTATCATACCATGTGTCTGCGATAAAATATTTCAGAAGTTGTAATGTTGTCTCAAGCACAAACCATTCTATATGACTGAAAGATGGTAAAATATTTCAATTTTTATTTCTCGGCAACATTTACATCATTATCAAAATCAGTTACTGCAGTGAGGTATAAAATGTTTACTCAACATATTATGAAAGTGAAACATTCTCATTTACCCTTGAATAAAGCTTGTCTCTATTTTCCAGTATAAAATTTATATACAGACAGTATACCTGTAACAGGATGATAAAAATATTCAGCCAATCCAGGACTGGAACTAAGGACATTTCAATTACAGAGTGAATGCTAGATACCAACTGAGATAGCCTGACTGCTTCCATACGTTTCTCTCCTAACAAGTTACATACTGACATACCATTGAAAACACATTTATAAAGCTTAAAATCTTTGCCAGAAATGTACACTTTGGGATTCTCTTACTTTGCACGTACATGTATTACATATAAGTTCATATCAGTTCATATCTCATAAACTTTCAACAAGTCCATTTCTTAAATATTGACAAGTGAAAATTTCTGTTGAAAAAAAAAAAGGTCTATGATTTATGCTTCAAGATAAATTTGTCGTCTTGTCCTTTGAAATCAATTCAGTTTTAAGACTTTCAATTCATTGGCTGCTATTACAATGGTAGAGCATGTAAGTAAATACAAAAAAGTTTATTAAACTTTGTTTTCTTATTTGCTATATCTTATGTAGACAATTATAGTTATGGACAAGCAAAGTTTTGCCAGTTTTCGTCACCCCTAAATATATATCGAGAGTCCAAGGATAGCGCTACCTTCTCAAACATTTGTGTTTTTTTCAAATCATTGTTTCTGTTTTTCTTTGTTTCAGCTGATCCACTTGTGAATCTCACAGACCCCGTGGAACTTGTGTTTGAGGTTCCCGAGACTTCCAAACATTTGATAGCAGCATATTGGGATTTTCAAGCCAATGGTACATGTTCCTTTCTTCCTTATATTAAAGATGTAAAAACATTAAAAACTTTTTGAAAAATTTATGGAGGGAAGCCATAAATTAAGGAATACTTCTGATATGCAAATAACAGCTGGCCTTTTTGCATATTATTTTTTCAAATAAGAAACCTGCAGCACTCCTGCTGTTTTGAAAATGTGAGAATAACATTTAGCCAGTTCCAAACTTACAATTGCTTATTGTGTAAAGGTGTAATATATTAATCCATTTTATTTATTTGTTATAATATGAAGTTCAAATGTGACACTTGATATTGTATGGGAAACGAGGCATCTTAGTTACCACCTCGAAATGTCATATGCAAGAAAATCTAAAACAATTGCGTACAAAAAATGGATAACAATAAAATCAAATCAAGTCTATTACAAATACAATGATGATACACAAAAGTGAATTTGGAATTTTATAGCATTCATTTATAAGCACAATATTATATATATACCTTATATTGCTTCAGGAGGTTTTGGTGACTGGCGCACAGATGGTTGTTCTATTGTGGACCAGTCTAAAGCATTAGTCACTGTACATTGTGATCATCTCACAGCTTTTGCTATACTGGAGGTAAATACTGACTAGTATTTTGTTTTTGCATGTAATGTCACTAAAGAAGTAAAAATATAACATACACAGTTGTAGATCAAATAACTGGTGTTATTAAAATATCAGGAAATGCAGTTTGTTATGAAAACAAAGTAAACCCTATGTGGAATATACTAAGGGCTAACAAAAGATCAGTTAACCTAATCACTTTTTTTTTTTTAGAAGGTTAACCAGTATTCGAGCACACCCATCTCTGCTAGTAACTGACATCTCTCCCACTTCAATCAGTGGTGGGAGACGAATGATAATGAGACTCAATGTCTTATATCAATCATCAAGGACACTATGGCATGGCAGGGACTCAAACTCCTGACCCCCGGATTGATAGTCAAGACGCATTATCGACTGAGTTAACCGGGCCCGTCTAGGGATTGATTACAAAATGAATGTTACAGTAGTATTGGTTAAAACATGCTGCAGTGATATTTTGAAAGGACTGAAAAATACAGATTACATAACATACATCTTATAGATATCAAGTTATTGGACGGAAAATAATCTAATACAGTTACTCTCCGTATCAAGTAGTATTGTCACTGAATGTAATTGAAGAATGGGATACAAGTTATTGCATTTGACCCTGAGTATCATGTGTTACAGGTCATAGGTCACTAACTTGCATTATCATCATCATATATGCTCATCTGTCTATTAAACATTTTTTTCTTAGGTTACTAACTGTTGTGATATATTTATAATACAGCAAGTTGATGTGTATGTAACAATACAGGGCCCTTTGTTTTCTCTGTGGCTGAGTGGTCCAAGGGTTGGTTGCATCATATTTTTCCTCAAGGCTTTAAGTCAAACTTGGACCATAAAACTTTATGAGAATGTTTACTAGTTCTGGAAGGATGCTGGTTCCTATCTTTTTATTCCAAGAAACCTTCCTCCACCAATAAAACTGGATATGACATAATATGACCTGTTATATGTTGAAAATGATGTTTAACCCCCCCATTCATTGTGGTGCTTCTCTATTAATGGATCATTCATATTTACAGGACCAGAGTGTGGTACGTGTAAACATGTTCCAGATGATGGAGATAGTCGTGTACATCGGCAGTTGTGTCTGTCTTCTCTGCCTGATGGCTGTAATCATAACATATGTCTCCTGCTTCAGGTAAGGATTTATGTCTATCCTTGCATTTGCGTGCTGTCTTCAATTGTCAGTTATTGGACACCATTTTTGCAATTATATTTACTTATATGGTCCATAAAATACCGTTGAGCGTCTATATTTATCAGTATTGTCTATAAAGACTGCTTAGCATCTGTTTTTGTCAGTATTGTCTATAAACACCATTAAGCATCTGTATTTATTATAATTGTCTATATACACTGTTTAGCATCTATATTTATCATTGTCTATAAACATTGTTTAGCATCTATATTTATCAGTATTGTCTTTAAACACTGTTTAGCATCTATAGTTATCAGTATTGTCTATAAGCACCATTTAGCATCTTTATTTATCAGTATTGTCTTTAAACACTGTTCAGCATCTATATTTGTCAGTATTGTCTATAAACACCATTTAGCATCTATATTTATCAGTACTGTCTATAAACACTGTTTAGCATCTATAGTTATCAGTATTGTCTATAAACACCATTTAGCATCTAAATTTATCAGTATTGTCTATAAACACCATTTAGCATCTATATTTATCAGTATTGTCTATAATCACTGTTTAGCATCTATATTTATCAGTAGCATTTGTACACATTATTTTGCATTTCCTTTTAACAGATTTCTGAATGTTCCACGTAAGATGAAACACTCTGTAATCAACATCTGCGTAAGTGTCCTACTGTTGATCATTTGTTTCACGATGGGCATCAAGCGTACGGACCAGGAGAAGGCGTGTCAGATAGTGGGCATTGTGTTACATTACCTTTCACTTGTGGCCATGTTCTGGTTCACAGTCACCTCCAGGTAAGAGGATTTGATTTTTATTTAATACTTTTTGATAAGTTATATTATAGAGATATCTCATGAACACTGAAATTGGCATGCTTGAAATAGAGTCTCTAACAAGAGTGCCTATTTCGTATTGAATTCATGAAAGGAGTTAAGTGGTATGATTCAAGGCTTTTTCTTTTGAATTTTTCACTGAAACTATGGGAAAATATGAGATACCTGTTTACAGTTACAAAACAATTGTATCCGAGGACGATTGTTTTCTATCGGAACCTCAAATAAACGCAAGATTCTTATAGTCATGTGCTAGTAAACTTATTTATTTTACATCAGTTGCGATACAAGTTGTTACAACTTACACAAATCATGCTAGACGTCTTCATGGCTACAACCAATACTAAGCATGTTACAACTTACACAAATCATGCTAGACGTCTTCCTGGCTAGAACCAATACTAAGCGTGTTACAACTTACACAAATCATGCTAGACGTCTTCCTGGCTAAAACCAATACTAAGCATGTTACAACTTACACAAATTATGCTAGACGTCTTCCTGGCTACAACCAATACTAAGCATGTTACAACTTACACAAATCATGCTAGACGTCTTCCTGACTACAACCAATACTAGGCATGTTACAACTTACACAAATCATTCTAGGCGTTTTCCTTGCTACAACCAATACTAAGAATGTGCGGATAAAGTATCTTGTAAGGTGTTTAGCATCACTTTCACCAATTTTTCAGTCATATCTGGTACCACTGTCGGTTTGAGACAGTAATTATGTGCTGCCATATTGAAGTGTCAGACATGTGGTACAACACATAGCCCAGTCACATTTTTCTGTTGCCAGGTAGTTGAGTTCAAACCTCCTTACTAACATACAAATGTTGACATTTTACATCAGATCAATATTAAAAGAGTTTACAAATTTAAAAGTTTTCAAAATTGCAAAAATGTGTGGAAATGCATATTTTATAAATCTCAAATGGTTGAATTCAAGTTTGTGATTGCAGCAGTGGTCTAGTAGTCTAACACAAGGTAGTGGGTTCGATCCCCAGTCAGTCATACTAAAGACTTGAAAATGGTACTAGAAAATTCCTTGCTTTAAGCTCACATATTGGAAAATAGTTCTAGGTCCAGTCGGCCCGGTATCAGTATAATGTGACTGGGTGAGATATCATACCATGTGTCTGCGGCATGATACTCCAGTGTGGCAGTGCTTAGACTACTGTCTCAAGTAAACAATATTGTGATATGACTAAAAAATTGTTGAAATAGATGTTTAACTCCACACAAACAAAAATTACGTCTTTTTTTTTTCAGGACATTTATTGTTATCTGTATGCATCCATGTACCGATATTAAATGAATACATGTACTATAATATGTAATCAACTTTAAATATTTTTCTTGTAAAACCTTCATTTATGTAACAAAATTCAAAGATGAATAATGTTGGTGTTGTGGTAATATTTATTTCTGATACATTAATCTAATAGACTGGGAAGCTTCAGCAAATTATATCCATAAAACAAACAACAGAAACCATCTTTAAATGGATACTTTGTAATAAATATAACTCCAGTATATGGTGAATAATAACCATTTTATTTTACAGCAACATGCTGAAGAAGTTCACAAAAGCTGAGAAGCCACCACCTCCACCTATAGATCTGCCCATGCCTCTACCCCCTAAGCCTATGATACGATTCTACCTGTTAGCGTGGGGCGTTCCATCAATCATATGTGGGATAACTGCTGCAGTTAGCTTTGAGTTCTACGATGAGGATGAATAGTAAGTTTCTGTTTCTGCTTTACCAGTCTTCTCAAAAATCATGATTTTATACCTTCATCTGTACCATCAAGAATTAATTTTTAATAAGCTTCCTAGGTCTTTTGTCTACACAGTGTAAAATAAGGTTTACGAAAAATAAAACACTATTTCTTGTAAGAGCATAATTATGTTACATGTACAAACAGGTTATAACTGTTACTTTGCCTGATCATATTACATATGTAATCAAATATTACTGTTACATACGTAATCAAATATAACTGTTACATGCACAATCAGATACAACTATCACATGTGAAATCAGATATTATTTCATGTACACGTACAATTAAAACAGGAACAATCATATCAAATCTAAGACAAAATTATGATCTATTAAAAGAACCAATTAGATCCATTTCAGTTAATATGTTTTTTTTTTGTTTTCTATGAAACTTTAAAATTGTTTTTTATATTTCAGCTGTTTTCTGGAGTGGGAGCCTGGGCTAGGTGCGCTTATCGGCCCGGTTGGCTTTCTCTTGCTGCTGAATTTGTTCTTCTTCATTCGCATTTCATGCGTGATACACAGTTCAACTGGTCCTTTGTTGAATCTCGAGGAGACACAAGAACTACACATCACTGACATAGAAATGACTTCAAATCAGGACCGGATAGAGACCCAGTCCATGACGTCACAGACGAGTACAAAATCGTCAGTTTCAAGTGTGATGGATTTCGAAAGACGTCCATTAACACAATTACGTGCCTTAGCAGCTATTTTGGTCTTATATATCGTGTCTTGGATTTGTGGTGCTATAGCTGTGGCCAAGCCATTTAGTGTTATTCCTTACCAGGAGGTTATTTTTAGTTACTTATACGGGGTGTTTTGTGCAATTCTTGGATTATTTATGCTGATTTATTACTGTTTGACTCGTAAAGACTCGCGTACAAGCTGGAAAAGATTTTTTCTTTGTGAGCAGCAGACCGTTTTCACTACAGGTCACATAGTTGAAAATTCAGTGCCGCAGTCTAATGGTCATGTGACAAGAGGAAGCGGTACTGATATTTCTGACTGCAATAAACTTAACACAACAGTTGTGACAAATCACATAAACCATGTGAAAAATACGGATGACGAGTCATCCTTAAATCTAGTCCCATCAAAACCAGCTTCTCTTACAGATAGCTCTATAAATACCAGCATAAACGATGCAACTGCTGCTGGATTTTACAACCCAAGACAAAATGGAGTTGCCAAAAAGTTCTGGGAAAAGAAAAACAAACACAACTCGAAGTTTCTAACAAAAGAAATGACAAAAAGTTTAAACATTAATAACATGTCGGAAAGCGACAGCAATTTTTCAGGTAATGAGCGCCCGCTACCAAGAGGTACTCGTAATGGGTATAGCAGCGATGGAAATACAGGTGTTCCTCGGATGAACATGGATCTTCATATTCTCCCAAATGGCCAAGAATCTGATGCACCAAGTACCCGTTCTCCAGACCAGTCCCAGTTACCACCCAGCTATAATTCTGTTATTTCTGGTGTGACTACCACAATGTATAATCCCATGTTGCAACAGGAGCAGCCACCGCAGAGTCTTGTGGGAAGCCCAAACTGCAGTATCGTATCGTACACAAGTTCTCAAATAGTACCTCACCACACAAGAACATCTAGTTCGTCCTCCCTTGGGACCCGTAACCAAGTGAACAACTACAATAGTGCTTTTTCAATTGTACCACCCCGTAATAATACACTTCCTCGACAGGGGAAGCCACTCTCGCCATCTGCTCCGTCAAGTCCGGAGCGAGATGTACCAGGTGAACAAATGGTTTCTGGTGTGCCGAGTTCTGTGGCTCGCCTTGGAGACTTTGATGGATCAAGTCAAGTGAGCAGCTCACTGAGTCATGAGCGACAGCGGTCACCACGACCTAATGAACTTCAGTACATGTCTGGATATTCTAGTCCACCAGATGGTAGTTATAGTAACCAATCCTCTATGTATAAACAATATGGCCTTATTGATGGGCGCCCAGTACCTAATCAGCCCGGAAATGGGATCATAACCCAAGCATCATCCCAGTCTCAGCAACAGATGAGAAATAGGACAAATTCTGGTGGATATAGTTCTGACAATAGCAGCAGATTTAGAATGAAACTTGAAAACAATTTTGTGCAACAAGTTGAGCAACGTATACCTCAGGTGGGTTCCCATGGCAACAGCCAGGGTAACTCCAACCATGTCAATTCAAATCATTTAAATACAAATCATAATGTGAATTATAACAATACTAATTCAAACCATGCTGTCAACAATCATGTGACTGGAAAACCGCCCATTTCGCCGGTTTCTGACAGTGACAATAACATGGGCCGGGTAACATTCCCGGACTCCGACAGTCAAATACATTACAAGCGCCATCGGCACAATGATTCCGACCATAACTCGGAGCCAACGTCTCAGTCCCATCACAAACACAGTCAAAAGGGGCGTGACGCTCACAAACACTCTAAGCATCGTGGTATGACAAAACAGAGGTCATTAGATTGGGATGAACAGTTCAAAGACAAAAAATCCCCGTCAAATTCTTTACCATACGCGTATGTGAACCATAATTACACTGAACGTGTGTTACAAAAATTAACAAATATGGCGGTGAGCGAGCACATTGACCCGAAAAGTAAAGCTTTTTGGGTACCTAGATCTTCTAGTAGTTATAATGAGATTGTTAGAGAGGAAGGTGTTCATCTGTGTGAAGACTCCTCAACGTCAAGTTCTGATGACGATGACGACAGTTTGGATAACATCTGGGTGTTACAGAAGGAAAAGAAACACAAAAAGGACAAGAAAGAGACGAGCGTTTAGTGTTTATTTGTATTGTAACAGTTTGCTATAAACTAAGTTATTCATTTAGAACTTAATTGTGTATAGAAACAAAACATGTGTTAGAGAGAGGGAGTGATCGAGCGAATAGGGACAGAATTAAGTATATTATTTACATTTTCAAAATTTTAGGTTACTAAAAGAATGTCACGAGTGTGGTCTAACAGTGTTGTAATAGAAATAAACTTCATGCATCAGTTAGGCCCAATTATTTAACAGGAAAAAAAAGTTGTAAGATATTTTTTCTTTCCCTGAAACCACAGATGCTTTAGCTTTCATATATTGCACAAATATATACGGTCAGTGATCAATTAAAATCAATAATTACCAGTGAAAGCTGGATAAAAAACAGTCATTGGTTGTGAATTCTACAATTGATAGTACAATATTTATTGGGTTTTTTTCAAGTAAATTTTAAATTAAAATCTCAATATCAAAATTGTTGTCCTTTGGATAGTAAATCTATCTCTGATAACTTACACTAATAAATACATGTACATTGTTACAGGTAAAATGATAATACAGGACTTGATATACTGAAAGTGTGAAAAATACAAAATTCTTAAAATAAGGTAATTTCTTTAATTTCGATCTCGTATTGTACATTTATTTTGACCCCAATAGAAATATGACCCTCACCCCTTATTGTAAAATAACCCCCCTGATTTATCATCCTTATCTCTATTTTAGTCAACTTTATCATATGTTAAGGACAAAATATTAATTTTGGATACATCTTTGAGAAATTACCGGAGAAAAAAATTATATGAAGTTGGGTGGGTGGGGGTGTCACTTTACTATGTACCCTGAATTAAATGATGTCTATCTACATACAATAACAGAAAAAATGAATAAATAAAAATGTTTTAGTTCCAGTGGTAACTATATATTGCAAACCGCAGCTTTAATTTGAATTATCTTTACTTATTGTAGCTCGATTGTGAAGTAAGCTTAGAGCATTTGTGAATTGCTGTCGGATCCGTTTTCTGGACTGGAACTGAGCATGGTATTTGAGAGCTATTGATTTGTACTAAATTTTTTATCATTTCAATCAATAGTTTTTTTTATCTCAGTTGAGTTTTAGAGTCATTTCTTTGATTTAAGTATTTTTAATTGCAGTTCATTTTATTGCAATGATGTTATTTGTGTGTTACCAGTAAAGATGTTCAGAAGGTGCTTTTTTTGTTGTGAAGAAGTTTGTCACTATTTTAGACAAACGTGTTGTGAAATGGCAGGACCAGAGATTTTTGTATTATATTTCTGTATTTGTATTGGCATATATATATATGTGTAAATATATATGTATGCTGGTTTGATTCATGTTTGGTGTTATCACATTTTAAGCCTATTTATACATCATTTAAAAAAATCTTGAAAATAATTTTACCTGGAAATAATGTTGTCTTATTCTGAAGCTTAGGTTTTACAGTAGACTCTTATGTCTGCCTTTGTATATAGACAAGATTTATATCATAATATTTACAATCTGGTCTACATAAAATATAAAGATTAATTGTATTTTATTTCCTAATGAAAAAAGTAAACAGCTGGGCGGAGGTAAAAAGGACCAGTTTTCATTTCATTCATTGCAAAATCTTGTTTTGCTGGTTCAACATCACCTTTCATGTTAGTTTCATGTGACATTTGCCCAAAGTTGCCATAGAAATGCAGTGCACTCACTCAGTGTTTTAACAAAGTGTTTTAATTATGGCATTGGCTTTGCATTTTAATGCATTTAATCAAGGACTTATATAGAAGGATAGTAAACTTGCATCTCCTGTTTAATTGTTGATAAAATAGCACACAAAGGATTAATTATTTGATAAATAATCATTCATAATTTACAGGGAACTGATTTCTTGTACATAAAATGTAAATTGTATGTAATCTTTGATGATTTAAAATGTTTTAATTACTAAATATGATCTTGAATTAAAGATACATGACTATTGAGGTTTGAAATAAAATTTCTCATAATTTGTTGTTATTTTAGCTGGGTATACAAATTTTGAAATCCGAAATACTTAAATAATATTAATTAAATACATGTTACAGTGTGTACATAACCTACTAGGAGAGGAATTTATGTAAGCAATTTGGTTAGCTCAGATGGTAGAGCATTCGCCCTGTAAGCAAAGGGTCCTGGGATAGAGTACTGGACTGGTTGCATATTTTTCTCATCCTGTAACATACAAATTGCTGGGAATGGTATTGATTTGATGAGAGTTTCATTCTGCAATGTAAGAACTTTGATTTGTGTTCCTGCAATGAATGGAAGTTAAGATAATTGAAAACGAGATAATGCGAGATTTAACATGAATACGCGAGCATTCCCAAAATGTCAGTCAGTTGTCTTTCCTTTTCTATATAATTCCTTGATATAATCTGCTTGTTTAATATCAAAATCGGAAAATAATGTAATAGCTTTATCTGCAACAGTTAGAAAATATAATGTAAATATAACGATTAACAGCACAAACCAAGATCAGGTTGAGTGAGTTAATCTAACTCTGGTCTAAATTGTATTGCAAATGGTACAAAGGTTTTAATGGTGGACATATAATAACTTGCATATATGCAAATTTAAATTTAACTTTATGAAGAATACTTTTAATTTTTAAGATACAGAGAATAATTGTTGGTTACGGTGAAATGTAATTTTTTATAGTGAGGATTGATGTGGTATGGTCACAAATGGCCACATGTGGTGCAGCCATGAGTGAGCCAACCAGTTTCAGTGTTCACAGGTGAAATTTAATTTGATATTTCAACAATGATGTTTTTATTTTTATTTTATGATTTAAAATACCATTTTAATTCACTGTTTTTAACAGAGAAATGTTCAAAACTAAATCACAAAGATATTTCTATAATCCATCAAAAATAAATATTTGCTTTGCAAAGCTTTGCATGAGGCTGGGAGATTTAAGTTTATACTGTTTCACGTTCTGAGCAATTGTCGATTCTTGATCTATTTTAGAAATACCGTTCATTGCTTCAAATAAACAAATTGTAGTCACTATTGGCTTAAAATCATTTTATAATTTTATCTGCCAGGAAGAGATCACTTAAACAATTATATTTAAATGGTTTAAATTGGTTTAATATTAAGTTTCTGATTGTCATAATTAATTATGTATGATGCTGTCACAATTTGGTCCGACAATGTCACAATTTAATATGACAATGTCACAAATTGGTATGACAATGTTGTAATTTTGAATGATGCTGTCACAATTTGGTCTGACAATGTCACTATTTAGAGTATAATGCTGTCACAATTTGGTATGACAATATCATAATTTTGTATGATGCTGTCACTATTTGGTTTTCAATGTCACTATTTAGGGTATATTGCTGTCACAATTTGGTTTGACAATGTCACAATTTGGTATGACATTCTCGCAATTTGGTATGGCAATGTCACAATTTGGTATGACAATGTCACAGTTTGGGGTATGATGCTGTCACAATTTGGTATGACAATGTCGTAATTTTATATGATGCTGTCACAATTTAATATGACAATGTCACGATTTGGGATATGGTGCTGTCACAACTTGGTCTGACAATGTAACAATTTGGTATGACAATGTCATCATTTTGTATAATGCTGTCACATTTTAGTATGACAATAGCACAATTTGATATGACACTGTCATAATTACACATGATGCTGTCACAATTTGGTCTAACAATGTCATAATTTGGTACAACAATGTCATAATTTTGTATGATGCTGTCACAGTTTGGTATGACAATGTCACAATTTGGGGTATGATGCTGTCACAATTTGGTCTGACAATATCATTATTTGGTTTCACAATGTCACAATTTGGTATGATACTGTCACAATTTGAAATGACAATATCATTATTTGGTTTCACAAAGTCACAATTTGGTATGATACTGTCACAATTTGAAATGACAATATCATTATTTGGTATGATACTGTCACAATTTGGTATGATACTGTCACAATTTGGTATGACAATATCATTATTTGGTATGATACTGTCACAATTTGGTATGATACTTTCACAATTTGGTATGATACTGTCACAATTTGGTATGGTAATATCATTATTTGGTTTCACAATTTGGTATGATACTGTCACAATTTGGTATGACAATATCATTATTTGGTCACAATGGCACAATTTGGTATGACAATGTTTGATGATGTCATCAATAATTGTGTTACAGTGAACTCATTCTATATTTGTGTTAAAATGTGCCAAAATCTCACATGCTGTCTTGTATGACAAATATCAAATTGATCTTTATCTTATATTTAATCAGCTACACACTCAATATTTAATTACATAAAACCTTTCAGAAGATATTGATCAGAAACAATAATTTTAAAGAAACTGATTTTTTATAATGATATAGCTACATAATGATACAGTTGTAAGTTTGAAATAAACAGCTGTTGAATTGCATAGCTGTACGTTGGAAAAAAAACAGCTGTTGAATTACATGGCTGTAAGTTAGAAATTAGCTATTTCCAGTAAAAATGCTATATCTGTTGAATGCTACAATGCAAATTGGAAGTAAGAAAAGGTTAGTTACATTGTGAATTGTTGCATGGCACAGCGATAAGTTATCAAGTAACAGTTATTGTATAGAACTATTGAAATTTATGTATGAATCTTGCGCCCTTGTGTAAATTTGTATTACATTATAGTTGCCGTTTACATGTTGGTACATTGTGAACAAAATTGTGTAGGTTTTCACCCACCATGTAAAGTTTATCGCCAGTGGCATGCAGGTTCATTTAGTAGCATGTGTGTGCAACAGTATTTGTAACCACATTATTTCTGTGTAAGTGACTGGTAACAAAGCCCTCATTTCATTTTTTTATGGAATTGTAAGGAGTTTTTAATATGTGTTCCAAGCAGAAATAAAATCAGTGACATACAGTGTAGGTATACATCACTGATAAAATATAGTTTACCTTGCACTGCAGGGGAGGTTGTTCTATTGTATATACTATCTGCAGTAGTGACTAAGTGTCCCCTGTCAGATATTTAAAATATTGTGTAATAAATAATTGTAATTTTGTTGAGCATTGAGTAAATATGTGCAAAAATACTATGTGTTCCAGTGTTTCGTAAAATGATGTAAAAATATTGATAATTTTTTTTTTTCAATATATTGATTTAAATATCTTATAAAAAGAAATCTATTAAATAAAAAGAGTGAAAATTTTTCCTAAAAATGTATATATACTCTTACCCACAATCAGGTGTTAAATGGTTCATTTTATGGTTGTATTAACTGCTCTTTTAATACTTAGCAGTTCTTACAATGCCATTATAAATTAATTGCTAGATTATCTTCCAATTTTTTCTTAAAAAGGGGGAGGGTTAGAGGATCTTATTTTTTATTATTTTTTTTTTATTATTTTTTTTGTTATTTAAAAAAAATCATGAAAATAAAAAGGGTCAAGGTGGCATGAAAATTATGGTGTGGATGGGGATGATAATCTAGCAATTAATTTATTATTGTCTTATAATAACATTTTTAAAAAGATATAGCATTTTTTAAAGAAAAGACATACTTTATTTTGATTCTAAACACAGAACGAAACGGACAAATGGCAATTCATAATTTTGTTTAATTTTCACATGACTCTGTTTCTGGGAATAATACATCTGCAAGATACAAATAACACTTCAGTATGTGTGAAGGTACTTAATTTTGTTTCTATCTGAAAATAGTGAAATAACACGACATCATTTAATAATTATGTTCATGATCTTATGTGACAAAAAATGTAACAAATATTTGATTTCCTTCCATTTTTTATAAGTAGGATAGAAAAAAGTCAAAAGAAATACTAATTTATGTTTTTATAAGAATTTTTATTGATATTTTCAGAACTAGCGTGACTCTACTAAAGAAACGTTTATAATATCTTCAGTATGACGTTTCAGTTAGTAATGCTAAGAAGTATGGTAATGTGTTCATATATGTAAACATATGTTTGGTGCATGAACATATGTAAACTTTGATTTGATGTAAATTGATGTTATATACTGGAAGATGGTGAATTTGAGTCATATAGCCTACCATGAACAAATTTCATCTTCTAGATTATCCTGATGTTGAATGTCCATTATTGTGCATTGAATAGGAAAGCCATTTTATTACTACTTTTTGTACTAGATGTATAATTATTATGCATATGTGTTATTATATACATTATTGTAAAAAACCTTATTTATTAGATATGATGAAAATATAGTTGATTTACTTATGTCTGCAAGATTTACCTTATCTATGTAACAAATTCATGAAATAAATGTTTTGACATGTTTATTTATGTTTTTTCTGTTTTCATTCTTAATTCCAAATTCACTGGCAGATGAAACAAGGTAATCTATACTTTTAAGGAAGCATCACCTGTATGTTTGATATTTTTAAGATAAAATATTAATCACTGATTATTTAAATGCTATCATATAAATTAAGTTATTTTATGAACTATTTGTTCAGAAACATGATTGTGTTGTTGATTAAATCGTGTCCAGCTCTAAATGCTACAACAACAACAACTATCCTTAATCTGATAAATCCTGAGTGGCAGTAACAAATCTTTGTACTTCCGGTATCAGTGAAGTGTGTTCCAAAACTATCCGGAATTGGTTTCACTAAAATCAAATCATGAATACAATTGTTTATAGACAACCTTTTTAAACACTTATTTCTAGAAAGTAACATGTGTTGTAGATAATTGCACCAATTTCTTCGAAAAACATGGGTTTCTTTCAGACTAGGAACTGTTTGATCATTTTGTGGACATAACATGTATAGGCAAGGCTTCTTTGAAGAAAGTAGCAAATGATCGTTAATGTGCAGCTGACATTCGTTTGAAAGAAGACAGTTTAATCCATTAGTTTAAACATATTTATTTTACATTGATTGTTCAATAATTTCTTACAACTTAAGATAAAACACTCTCATATTCTTCCTTGGTAGAACCTGGCAGCATATTTAAAGATCCACCACCTATAACTTTCTGTTCAGTAAATGATGGAAAGTTTATTGAATTACAATGAGGAATGTCCCATTTGAAGGTAATTGACGATTTCCTCCTTATGACTTAGACATTTTCTGTTTTATTTGTCAGTGTTCCAGCATAACCAATATTGACCAATTAGTGACTTTACCGCAGGCCGCAATTTAGTATTTGTTCAACAAAATTAAAGAATTTTACACTACAGAGACAAAATACAGTATAAGTTATTGAACAGAATAACCTTAATATATGATATTTGATATAAATGTGCAATTTTACTGCTGAGATAAAAATAATATAAGGTACATTTACTATGTTTGATACTTTGTATAAGCATACACCTTAATTAGGTCCTGTGATGTTTTAAGTACAAATTCGTCGACTGTAAATAAAGGAGTCGCCGTTAGGGGCACCTGTAAAATAAAACGTCATGAATTAATTAGCTTAAATTTTTCATTTTATTTGTAATTTGAATTATATACAATTCATAACAATTGAATATTTATCAAACTGTGACATCATTCAAACTTTCAATTGAAGCAACTGACCAATCAACATGCTCAAATGTGTTTTTTCCAATATTGCTATTTAACGGACCCAACCCAATCAGGAGAGCTTGGTCCGTTCTACAGACTACTGCTTAGCAATAATTTTCATAATAAATAAGAATATATAATTCGACCAGGAGATAAAGCATCATTCAAAGGACAAAGAGTCATCACAACAACATTAAAACAATACCTAGTGTAATCATATTAAATACAGTACATACATTTACGAGAAATGACAACAGTCTAGAAATGATCAGTGTGATTAACAAAACCGTCAATAAGGTGCAGATGAAACCTACTTTACGTGTGCACCCAATCTCGTCCTCTCGTCACTTCTGTTCTATGTGTTAAATTCATAAATCACTTTAGTTATTTGTTATCAATACAGAAACTTATTTTTCAGTTTTGGCATTACAATACTCTTGCATGACAGGATACACTGACAGCGGCAAATGGAGCACTTCGCTTGGAGTTCAGGGCAAATTCAGAGCATTTATCTCCCCCGCTCCTTTATAAAGATTTGATATTGTTATTCTTAAGTTATTGTATGGAAACCCACAAAAATACGATTTTTCACAAATTAAAAGGACAAATGCAGATGCAACAACCCATAAATTTAGTCCGTGTTTTGTTATTATCAACATTGTATTAAAATTTCAAAATATCTGATTCTTAAGTTATTGCACGGAAACCCAAAAAGTGTCACAGATGGACGGAAATTACGCTTTTTTCACAAATCAAATGGGCACAATTCTACAACGCCACATGTCACAACTCCTAAAATTGCACTACTCCTGTGTTTTGTCATTTTAAAAATTGTATTAGAATTTTCAAAGGCAAATTTTAATGCATTCTTTAGTTATTGCAGGGAAACCAAAATGTGACGGATGGGCAGACCGGCAGGCAGGCGGGCGTTAGGGAGGGTTTACGAACAGACAGACCCAAATCAATGTCTCCCACTTTTCGCAAAGCGGTGTACAAAAAGTGGGTTAATACAAAAATTATTTAACACCAAACTTACTTGATCATGTACTGTGACGGTCAGCGAGGCTTTCACAGTATCGTCATCAGTAATGTTTAAAGTATGGTGGCATACTTCTGCCACCAATTATCCACATAACTAACGTAATAAGTTTCTAGTTAACCACTTAATTTTCGCGAAAAGTATCTAGTTACCTAGTTAACTAACACGATAAGTTTCCAATTAAGATAAATAACTTAACTAGAATAAAGTATGTTAGTGCCCATTACTGCCATCACTTATCCACATAACTAACGTAATAAGTTTCTAGTTAACCACTTAATTTTCGCGAAAAATATCTAGTTATCTAGTAAGCTAACAAGATAAGTTTCCAGTAAGATAAATATCTTGACGCGAAATGTTGCCTATTTACTGCTTTGCAACTGCCACCGCATATCCTGTTATACTAACTGGTTATCAAGATAAGATTCGTGTTACCACTTAGTAAACTGTATAACTAAATAAGTTTCATGTTGCCAGTTATTTAATATTCGGAATACATGGATTTTACCAAATAAATCATTCGCTATTTCCCAGAAAGCGCCATGGGCCGAGCAGATACGTGAAAACGGCATACACATGGTTGAGGTAAATTTATTTGTATGTTGTATGGATGTTCATTTTAGTTTTTAATGCTACAAACGTATATACTGTGTGTTTTCTAGTAATTATCTTTTAATTTTCACAGCCAAATTAGCTTGGTTTACCTTCCACCAGCCGGCACCCGGTATGACTAAACACCGGAAAGGGTCCCTTTCCGCGGAAAGGGCTTTTCTACAAGGAAAGGGCCTACAAACACATATTTTTCGTGCAAAGCACATGAAATGATTTTTAATCGTTTAGAAACATGTTTTAGGATATATCTGGGAGTTTTATAAATTTAATTTGAATTTTAAAGATTTTGCAGCAATAAAACTAATTATGACTCAAAAACGATTCTCTGCGGAAAGGGCCTTTTCTACACAGAAAGAGCTTTTCTACAAGGAAAGGGCCTACAAAACACATTTTTTTCGTGCCAAATCACATAAAATCGACTTTTAATCGTTTAAAAATATGTAAAAAAATATATCTAAGAGTTTATACATTTAAGTTGTATTTTTAGGATTTTGTAGCATTAAAACTAATTATTACTCGGTCTATGTCTCTGCTTGGCTCGGCTGTACAAAAAGAGCTTTTTTCTTCACAGAAAAGGTCTATAAAACACACTACCCTAGAAATTACGACTTTGCAGAATATGTTTGTTATCATCCGTAAGTGTGTAAACCAAAAATATTTAATATTTTGTAAATAAATTAATATTATAATAAATCTATATATTGTTTCATTTATGCTACATAAAGTTCATTCACTAATTATATAATGATGTTTGTCGACTATTAAAATACCGAGAGAGATTAACTCTCTGTATCCTGTTGATTGGTTGTGACAATATATAATTAAAATCCCGGTTCCTTTAAAATATCATGTCGTTTTCACACCTTGTGTTTTGTCCTTATCCTCTGCTTTTTATTGTTTATTAGATTATTGCACCTGGTTAATCGGCATGCAATTAACCGCAGGAACTGGTCACAAACTCTTTTTTAGTCAAGTTAAGTCAATATATTATA
The DNA here is from genome assembly GCA_029582155.1 of Panopea generosa. Classification (NCBI taxonomy): domain Eukaryota; kingdom Metazoa; phylum Mollusca; class Bivalvia; order Adapedonta; family Hiatellidae; genus Panopea; species Panopea generosa. The sequence continues at coordinate 52,309,949 of CM055908.1, forward strand.
AGCATAAACATATACATGTTCATCGCCATATGCATGGCTGTCATGACAGTACAATAATAAATATAAATATATATGGTCATATAGTATCTATATTGTACTACAATATATATACTACATGCCCCAGAGACTTAGACTATGTCTCTGCATGACCATAAATACTAAAAAAGAGTTTGTGACCAGTGCCTGTATATATTAAATTCCGCAATATGTCAGAAGAGTATATAACTGATTATTTTTTATTCAGTTTGCTAAATTAACAAAGGCCGGAGCGTATATAACATTGAGCGTGTCAGTTTAACTGTTCATCATAATAAACATATGCTATTGGCTTACAGTTCAATTTAAATCAATTTTTCAATTTTAATTGATTTAATAAAAGCGAACATACAAACGAAGTAGGCTTTCTACGTTTTCTTAGAAGCTAAATTTATTCACAAAATCACGTGGCTTTGGCTTATTCACAATAACAATTCATTTCCACCTAAAATACACTATGCCTTATGAAAGTTAGAACTTAGTAGTTACTTGTAATATATTTTATCGCATACAGTAGTAACATAGATTATATATTTTTATCACAACCTAGTGTAGTACATGCTGGCTGTAGTTTCTATGTACAAAACCATCTTGTGGCGAACAGCTTGTAAATATACAATGATATGATAATACAATAATGATATACAGATGGATAAATCTAAGAGAAAAATATGAATATATATATATATAAATGGTTGACATGTACATGTATATATCTGTAACTAACGTTGTAAGAACTTGTGACCCGACTAACTGTATATTTATGGCAATAAAATATGTTAAACCAAATATAAATGGCATTCATATCTAGAATGCGAAGGCAACGGTAACCATTACAACTACTTTAGGTTCAAATTAATTTCAACGGTCAATCAGTATCTAATTAACTATCATATTATAGAAGAAATAGGCGGGGCTTGTATGCATGGGCGGGAAGTACTTCAGGCTTTGACAAAATAACCAATTGCCGTATGTCATTCAGATCCTACGGAAGGCAACGCCGAGAGCATTTTGTGTCCGAGAACCAGGCTAGCACCAGGGGCGCGTTCGATTCATTGTCCAGAACATGTTCAGAAGATGGTCCAGAACAGTCATCAATCGAATGTAAAGGAACAGAAAATGTGAAATCAAAATAGCACAGCCAAATCAAATAAATTATTTTTCAAAATAATTGTTGTATAACTTAATATTTGTAAGCATTGGATATGCGCACTTCCAATGTCCAATGGTATATCTCAATTAGTATTTATGAATCACTCACCATTGTTTAAAACTTGCTCAAAGAAAAGAAAAAGACAGCACATATGAAAGATCTATTCTGCATTGGTGCTGAATAATGCAGCATCAACTGCAACAATAAACATCACAACCACATTTTTGTATTTCAATTGATTTTAGGATACAACCACACCACCTTGTTCAGCGGCACAGCTGGAACATGTTTCGGACATTCGATTGTTGTTCTAGTTGTTCGGATTGTCCAGAGCCGTGAATCGAACGCTTCCCGCTGTCACGTGTTCGCGATTCATTGATTGAAATGTTCTTTCCTAAATTGGCTATTTAAGCTCACTCTTATTACGGCGATTAATTGAGACTAGTTCTTTTCGAATGAACAGTATGACATGGGCGTAGGAGCGTTTAAATTATTGGGGTGGGGATGCAGCCGACCATGCAACCTGGCGAGATAATGTAGGAGGAGATCCCGCTTGTGGGGGTCTTACCAAGAACATTTTTATACAGAATCTTAAACACGAAATGTTGTAATCTACGGAGTTTACAGGATAAAAATATGGTTGTTATTCATCTGTTTACCCTTTGTGATTTTTTAATGTTTTTGGTAATTACGACCTTGACCTTTTGGCCTGAGAAAGTTTTATGGTGGGGGGTTGGTTTGATGCAGGAGGGTGTTGGAGGAGTTATCCAGTCTGCTGGTGGTGCTATCTGAATCTGAATAATAGGTCGTAGTGACCAATACGGGCTTTTACACGACGGGGTAGTGTGCTTAATTGCTCTTGGACACAGATGATTTGAATGATTCTATTGACTTTGCGTTAACTATAGTGTCACTGAGTTTATTCCAGTCATACACAGATCTGACAAAGTATGAATGTCTGTAGTTTTTAACTTTTTGCACTTACAGCCTTAAAGCACTTGCTGTTGTTACAGATAGAGTTTTCCACAATGTTTGTTTGAACATAGTTTAAGAATTGTTTAGCCCTAATTGTTCTCTTTGGTCTCTGCGTTTTTAAGTAATGCTCAAGATCAATAGCTGGTACATGTCCTTCCACTATCTTGTACAAGAACATCAGGCGTTGGTGACAGCGTCTCTCCTGTTTGGGTTGTAACTTGAGCTCCATGAGGACTCGCACCACTATTATCTCCCTTGAGTACTCCGAACCTACAGATGAAGGAGGTAGAAATAAAACTTTAGTTCTCTTTTTCTTCTTTTTTTCAGGGCTTTGTACTGCAATGGTTTGTTTTTTGCTAGCATGAGTTAAATGGTCAGTATTTTAGAAATCACTACTGAAAAATTGATGCTGATACCAGCTTTCTGGACAATTCTGTGTCATTTCAGAATTGTTGGTTCGAACCGCATCTAAGAATAGTTGACATATTATTACTCTGGAAATTGATGGGTCTCACAAAAGCATTGAATTTAAAAAAAAAAACAACCTGGTCAAGGTATACTTGTTTCCCTTTATAATTGCATATCTTGAACCAGTGAAGAATTTGAGCCCAGACATATGCTGCAGAATTAAATTTTTCACTCTGTTTTGGACATAAATGTTACAGTGGAGCCTTATGGGAAATGTAATAGTGGTGTGAGACGTGGAGCATGTCAGTGACGCATCCTTTCTGTCAGGACCTGCAATCGCCTATGATGAATCAGGCTGCAGATCTCTGGATTCTCTCCAGGCGGTCAATGTCACACTTCTGGTAAGGGTCCCAGACAATGCTACCGTACTCGAATTTGGAGCGAATAAGGACTAGGTACGCGTTCTTCCTACAGGACTTTGGGCAGTGTCTGAGGTTTCTGCGTAAGAATTCTAGTGGTGAGTTGGCGCATTTGTAGGTGTTGTTTAAGTGGATTTTCTATTTGAGGTCTTCTGATAGTGTTATGCCAAGATATGGGCTGCTAGAAACTTGCTGGAGTATATGGCTGTCGATATTGTAGAAGTGATTTTTTTTGTTTCTGGTGCTGAGTAGGTAGCATTTTTTGGAGTTGAATTTCATTCCCCATTCTTTGGCCCAGAATTGTGGGTTGTCTCTCACCTTCCACTTTGACACTCATCTTTCGTTGTGTGAGGAAGTTGTTGATCCAGTTGAGTGTTGAACCTCGTATTCCGTAGGACTCAATCTTGAGGAGTAGCTTGTTGTGGGGGATGGTGTCGAACGCTTTGCTAAAGTCCAGAATCACTGTGTCGACTTGCTTATTCTGGTCATAGTACTGGGGCATTCCCAAGACAATTTTAATGTCTTAAAACCAGAGACATCGAAACATATGTTTATAGGTCTCTGCTTAAAACCAAATGCTGTATTCTAGTAAGTTTTTGGAAGGAAAATTGGTTGTTAGTCCATCCTTAAAAAAAATGTTTGTTTGCTGTGCTCTGACCCAGTATTATCATGTAGGTAGGTAGTTAAGTTTGTTTTTTGCCAGATTTTGATTTTACCTTGTCATTTTAAACAAAAGTTGACAGAAATTATGAAAAAAAAATTCAATGCTTTAGAAGACAATAAAAATGTTGGGGAAGCTGCAATTTTGAGTGAGTAGGTAGGATCACAGCAAAACAATTTTTTTTTTTAAGGACGGCCTTTTTTACTCCAATATTGTTATACTGTTTTATTAAAAACACACACAATTTAAAAAAAAACCTATCAGATGTATTAATAAAGCGAAACTCCACTGTATTTCAAACCCAGAATCTCACATACTTGGAGGCAAAACCTGAGGGAGATCCTGAGTATTGCAATGTGCTAATGCCTAAAGGTGGAGGGGTTCCTACTCCAGAAAATTTTATATTGAAAACACTAAATGCTGCATTCTGGTGATTTTTTAGAAGAAAAATATGGTTGTCATATACTCCAGTGTGAGAGGGGGTATTCCCTGCTTGTTGGGGTATTGGGCGCTTCCCCCAGAATTTTTTAATATACTGGTATATCTTAAAAACCAAATATTGCATGCTAAATGTGCCGAGTGGAGGTTTTTCACATTTTTCTTTGCTCTGACTTAAAACAGTGTTTCAAAATTTATTCAAAATAGCCTATAGGCTTTCAAATGGTACTTCCTGTTCAATTAATCATTAAAAAAATGATAGACTGTCAGACAGAAAGGACCTGTAACTGTTCCTGGGCCCTCTGAAAAAATATATTCGAGCAGACAACTGAATAGGAAAAAATCATAGCATAAGTAACACTTATAGCCATTTATTAATAAAGGTATCTGGATTTGGATAGATACAGTGTAGAGCCCCTCGGCATATGCACAACAAAAAGTAGGTCTGGGATAATACTATTTAGCCCCAAAGAAGTACGACTGATTTAAAGCTGTTGATCACATTTAACATATTTTGTCCTATAAATCAACATATCATCAAGATAAACAAAGAAAGTGGAAGATCCGAAGCTATAGCTTGTGAGGCAACATTTTCGTAAGATTTATGTATAAATATATGAATACTATAAAAAGTCTTTGTCGTTACTTTTTTGTCTTTGTGAGTCTTTATCAGTCTTTGCCGTGTTTGGTAAAACACTTATAAAGTAGACTGGTCCCCGATCTCATATAATATTATTTAGATTTTGTCACACGCCATGAGGTATCACATGTAGACACTGATAAGAAGGATTACCTCTCCCCATTCCAACTCAGGGAGACATTTTTTTTGTGCTTTCCGTCTGTCCATATGTCCGATATACTACAATAAAAGAACAGAAATAATTCTACCATTTTACTCGTATTACTACACACCATTGCACAATCTTTACCAACTGCAGTGTTAAGAGGAAAACATTTCAAGGAAAGGAATAATTATCTAGGCACTTTTAAATCTCTAAGAGGAAATACCCTAGCACCATAAGTACTATCAGTTGATATTTTTCAGTACTTTATTGTTTGATTGCAGATGGTCTAAAACCAGTCTGGCACCTTGGCCGTGAAGGTTTTATCCGCTGATAGAACAGTTCAGAAAGGAATTTTGTCTTCTAACTTCAGGGATCTATTGACAAAGTGTATGTATGCAAAAAATAAACAGACTGTAACCTGTTTTGACCATAAAAATTGCATTTTCTTTATATTGAGCAAATATATATATCATGCAAATAGTTGAGCTACATGTACTAGAATAAATTTCACAATTGATTTAGATAGAGGAGATAACATTGCCATCTCTGGTCTGTAATGAATGTTCAAAACTGTTATTCAAAGCAGAGCACATTGAAGTAAGAGTTAAAATGAAACGACAGTGTTTTACAGATATTTTAACATTGAAAAACATATTGCTAGTGTAAAAACACATAATTAACAAATGTATTTTAAACAATGTTTATTGTTACAGGTAGAGAAAAGTTTAACATACCTGGAAACATGAATATCCAAATTGTGTTGGACAAAGATGGTTTTGAGGTTGATGAAGAGTTTTATGGGTGTTTGACCCACATGACACAGTTGATGGTTTTAAGTCGGTGGAGCAGAAATATGGAAAATGACTTCAGGTATATCCTTATTTTTATACTGAAACCAATTGATTAAAGGCATAAATGCACAATGTCTGATAATAACAAAAATGAATGTACTTAAAAGTATTTTTTAGTTATGTCTAAACCATTCCTATAGACCCATTAGTGACTGCTTTTTAAAAGTGTAAAAATAAATAACTTCGAATGGTCTGCTCTTTTAAGTTATTTGTTTACATTCTGATTCTTGTCATTTTCCGACCATCTCTGCAAATGTTTTGTATTTTGATACCTGCACAATTTTGAGATGGTATCTTGATTGAATTCTCAGATTTTGGCAAAGAAAAGAAAAAGAGAGACATCACTTTATGAGCATCATTTTAATTTACCAATTCTTTCCATAGAAAATAAGACAATTTTACTCATTGTGCTGACATGTTTTCTAATGTGATTGAGCCGAAATCATTACACAAGTCTGCAGTGTGCTATTATTCAAGTGACGCAGTAGTATATTTTTAGAATAAGTAAAAACCATTAAGTCAGGGGCCCATTAACTACAATGGTAGAATTTGATGACTGCGGTGTTGGTGCACATGAAATTGACTCAGAAACATCATGGTAATTTTGTTTTTAGCTTTATATTAATAACAGATGAAAAATGATGAGATAAAATGTTTAGATCATCATCAATAAAGGTTTTGCTGTATTTAAATAGTATATGACTTGTGTGCCTGGATACATTCTCTACTCTACTTTTATTTATATATATATATATATGTACTGCATTCTTTTTCAGGAATACCCAGTGAAACCTGTGCCACAAGTAGTACAAATGGTTAGCGTATTTCAAGTTTGTATTAATGGAGCAGCTGTTGAGCCGTAAGAGATACGATGCTATTGTGTCTATTGATGCATCTTGTGTCCTATGATTAGTGAATGATTTCAGTTTTAAATATGCCTAATAACCTATAACTTGTTTATAGATAACTGATATTAAGTAAGAATCTAGGTCAAAGTCAATATTATTTGCATAGAAACATAGTCTAAAGCCAATTTCTAAGTATATTTATAGTATGCTATTTGCAGCTAACTCTGACATAAGACTTCTCTCTAGACTGAATAGCTTCTCCTGAAGAATGCTTCATATGCTTGTGCTATTATCTTTTCAGATGAGATTGCAGGTTCCAGTCAACCCTCTATTCTGGATTTAGTGGCAAAGATAAGAAACAACAAACAAGCTTTGTAAGTAACAAATAAGTCTTAGTTCCCCTGTTGATATTGTAACTTTGTTGTTTACATTGTTGGATTAAACTTCATACACTACTTAGCCGAATACATAATCATGGATGAGCCGTAACTTGGGAATTCCTGTAATTGTTAAGTCTTGATCATCTGGGATGCTTGCATTTCTAAAGCCTTTCCTTAGGAAAAAGCAAGCATTAAAGATGATTTAGACTTCTAATTTTCTATACAAGTATGACCATTTGTGATTTTTGTGACAGCTTCACAATAAATCGTTTTAAACCACAATGTTTTACGTTCAAATTTAATGATCACTGTTATGTCGGTGTTCATATTTTTTATAGAATAAAGTCTGAGTCAAAATGTAGAACGTTCATGTTGGACAGCTCAGTGTAGTCGAATAATCGTTGACTTTCCCGGTTGCAGTCTTACTACATGTAAATGGTGCTACATGTCCTTTTATTAGTTGTTGTTTTGTTGTTTTTTTCATAAGAAAATCTAGATAATTGATAAAGTAAGAAGGATAATTTACTTTATCTGCTGTACGAAGTACTTGATATCAGGCCAAATAATTGTAAAATGAAACCATTTATTTATTTATGAATACATTCATGTACTTAAAGGTTAAAGGCACACTGTAAGGATAATTTTAACAGTCAGAAAAATTAAGATGGGATGGCTTCTGTGGAGTGACGGTTAATACATCCAGGTTAGACAGAAGACTGGGGGAGGAGTTTGAGATCTTGATTTGCCAGGTGAAACTGGATACCAGGACCTACTACAGAGAGGGAAGGAACTGTTTTTTCCTAGTGGTAAATACTAAGAAATGGTGGTTTATATATTCTCATCTGTTAAATACAAACATTTTCTTCTACTCTATAACGTTTATTAGTTCCCTACTGGTGTAACCTGTGGGAACTATAGGTTTGCCCTCTGACTGCAAAATTTGGCCCCGACTCCATGACAAACATTTACCCAATTCAAAAATTATGTTAAAATGTGTTACTAATTTAAGGTTTACGGACCCTGAAAAATCGGTATTTTCCGGGTTATATCGGTACATTTCGGAAAGTCACGTTACCGACCATGTGACCATGATAAAGGACCACGTGATCTTGATTTTGAGCTGATTTAAAGATGGCTGAACAAACGCACGATCGACGAGGCCGCTTTGCATCTTGCAAAAAAAAAGACGACTCCTCATAAAAGTGAAACATCATACGACGTGAGAGTAGAGCACAGCTACGTTACAACTGATTTTGTGGAGGTAGAGAGTTCTACCCAATCTAGGACTGTAAATGACAGCTGGAAAGAAGGCAGGCGTGTTGTGGAGTTCGCCGTGTTGTTGGAGGGGCTGAAATTTTGTAAATTGTGTCGACTTGGGCCTATTCCCTTATCCATGGAGAATGTTGTTGGTGAAATAAAGAAAGGATTAGGAGGATATTTGTATGTGAAATGCTTGAACACTGATTGCAGTCACGTGAACTGTGTTGCGTATGGAAAATTGGTGAAAGGAAGTAAACAGGGTGCGTCGAGTTTTGCTGTCAACACAAAGCTTGGAACAGGTAATTGGTTTCAAATGTAATTCTCTCGAATATATAAATTATTGAATTGAAACTGAATCTCCACTATTGATTTATATTGGTTTAATTAGCGAATTATTGTGATTTCACGCAAACTTTTACTTACATCTTCGTACACAAGTCATTTCGTACCCAGCAAAAATAGGTCAGTTCGTACCCGAATTTGGGGACATTTCATACCCAAATCTCAAGTCTAATGCCTTATAGAAATTCCGTCAACCGTTTATGTAGTTACTGATAAAAAATCACTCAAAAGCTCAAAGTGGAATATCATACTGTTACAAATGCATTCAGTACTCCAACCATTTCACATTAATATTGTGTTTTATGCATTAGCTATAAAATTTGTGTTAATTTACCACAGTTTGAAATTTATGTAAAAATATCAGCCAGCATAATTCATACACATTTAATTACTATGAATGGAATTCATCGCAGTATAGGCCTACTGTTAACTAGATGTTGCTGTGTATTTTCAGCCATGATTGACAGTGTGGGAGGACCGAATAAGGTCAATAACATGCTAGCAGCCCTGAACATACCAACTATTAGCAATAGTAAACTTAAGAAGATGGAGAGAAGGGCAGGAACAATCATTGAAAAGGTGGCTTCAGAGTCAATGAAAGCAGCAGCGAAAGAAGCATATCAGAGAGAAATGGAGTAAGTTTATTAAAAATATCAGTCTTAATTTTTTTTTTGAAATTAATTGAAGCATGAATAAACATATATATTGAAACTGGCAATTGTTTGGTTTCATATTTGGAACTTCACATCTTTTCATGTTTTGTATGCATATATTTAGTAAAGCTAAATACAATTCATGAAGATTTTTATACATTTGAAGTAAATATCTAAAGATAAAATAGCCCATTGGATACACTCTTTGTGTTTTGTGAAAGCTCTTACCTTGTAAGTATCTATGTTATCATGATTTTCTATCTTTTTAAAGGGACATAGCTGTGTGTGAGAGTTTGAAAGCAGAGGAGTCAGCAAACTTTCTTATAAATGACATTGGAGTTTCTATTCTTCCAGAGGCATTTCCAATAAATGAGTAAGTTAAAAAGTTACATCTTACTGACTTTAACCCTAAGCATGCTAAATTTCTATAAGGACTGCAAGGATGTGCAGACTGATCTTGGTCTGCACTGGTCAGTCGCAAATGCAGAATCACTTGGTTCCAGCAGGCTAAGAGTTTTTCTCTCATATCTGGTTTGAACTACAAGACAAAACTTCTGTACACTCCAAATCTAATTTGCACATGTATATGAATGTGGAGAAAAATATTTTTGAATGAGCATAAGTTCTGACTCTAGTTGTTTACCTTGTTTTCCTCTGGCCTTTCCAGGGAAATGATATTGCCAAGTTGCAATAAAGACATCAGTTGGGCAGATGACAAAGAGAGTCCACAATCCTCACAAAAGAAAGTTAATAAGAAAAGGTAGGTCTCATTTAACTGTTACATATGTTCATTGCAAGTACATTGTTTACATTTCAGTGAAAGGTACACACACCTTGAACAAAATACTTCATGGTGTAAATCTCTAAAACTTTCACATTGCACTGTAGGTCTACAGATTAAGTTTATACACCAGTTTTCATTTTGTCAAAAAAATCTTTAACCATTGGGCATCAGATCCACACATTGCATATGTTTGATAAAGACTTAGGCCTTGTTCTTTTCATGCATGTTCAGACAAATCAATTAAGGTATTGAAACCATTCTATTTATTCATCCTTTTATTACAGAACACTGAGATTTGTTGTTCATGGACACAAGCAAAGCAAAGCTAAGAAGAGTCTGGTTAAGAAGTTCCCATGTAAAACACGCTCTGGTATATCTTGTGCTGTTGACACTGCCAGGCAAAAACGAGGCTTTGATAGTCTCACTTGTAAGTGAAAATTGATAGTCATGTATATGTGTAAATAGTCATAAAAAGTTAAACTTTACTTAAAGATCACCTCCACAGTAAGGCCATCTTGCAGAAAACATCATAATTAGTTGCACATGCCTAATACATGTATGTATACATATAAATGTAAGCTAGTACAAAGCCAAATAGTGTCTGTCCATTGCTTGTATAAATATAGGCTGTATGGTCTTTCAAACATACTTGTTTGAAAGTCTTTTCACTACATTGTGAAACATGATACTGACTTTTCAAGTCATGTGTTTTACCTGTAAATCAAGATCACTGTAACTAAGAATGGAAAACTATGGTTACAATGGGCGTCTGTATTAAAACTGTATACATTGTAAACTATCCCTGAAGAAATGCTGTCCCAAAATGTCTTAATCTTACTTCATATCTTGTTTATTTACAGCACATACCTTTTTCATGAGCAAGGCTAAGTATGGAAAGAAAGTATTGAAGGCTATTGTGAAACATTGAACATGCGGAACGTGCAAATGGTGGAAAAGAAACAGGGGAGGTCAACCAGTACGTCAACACCATTGTGTTCATAACCATAGTGGGAGTGCCAGAATGATGGAGAGTGTTAGTGGAGAACAGGGTGTAATGGACTTGGCCAAAGAAGGAGTACCAGTGGAGTATTTAGAGGGTGATGGGGACAATACTTTAATAGCCAGACTTAGGACAAACCAGAATATCAATATGAAAAAGAGATTTGATAGGAACCATGTAGTGAAGAATGTGGGTAAACACTTGTACCAGTTGCAAGCCTCAAAGAAAGTTTGTCTCAGTAAAGTTGTAATAAACCACATTCAGAAATGTCTCAAATATGCCTTTGCCAAAAACCAAGGCAACAAAGAAGATCTGGAACAAAATCTAAGGGCAATAATACCCTATCAGTTTGGAGACCACAGCTTGTGCTTCCCGAAATTTTGTGGCTACAAGAGAGACCCTAGTGTAAAGTTTATTCACCGTAGTCTACCATACAAAGGCCCCATTAAAGATGAAACTGGTCAGTTGCGAGAAGAGCTAGACAAAGTCTTTGCACCTGTCATTGGCAATGCAGCACCGTACTCTGACTTGGGTTCTTCACAACAGTGTGAACACGCTAACAGGGAGGTGGCAATCAGGGCCCCTAAATCACTCCACTATGGTAATTCTGAGTCCTTAGACTTCCGAGTTCAGGTGACAGCAGCTTTCATCAATGAAGGAAGAAGCTATATCAGCCAGGTAATCAACAGTAGGTTTTACACGTTTACTTGTTAGTTTGGTTTTTTATCATTTAGGGTTGGATCTCACTTTGACATAAAATACCTTTACACAAAACAAATCTTTAATCTAGATGACTTTCTGTAAAAGTGTTACAAAATTATAAAAAAACTATCTATCAAACTAGTGTCATCGGTACCTGTTTTGATATCTAACCCTATGTTATTTTGTTAGCTTTTTACTGTTTGTTTTATAAATCTTCAAATCTTAAGTTATATGTTATCATGTAACAAAACGGTTTTGTAAATGAAATAATATCTTGTATTAGAACTGTAACTGAAGTTGAAATGCCAATACACAGAATAAGCTTTTTTTATGAAATATTATTCTCTCTTCCAAGATAATAATTTTTGTGTACATTATACTGTAGCTATCAGTTGATATTAAATAACAAAATCAGAAGATTCAATCACAACCATGAAAAGACATTGCAACCAGCATAGAGCTTAATCAATCAGACTGCACAGAGTTATGGCTATACTGTCAGCTGCTTTACCATACAGAAAGTTGTCTTGATATTCCTAAAATATACAGTGAACTCTTCCAAATTCCAAGCAAGCCAAGTCCATCACATAAATGTAGCAGGTTAAGATAAATTCCAATTGAAAGTAAAATGAGATACTTAAAAACGCGCGACGTAAGAATGTGATTTTTGACGACGCCGTATTTCAATTATTTCTTCATTTTGAATTAGATTGGCAATTTATCAATTTTTCAAATTAACACCGATCGCAGCTTGTTTATATGTAAAATGTATGCCTATAAAACGTGATGCCAATTTAAAAAATTACTTGCAGTCGCACATCAGTATATAATGGTCGTTTAATAGTTGTCCTGAATTGAACATATTCCAATATTAAAACATGTTGATAACTTTGATATCTAAGTTTGCTTTCGACGTATGCATTGTTTTCATTTCTTAAGCTCTAATATGAATGCCAGAACGTGCATTTTACGGATATGACGTCAAAAAGTAAGTTAAACGTTCGAATCGAGCTCAGCATCAAAATGCGCATACGATTTAATGGGAAATATAAGAGCGATAAAAAAATAAAAAAACAAACAAATCTACAATCGTTTCCACATACCAGATCAAACCAACCAAAGGAAGCCTATACTAGTCGTGATGCTCTTTATACCGAAGCAAACGACCATAGTGCCGGCTGGAGGGACGGTGTAGCGTGATATACTTCAGACCGTGAGATACGTCAGACATCCGGTTTTGTCTTACGATTCTCACAGCGCTGGTCGTAAATAATGTCAGTCATGAGAATTGTATGACAAATTTATATAATATTAATCTAAACAAATTTTACAATTAATACTGCTTCTAGTTTATTACTTTTTTTATACTCTGTCGTATATAGGAGTTATACAATGAATTTTAAGACAGTTAGACGATGGATAGCTTTTGTTTTATTTGAATTTCCGATGTGGTTGGGAGACGCAAAATAAAAAAAAGAACTCTTTGGAGAGACCTTCATTCAATATTAAATTAAATGATAATTTAAAATAATTCAAATAATAATGAAAGTTATAATAATAAAAGTAAATGATGATTGAGATAAAATAAAGAAAATGACACATTTATTTTCCTTTTTTGGCAGCTGTGCACTTCAAACATATTGGTATAAGTTACTAATACTACTACTACTACTACTACTATTACTACTACTACTACTACTACTACTACTACTACTACTACTACTACTTCTACTACTACTACTACTGCTGCTGATGATGATACAAATAATAATATATAGTCATTTAAATTAAAGTAATAATGATAATAAAATGAATCTGATAATAATAGAAATGAGAATGTTCGCTTTTCTAATAGTATCCATATGTAAAACTCTAACACATAACTATAAATATTAACCTGTTAATACTTATCTTTAAGCCAAATATGAACAAATATGACACCGATTCTTCAGAAAACATTTTTGTAATTTCCAATTTTCACCTTTCTGAGGACCCTCTGGACTAAGTCACGACTAGATTTCTTGAATCAGCCAACCAATAAATGAAGATATTTTCATTGTAGTGTCTAGTATTTAACTATAGACCTTGTCTTACAGATCTCACAGCTAGATTTCTTGAATCTGCAAACGAATAAATGAAGATATTCTCAGTATATTGTCTAGTATGTAAATATAGGCCCTGTCTTATAGATCTCACGGCTAGATTTCTTGAATCTGCCCACCAATGAATGAAGATATTCTCAGTATAGTGTCTAGTTTTTAACTATAGTCCCTGTCTTACAGATCTCACGGTTAGATTTCTTGAATCAGCCAACCAATAAATGAAGATATTCTCAGTGTAGTGTCTAGTATTTAACTATAGGCCTTGTCTTACAGATCTCACAGCTAGATTTCTTGAATCTGCTAACCAATAAATGAAAATATTCTCAGTGTAGTGTCTAATATGTTACTATAGGCCTTGTCTTACGGATCTCACGACCAGGTTTCTATATGTCAACCAATAAATGAAGATATTCTCAGTGTAGTGTCTAATGTTTAACTGTAGGCCCTATCTTACAGATCTCACAACTAGATTTTTTGGATCTGCCCACCAATAAGTGAGATATTCTCAGTACATGTATATTGTCGAGTATGTAAATATAAGCCCTGTCTTACAGATCTCACGGCTAGATTTCTTCAATCTGCCAACCAATCAATGAAGATATTCTCAGTATAGTGTCAAATATGTAACTATAGGCCTTGTCTATAGATCTCACGGCTAGATTTCTATACGTCAATCAATAAATGAAGATATTTTCAGTGTAGTGTCTAATTTTAAACTATAGGCCGTCTTACAGATCTCACGGCTAGATTTCTTGAATCTGCCCATCAATAAATGAAGATATTACCTGTATAGTGTCTTATATTTAACTATAAGCACTGTCTTACAGATCTTACGGCTAGATTTCTATATGTCAATCAATAAATGAAGATATTTTCGGTTTATTGTCTAATATTTAACTATATGCCCTGTCTTACAGATCTCATTGCTAGATTTCTTGAATCTGCCAACCAATAAATGAAGATATTCTCATTGTAGTGTTTAATTTTAAACTATAGTCCCTGTCTTACAGATCTCACGGCTACATTTCTATATGTCAACCAATAAATGAAGATTTTCTCTGTATATTGTCTAATATTTCACTATAGGCCGTCTTACAGATCTCACGGCTAGATATCTTGAATCTGCCCATCAATAAATGAAGATATTCCCTGTATAGTGTCTTATATTTAACTATAAGCCCTGTCTTACAGATCTCACGGCTAGATTTCTTTATGTCAACCAATAAATGAAGATATTCTCATCGTAGTGTCTAATATTTAACTATAGGCTCTGTCTTACATATCTCACAGCTAGATTTTTTGAATCTGCCCACCAATAAATGAAGATATTCTCAGTATATTGTCTAGTATATAAATATAGGCCCTGTCTTTCTGATCTCACGGCTAGATTTTTTGAATCTGCCAACCAATAAATGAAAATCTTTTCAGTGTAGTGTCTAATATTTAACTATAGGCCTTGTCTTACAGATCTCGTGGCTAGATTTCTTGAATCTGCTAACCAATAAATGAAGATATTCTCAGTGTAGTGTCTAATATGTTACTATAGGCCATGTCTTACAGATCTCACGGCTAGATTTCTATATGTCAATCAATAAATGTAGATATTCTTAGTGTAGTGTCTAATATTTAACTAAAGGCCCTGTCTTACAGATCTCACGGCTAGATTTCTTGAATCTGCCCACAAATAAATGAAGATATTCTCAGTATAGTGTCTAGTATTTAACTATAGGCCCTGTCTTACAGATCTCACGGCTAGATTCTTTGAATCTGACAACCAATAAATGAAGATATTCTAAGTATATTGTCTAGTAATTAATTATAGGCCCTGTCTTACAGATTTCACGGCTATATTTCTTGAATCTGCCCACCAATAAATGAAAATATTCTCAGTATAGTGTCTAGTATTTAACTATAGGCCCTGTCATTCAGATTCTTGAATCTGCCAACCATTAAATGAAGATATTCTCAGTGTAGTGTCAAATATGTTACTGTAGGCCTTGTCTTACGGATCTCACGGCTAGATTGCTATATGTCAACCAATAAATGAAGATATTCTCATTGTAGTGTCTAATATTTAACTATAGGCTCTGTCTTACATATCTCACAGCTAGATTTTTTTGAATCTGCCCACCAATAAATGAAGATATTCTCAGTATATTGTCTAGTATGTAAATATAGGCCCTGTCTTACAGATCTCACTTCTAGATTTCTTGAATCTGCCCACCAATAAATGAAGATATTCTCAGTATATTGTCTAGTATGTAAATATAAGCACTGTCTGAAAGATCTCACGGCTAGATTTCTTCAATCTGCCAACCAATTAATGAAGATATTCTCAGTATAGTGTCTAGTAATTAATTAAAGGCATTGTCTTACAGATCTCACGGCTAGATTTCTTGAATCTGCCCACCAATAAATGAAGTTATACTCAGTATATTGTCTAGTATGTAAATATATGCACTGTCTATAGATCTTACTGCTAGATTTCTTGAATCTGCCAACCAGTAAATGAAGATATGCTCAGTATATTGTCTAATATGTAATTTTAGGCCTTGTCTTACAGATCTCTCGGCTAGATTTCTTCAATCTGCCCACCAATAAATGAAGACATTCTCAGAATAGTTTCAAATACGTAAACCATTCAAGTTTTTGCATTTACCCTTGATAATATACGCTACAAAACTCTACCAACAGCGCAAATCAATTTTCTAAATTTAGCTTTCTTGGAAAATCCGAGTATGGCGTTACTTTTCGGGGCCAATAAATTACTTTTTCACAAGAATTGCATTCATTTGTTTCATTTTAGCCTACTTTCTCTTTTAAACATGTATATACATAACGACTGATTACTTATTTATTGTCATATCATACTGCACACTCAAGGTCTGATTGTTCAAATTGCATATACACGTGTACGTGAAATGTCTATGCTTGGCCTAAATTTCTATCATAATATGAATCACGTTGTGGACTTTTAAGGGATTTCCCGCTACTGTGTGCGAAAACGCCCCACGGATTATCAATTCTTCAACGTAGTTTAAATATATATATAAAAAAAGTAATTGCAGGTAGCAATGTCTAGCTTTTAACAAAGACAGGGAAGTTTTAAAGCATCTGTATTTAGACGATATTAGACTTATTTATAAAGCAACATGGCAAGGTCGTTGATAACCAAACGGGTTGAATATACACAACAGCAAAGTCGTGAAAAATAAACAAGCTATGTAAAAAAATTTAAAACATATAGTAATATGACTACAGCTGACGATGGTATAACAATACATTGATATTATCAGACAAGGAACTTGGAAGAAATATATGTGGAAAGTTTCACCATACAAATAAATACCATTAATAAACAGCGTGTTTTTTATATTCCCACATATATATGGCTATAATCTAGATCCAGGAAGACTTCCCGGTATGTGTTTGTTTGCTGTTTATATGTCATGCCGACATAAAGTAAAATTTATTTTTTATTTAATTTCATTCGTCAACTACAACAATTATAAACAACAACAACAGCGGTAACAGCTACAACAACATCAGCAGTTACAACAACAGCAACAACAGTATCAGCAGCAGTAACAGATACAACAACATCAGCAGTTACAACAAGAACAACAACAACAACAACAACAACAACACCATCAACATAGAAAATAGCAGCAGCAGCAACAGCTACAAAACAAAACGGTAACAGTTAAATATCCGAAAGGACACTGTTGAAGCTAAGATATTTAGAGCCCCGCTACTGGGGTCTCTCGCCCCGCTATACCGGTTGCCGTGAGAGGGTATGGGCTTGACTAGTAGCTATGTATACATTTTGTATAAAACCGAGCCGGACGGGTGATTATTGTACTAGATTTTTTTCAATGATCTTAATCTCCATTATTTTTATGTATCTTTCCTGTCAACTTAATGTTTTATCTTTTAAATACTAACTTAGATAGATCTATACGCATATCAACACAGTGTATGTGTGGAGCGCGTAGTCCAGTAATAAAACACTGAACCCATGATCGGAGGGTCGTGTGTTCGATCCTCTGTCACGGCTATGTGTGGTGTCCTGTAGTGTATACCCAGGACGACTTGATTTGTCTAAGTTGTAAGAACTTGTTTCACAATCAACGTAAAATAAATAAGTTTAAACTACACAACAGTGTATATATATACCTAGGCTACTGGCAGTAACGTTACTTAATCGGTCAGCATTTATAACCATCTAAATATTCATCTCTTTCAAACCTGCTGAAAGATTATTATTCAAAATGAAATATACACCCTACATTATTCACGTTTATTACTGTATTTTATTAACCCTATCCACTTTTATTGGTGGGCAGATTGAAGAAATATAGCAATGAGATCTGTAAGGCAGGGCCTATAGGTAAATATTAGACACTACACTGAGAATATATTCGTTTATTGGTGGGCAGATTGAAGAAATCTAGCAATGAGATCTGTAAGGCAGGGCCTATAGGTAAATATTAGACACTACACTGAGAATATCTTCATTTATTGTTGGGCAAATTCAAGAAATCTAGCTGTGAGATCTGTAAGACAGGGTCTATAGTTAAATATTAGACACTACACTGAGAATATCTTCATTTAGTGGTTGACATATTCAAGAAAACTAGCCGTGAGATCTGTAAGACAGGGTCTATAGTTAAATATTTGACACTACACTGAGAATATCTTCATTTATTGGTTGGCAGATTCAAAGAATCTAGCCGTGAGCTCTGTTCGACAGGGCCCATAGTTAAATACTAGACACTATACTGAGAATATCTTCATTAAATGGTTCACAGATTCAAGAAATCTAGCCGTGAGATCTGTAAGACAAGGTCTATAGTTACATATTTGACAATCATAATGTAGACATTGTACAACCTGAACAGCTGTGCCAATGGCGGAGATAGACTATATTAAAAGTTTGTTTAAACAATATTTTTCTCTTTTTGTTGTCTGACGATTATCACACTAGAAGTGCTTATGATGATGCGCATGCGCACTGACAGTTTTCATGTGGCTGAAGGATCTCACGCTACAACGGTAGAAGAATTGTGGAGCTGGGACTACTGGCAGATCTCTTAAGAGAATGTACATTTTGCAAAATGAGACTGCATTTAGATGAAATAGTGCGAGAAACAAGATACGGACTTGGATCAATTCTGCATTTCAAGTGCGAAAATTGTACAAATGAAAATGTGATCTCGACGGGAAAGAGGCACAGTTCAACAGGTGGAGAGAGATCCGCACGATGTTTTGATGTGAATACCAAACTTGCCGCAGGTAAATTATTCAAATGTTTAAATATCACCGTTATTACCCACTGTGCATCCATTTACAAGGTGGCATCATATTGAGCCTATTTCCGTAAACATTAAAAGCTGTTGTCAAATAGACTAGCGGAATTTATTGTTTAGAGCGAATGTTTCAGCCAATATTTTAATAGTTTTATTTAGCACTAATAGGACTGGTACATAATTTAGATCCTATTGATTTTCTATATAAAGTGTGTTCGTTATATTAAAATCACGAAAACAGTATGCTCAAACATGTGACCAAAATAATACACACCGATCATTCGAAGTAGATAGTTGGTTTGACTTTCATTGTTTCTTCATTAAAGCAATGCTGAATGCCGGCGTAGGCGAGCTACAAGTCAACAACACACTAGCGGAGCTAAATATTCCCAGTATCCACCATAAAACCTTGAAACAAAGGGAAAGAGAAATAGGTAGATGTTTTGAAGATGTTGCCAAAAATTCATGCAACCAGGCACTTACAGATGAAATTCGGGCTATAAATCTTCTAAATGCAGTTGACAGGTATGAAGTTTCGTACATTGTGCCGTCGTAGTATATGTGTGTTTGTTTGGATATTTAGCGTCTTTTTTATGCGATCAGTTAACCTAACTACTATTACCCACTTGAACCAACGGTAGGAGACAAATGGCACTAAGACGCATTGTCGTATATCGATCATCACGGAGACGGCGGCCGGGTGGGTATTCGAACTCAAGTTCCATTAACACGGTTGTTTCCGTTATTTAACACAAAGACGAATAATATAATCAACCCCTCAAATAAAAGACATACATTTGTTACGTTTAACTAGGAACATTGTATAAATATTCATTGAAAAATAAAACTACAGTGTAAAGTATATAAGTTAAAATAATTTGTTCAAAACGATGACATATTAAAACATATCGCCACTCATATTTTAGTGAAAATCTTGTAAAGCCTGAAGTTTCAACTGACGGCGCATGGCAGCGAAGAGGGACGGGTCATAACAACAACAGCTTATCAGGTATGGTTTATTTACTTTATTAAAGAATATAGCAAACGAATACCACGGTAGAGAAAACTATAAACAATATACTAATCTTTATAGAGATTCGGGCGTTACCAGCGCTAGCAACAGATCATCAGACCATTCGGTGTAGAAGTTGCGATTAGTCATACGACATACAGAATATAAGTTTTCTACTTAAACGTAGATTGGTACCGGTGATTGAAATTAACTATACTTATAATTACGCCATTAATCTAACCATGTTTTAAGTATATAATTATTTGGTTTTAATCTAATTTATTTTAGCTCTAATGAAGAAAACTCAAAGCTCATGTTAACCGCTCTTGAGTACGTTCCCTTGATATATAATTAGTACTGAGTGATTTATAGGCACCGGGTCGTGCCGGGAATTAAACCTGCATCCTCCAACACCCTATCCACTACACTACGGCCATGTTTGTTACTGTTAGATTCAAGTTATGGGTTTCCATTATATATTTATAATATTTTTAATGAGGGTGTACTTTTTTCAGGACATGTTACCTTGGTAGGAAAATTGAAAAAGAAATGCTTAAGTTATAGCGTGGCCAAAAAAACATGTAGAATATGTAAAACTGGTGAAAAACAACGTAGAACGCCCAAAGCTAAAAACACGCGAAGTTCTAGAAGGAACGACTTATGAGACAGGTAGGTCAAAAAACGTGTATTAAGATTTTTGTTTTGTGTGGTCTAGTGGTAAAACGTCAACCATATGACCTAGAGATCGGGGATTCGACCCTGGGTCTGAATAACTTTTATAATCGATTTAATTTGAACTGTGTTATTAATTCTGCGATCAACTCAATTTGTATCTACTTATATTTTCTTTTCTGATAATGTCTGTAATATTTGTTCTGTTGTTTACTTGTAATTATGGTTTTAATCAGCTTAACATCTGTCTTAGGTATTGGTTTGGAAAACAATGTTGTCGATGATATGATAGAGGAGATACCAGCAGCACCATCCGCATCGCAGACACGTCTATCAGACAACAACGGGGACCACTCATTAATAGTCTTTGATTTGGAAATAGCTGGGTTAGGCGTGTATCTATTTAGCAATAATTCGGGTATCTTAGGATCAGCAGGTTAATTGTAATTACCTTATATTAGCTTTAAATCACATAAATCAATATGATATTTAAGAAACAAACGTATTCCCTTTCCATGTTACACCCGCCAAGCAGATACATTGGACACAAATGATGCTAATTTTACGACTTTTTATTAAACTTTGGCACATAATTGAGGACCAACCACTTCACCAATCCTTGAAAATCCTGGATTATCAGTATAGTAAAATCAGTGTAAGCGGTCACCTCTATTAAGCAGTCACTTGTTTTAAGCAGCCATGTTTTTTATTTCCAATCTCTATACTTAAAGAACAAATAACCTATATTAAGCAACAACCAGTCTTAAAAAGCCACTTTTGCTCGTCCCTTGAATGACTGCTTAAGACAGGTTTGACTGTATATGCAATGATAAATAATGTATTATTACTCAAATAAATAAAACTATAATATATACATTTAAGGTAATGATGCACACATTATACAGCTGGCAGCTAAGCATCTAACAGATGAGGATACGTTTTGCATATACATTCGACCAGCGGGAGGATATATCCCTAGAAGAGTATCAACCCTTACTGGCATTGAATTCCACGGCTCCAAGATGTACCATCATCTTTCACCCGTACAGGCAGTAAATGAAAAACACGGTCTGGAACTTTTTGTAGAGTGGCTACAGACATTTGATGAACCTGTATTGGTTGCACACAACTCTTCATTTGATTCAAGAATCTTTGTAAACTGTTGTAATGAGCAAAGTGTCAATTATAGTCATTTAGTTGATTTTGCTGATTCACTAAAATAACTTAAAAAGGAAATCCCTGGTCAGACCAATTATCGCCAGTCAACCTTAGTGTCTGCATTATTAAAGAAACAGTGTGATGAGCATAACGCCACAGCAGACGTAAACGCTTTGGCAGATTTGTTATTGTTAGTGCCTAGTATTAACAAAAAAATGAAAGTCATAAAAACAGATGTGATCAACCTTAACTTTCAAAGGTCATTCAATTAAAAAAAAAATCTACCGCACATACGTTGATCTTGTTGAGAGAAAAATATTACCAAAAACTCATGCAAACGAATTAGCTTCAAGTGGTTTAGAAGTTAAACATTTAAAATTAGTATGTTTAAGATCTGGAATAGATGGCATTTCAACACTTCTTAGAGATAGGCTGCTTAAACCGGTGAAATATGCCGGGACGCTATTTTTAGAGTTGAATGATGATTAAAGATGTTAATTGAATCACGTTTATCACAATATAAACACATATTACGCTAAATACATGTATCGTGCATATAAATCATATACGCAAAGTATGCTTGCAAGCGTGTGCGTTTGAACTATTTAAGATATTAAACATAATTATTTCGTCCAAACTGTCTTCATCTGACCATGATATATTTTAATTTATTGAAATATATAATATGAAATAAACTATGTTTCTCGATCCAAAGTTAATATATGTAAGTCATTATGTATATACTCCTATCAGTAACGGTGAACTGCATAGTTATTTTGTACAGTTTCTTAAATATTTTTGTGTATCAGACTATTGTTTCGGCTTCAAATATTAAAGGGATTATATTGGCAAGTAACACAAACGCGCTGTTAATCCAGACGTTTCCTGTATGCAGTGTGCACAAAATTATGCTTATTGTATTGACGTATAACCTTTATTTAAAAGTTATCAAATTAACAGTAACTGAATATTGGCCAAAACTTTAATACGTCCCGCAATAAAGTATTGCGCAATGTTTACATTGAACTCCGTAAACTTCCCGAACAAAGCCTCGAAAACGAGATCGGGAACAAGTCTTCACGATGTTATCCTATCCGATGATTGATCGGAAACCCGAAAGTGGCAAATGTAAACAAAAACAAAAACGTGGCTTCAGAAACTCGATGTTTGTTATAAAGAGGTTATGCAATTAGACACTTTAGACGCGTATATCTCTAAGTTATAAGTGTATCTTCATGCTGGGTGTGTGTATATAGGACAGGGAATTGACAGTAATATGCCAATATAATCCCTTTAAACAATAGCGTTATTTTTGAAAATTGCTTAAGGTATATAAGGTATATTATTAAAGCAATCCTTTACATTGTATACAATGTTTTATAACGAGTATGTAATGTGCACATTACATCAATATCAAGTGACGTTCGAGTCACGTTGTCAAAAACCACATTCTTATGTCGCGTATTTTTTAAGTATCTTATTTTAATTTCAATTGGAATTTTTGAAAAATCTACCGTGAACACCCCCTCTTTTTTTTCTATCATATTGTAGTAATAGGAATAAAGTTCAATATATGCAAATTTCAAGAACTTATACCAGCGCGTTTTTGCGCAATCGGGCGTGAACGTTCAAAATGTGTTGTTTTTAAACCTGCGTTTAAACCAACCCAGTCGTAATGATTAGACGTGAAAGTAAAATAATTTGTATTTTATCTGTGTAAAAGTTATATTTTTCCCACAGGTAATAAAATTGGTAATGTAAAAATGTCATCAAAAACAATTTTGCGTTAATGTTGACTATTTTATCAGGGGAAAAACGGCGAAAATCGTCATAAAAATATGTACCGCTAGGGGGCGCTGTTAACGAGAAACTGTGGTACAAATTTAAAAAAAAGAAAGAAGCTAAAACAAAAGCTGAGACTTTATAGTACACGTGTTCAGGTTATTGATAATTTTGGAGAGATGTCAAAAATCGGCCAGGATCGCCGCGAACTACCTTAAATTCATCTATGCATGACAAAGTTACAGGCCGGACACGAAATTTCACACAGACTCAAACTGTATTCAAACAAACTCAAATTGTGACTTTGACCTTTGAGGTATGGCTGTAGGTCTTGCTCGCGACACGTCGTCATGTTATGTTAATCATTTGTACCAAGTATCAACAAAATCCATCTTTGCATGACAAAGATACAGGCCGGAAACGAAATAGCGGCCGGAATGATGGACGGACGGACGCGGCGATTACTATATGCCGCCCCAATATTTTTTTTTTGGGTGGGGGGCATAAAAATGCTTTCTTACATCGCTTGGGTAATTAGACCGTTGTTGTTTTGGCACGATGATGTTGCATGTATAGGGTGTGGATTAATCAAGTCGTCATCAGAGAGAGCGGATGTTTTGACAGTTAGAAAAACATGCTGGACTCTTGATCATTAGTCCGACCACCCCACATTATGTCTTTACTAAATTTAAGTCTTTCAGTTGAGATTTAACGCGAAGCTACGTTGATCGCATTGATCATGTTAAAGAATACGATAACCTAAATTTGGACGTGTTTTTTTTTTTTTTTTGTACTATGCCAAAAAATAAACACTTCTTTATTATATTTATATTAGAACTGCACTTCAATATGCCGGACCGGCAGATGATGACATTGTAAAGGTATAGTTTTCGTGTGTGTTTTGCTTCTTTTTCCGGGATTTATTTTTGCAGTGATTTATTTGTAGATCTTAACATTTGTCACTATCATCTTCTGGACATTAACATTACAATGGAACCGCAAGGGAAATATAAAAGTGTTGTTCGAGGTCCAAAGGTGTTACATAAAATCAATATAACACACGGTTCATCATCCTTCAGACTCTTTCAAAAGTATGTCCTTTTATTGTTGTAGCTATAGAAGGTTCATTGCGGCGGAGTGGGTGACCTATAGCGATGTCTCGCATAGTCATTTACCTCTCACCGTTGAGGTTGCTGGCTTCGTTATGTATGAATTTAGACTTACGCTTGCTCAGATTCAGGAAATATGTTAATATTGACTTGGTAATATGCAACTGAGCAACATGCCGATTGCAGGTGTGTGTTATTGTTGTCTCTCTTTTATCTTATTAAGTTACACTAATTTATAGCTTGATTGCGAAGAAAGCATAGAGCTTATATAAATCGCTCTCGGTTCCGTTTCCTGGGTAGAACCAAAATGAGTGTTGTTTTTGAGAAGGCATTGCGTCGATCATATGATCGAAACCGCGACTTGTGGCGTGACGGCTGCCGATGATGATGGTGATGATGGTGGCTATGATGATGGCGACGACGAAGACGATGATGATGGTAATGGTGATGATGAAAAAGATGATGATGATCGTTTCACACCACTATTTCATTTATTTTCCATAGGGCTCTATTGTAACATTTATGTCCAAAACACGGTGAAAAAACAAAATCTGCAGAATCTGTATGGGCTCAAATTTTTCACTGGTTCAAGATCTGCAGTTATAATGGGAACAAGCATACCTTGACCAGGTTTGTTTTTTTTACATTCCATGGTTTTGTTATACGTATCAATTTCCAGAGTAATAATTATATGTCAACCATTCGCCAATGATGCCGTTCAAACCAACAATTCTGAAATGACACAAAATTGCCCAGAAATCTGGTATCAGCATCCAATTTTCAGTAGTGATTTCTAAAATACTGACCATTTAACACATGGTTGGAACAAATCAATCACTGCAAAACAAAGTCCTGAAAAAAAGAAGAAAAGGAAACTAAAGTTTTATTTATACCTTCTTCATCTGGTCCGGAGTACTCAAGAGAGACAATAGTGGTGTGAGTCATGATGATGATGATGATGATGATGATGATGATGATGATGATGATGATGATGATGATGATCAAAATGACTATTTGTTGAAAGATAGTACTGAATAATTGTTTCAAAGGCGTTTATATGTTATCGTCCAAATTATTAATTTGTTTCACATTTAGACAAGTGCCATCTAAATCTGAATATAGCGATGCTAGTGATTAATCTAAAGACTATATTGATACAATTGTTAAATTGATTTTTAACTTCTTGTTTATGAATTATAATTGTTTCAGCGGGCTTTTACATTTTATCGTCCAAATTTCTTATTGACATGACCAATCAGAAATATAAATTTAAGTTATGATGGTGATCTATCAACAAACTGATTATTGACTACTTGTTAAAAATGTGTAATATGTAGAAGTTATATGGCTAGTACAAAAATTTATGTTACTTCTTACCGGCTTAGATGTTGATCTACATTCTTCTCGTCCCTGAAGCTTCATTTGCTGAAGGCGTAGGTCAACATCTACAGACGGTCATTACATTCTATGTAAAATGGAATGTTCTATTTTGTAAATCTGAGCGATTTCACTGACTGAGGAAGTAGGTCAACATCTACAGACGGTCATTACATTCTATGTAAAATGGAATGTTCTTTTTTGTAAATCTGAGCGATTTCACTGACTGAGGAAGTAGGGCAACATCTACAGACGGTCATTACATTCTATGTAAAATGGAATGTTCTATTTTGTAAATCTGAGCGATTTCACTGACTGAGGAAGTAGGGCAACATCTACAGACGGTCATTACATTCTATGTAAAATGGAATGTTCTATTTTGTAAATCTGAGCGATTTCATTGACTGAGGAAGTAGGGCAACATCTAATTAAAATTAAATGTAGATGGTCATATTGATCATCAAGTCTTGTTCAAAATATATAAATATAAAATCGTTATATATCGATTCAGAAACAAAACACGCTCTATGTTTTATTTAGAAGAACCAGTACCACCTATGCGATGCACATTACCGTATCGAATGACTGCACATGCAGTGGCGTAGCTAGGTTAAAATGAAATGTACTCAAAAGGCAATGCCGAAGCGGCTAGAGGGGGGAGGGGAGGTGCGGGTGCCTCCCCTATATAAAAAAGGGAAAATTTAAACGCCATTTGATGGCCTTTGGTGATTTTTTTTGCTATTTTTTGTCGCAATTTATGGTCAGAATTTTAGTGAAAAAAGGAAATAAAACAACCATGTTATGAATTAATTTTCATCTTCAAGCTGGTAGCCTGTATGTGTAAGTTTTCTGTGTGCATGATTGTTATCAGTGAATCTGTCTTTTATTCTTTGACTAATGATGTCGAAATGGAGAGTAAATGAACGTCCAGACTTCTATTAGTATAAATCATTATATGTCTCTAGAAAGCATACGTGTAGGTAGAAATGCCAATTTAAAGACACTTTATAAACAAGTAATTCCTGGAAAATTAAGGCCCATTTCCTCTACTTCTTTCGACTGAAGATTTCCAAAACAGTTTCTGTAGCAATTTCCTTTTCCCGGTAGATGTTGAGCAGACCAAGACCAGACATTCTTTTGGTAGTCATGGTGTTCCGTTTTTACCCTTCACATTGTGCTGAATGAACGTTCAGCTGTTGCTACAGAGAGGCATACAAGCATAGACGTCCAGTGTCATGAATACTCCCGGATACATATCCCCGTAGACGCTAGGGTTTCTTGCAAGTCTTGTGGGACATTTTCCTGTCAAATCCATTTTGCTTTCCATTTCCGTGTCTCTGACCGAAAGTCCTCCTTTGTAATATTATTGACTTCATTTTCGTACGAATCGTAGATAGCATCGCCGGCGGCCTGAGTTAACTGTGCAGCGTTCTAATGCTATTTTTTTTACATTATTTTTCCAGATTTTTTGTATGTGTATGTAACTGCTTTTTTGCATACGGGTTGTTACGCCACTGACATGTGTAAGAAACCTTATCGTAATAGACAATATGTTTTGATCAATGTGCTGTCAAGTCCATTCCTGTTATTTCTTATAGTATCCGAGGACATGTGTCTATTAACTACATTCATTTGCTGTTAGTATTGAATAATTAAGCTTTTTTATAATCATGTCTAGATGTGTTTGGGTGTGGTACGAAGAAAAGTCTACGTTGGCCAAGTGTATATACACTTTAACGAACTAATTATATTCTCATATGCTTTGGTAGTGATTTAAAAGTGCGCTCTTTCGGCAAATTACGTACACACCTATGTATTGGCATGTCGTGTAAATAGCATTTGCTCTTACAATCGTTCATTCATTAACAAGACAAACACAGTAGAGATAGATTTTTTTTTATCTTATTCACATGTGTAAATCCTAACGTTAAAGGCTATAAAAGTGTTGTTTGAAAACCAGTATCACGGAGACGTAAATATAGTCTTTCTCAAATCTAGACTAGCAGGGTCTTCTCAAATCTAGACTAGCAGGGTCTTCTCAAATCTAGACTAACAGGGTCTTCTCAAATATAGACTAGCAGAGTCTTCTCAAATCTAGACTAACCGGGTCTTCTAAAATCTAGAGTAACAGGGTCTTCTCAAATCTAGACTAGCAGGGAGTTCTCAAATTTAGACTAACAGAGTCTTCTCAAATTTAGACTCGCAGAGTCTTCTCAAATTAAGACTTACAGGGTCTTCTCAAATATAGATTAACTGGGTCTTCTGAAATCTAGACTGACAGGGTCTTTTCAAATCTAGACTAGCAGTGAATTCTCAAATTTATGGAACCTGGCATTAAATGTGTTTGATGTTTAACGGTGCTGAACACAGCCCTGTAATTGACATGGAGTAGTGGAGGTTCAAGTCTTTTTTTTTACAAAAGATCTAAAGTGGGAGGGAGGTAACTTGAATAACGAAA
Source organism: Panopea generosa (assembly GCA_029582155.1). NCBI lineage: Eukaryota > Metazoa > Mollusca > Bivalvia > Adapedonta > Hiatellidae > Panopea > Panopea generosa. The sequence continues at coordinate 52,338,623 of CM055908.1, forward strand.
TTTACGACATAATACATTATGTATATATTATGTTGTAACCATCTCACCTAAATTTAAATTGTGATGTACAATTCAATTCTTTTCCTGAATCAATCCAAAGTATTCATACGCTTATAATGTTTTTTCTGTGTTTAGTTTCATGTTCCATGGATGATATCCTTCGTCACATTACACAAGTAGGATATTGGCAAATCTTCAATCCATAAAATATTTTCTTTTTTTTAAAACTGTTAAGAGATAGTTTCCTTGTACATTGTATAAGTAATTTTGCTTCACTGTTTTATCTGCAGCATAGTGTGGTTATATTACGAACCCCTGTGTGATTCCAGGGAGCCATGAGAGATGTTAAGAATAGGGATCACTGTGGCTCATGCGTGTCGTAAGAAGTGACAACTTGAGTAATATGATAGAATTTCATGAAACTGCATTTCAGCAGGTATCAAGGTTCTAGGTTATTTCTGCATATTCATTTGTTGATGTGTTTTTTTAAATATGAATGTTAATTTGTTGTTTTTGTACATGTAGAATGAACCTGGAATCATCCTACCTGTTGGCGTCGAATAACCTACAATGTGTTGGTACGCCGTAAAACCCCATTCATTACTCATGTTCATTACCCGTATTGTGGTTAAATTACCTACCCCTATGTGGCTCCAGGGTGCGAAATAAATAATGGCAATAATATAAACATTGTAGCTGAAGCATGTCATTAGAGGCATATTTTTTATATGTGTTGATTTTGTACATGGAGAGTGATCCTGGAATGGTCCTGCCTATTGGCCTCTGATATGTTGGTTGCTGTAGAAACCGAGTTCATTCATCCATTCATCTGCAGTGTGTTTTTCCCTTTAACCCTTTACTTCATATAGACGCCTTTAGTCACCTCTAATATAGACGCCTTTGGACACCAACTATAGAAGGCTTTTGAATTAGTGGGTGAATTATGTTTATATTAACTGACAGAGTGGAAAACAGTGCAGGAAGTGTTCTGATTGCTCATTACGATATAACGTAGGTAAGGAGGTAGTTTATTGCCTGCTCTGGATTGATTTGAAATATTCCATTTGTATGAAGTTAGTGAGATAGTTTTTTTTAAGCATTAATTATGATTATGAAATATAATAAGCATGCACATTAAAGTATTATTATATTGTGTACTTGAAACTTGAGTTCTGCTGTGAACAAAACTTCCCATGTTTTACTTTTCATATCTTAATATGATACATACAACTGAATTGAGAAAGGATTATGTAACATAAACATTGTAACTTGAGAACTATGTTTTATCAAGGATATTTAAACATATTGCATGCTATAAAAGTTCTCTTTGCTATAAACTTTATTTAACAGATTGGAATTTAGTATATTTCATTTTTATTTACATTGACGTCACTGGCTGTGAGATAGCATCTATATTTAAAATGGCTCAAGTTACATATACAGTAAACCAGACATACTCGAAATGAATAAGACCATGATGACATCTGTACACGTAATATTCCTATATTCCCAACTTTTATTTGATGAACCTATAAGCATAATTTATATGTTTTAGAAATGTACCTTATTTGTTTATAAGTTCAAGTGATATGAACTTAATTGTATTTGCTTGTTACATGCAAGTTCATATCTCATGAATATTCAACAGATAAAAGTTTACATTGTATATCTATAAGTTGGGCTGTCCGTAGCCGAGTGGTCTAAGGCGCAATTTCAAGATCCCTTACCCTTCACCACTAAGGTTGTAAGTTTGAGTCCCGCTCGCTCCAAAAACTTGCATGTGAGAAAATGTGCCAGTTACTTGTGGAAGGACGGCGGTTTTATCCCTTTCATTCAGAGGTCTTCCTACACTGCAATGTGTTAATAATGGCGTTCAAAAAATTATACATGTCTATAAAGCACTCAATTAACACCACGTCTTGTTTTGCATTTATCTAGCACGGATACATATACAAAGTATGTGTCCTTTAGTGAAAGTCAATAAATGGAGCAGCGAAAGTTACGTTACTAGTGCATTGTAACAACTTCTACCCGGTAAGACCTCAAACTTGATTTGTCTATTAAAAGTGTAATAACTTGTTTACAATCAATTTAAAATATATATGTATAAATTAAACTATGTGAGGCTAGTTGCTACGAATTATGGAATTTTTCATGGGTACTGGGTTGAGATGAGAATATAGCAACCCGAGAGGGTCGGGGTCTCATTATCTCAATTGTGTGCTCTTGATTCATTCTCTTTCTTGTGTTACATGTATCACAACTGTGTCTTAACAAAGAAATTGATATACCACCTGGTGAGTATAATGTAGCATAATGCTAGCACACGCTTTTTAGGAGTAAATGAATTGAATATAAACTTAGACTGAGATAGAAATATCTTGGGCTGGTGAAATGGCAGATATCTCACACCAAAGAAGTGTCAGATTTTTCAAACCAGTGAAGTTATTGTTGGATTTTCACCAAACTTGCTTAGTACATACAGTTATATAATCTTAAAATCTTTGATATTTTGTTCAACATTAAGCCCATGTGGTTCCGGCTAAGAATAGAATCACTACCGATCTCTGCAGAGGGGTAGGAATCCTCCGAAGTGGTGTCATGTTCATTTTATCATTTTTTGTCATGTTCCCTATTGTGGTTAAAGTATCATCCTCTGTGTGGTTTCAGGAAGTCATATGAGTGATGGCAAGAATAGGACCACTGTGGCTAATACATGTCGTAAGAAGCGACAATTTGAGTAATACGATAGAATTTGCTGAAACTCTGCAGTTCTACAGGTATCAAGGTTCTAGGTTCATTCTGCATATTTATTTGTCAGTGTATTTTTTTTAATTCTGTAAGTTAATTTGTTGTTTTCGTACATGTAGAGTGAACCTGGAATTTTCCTTCCTGTTGGCGTCGAATAACCTATAATGTGTTGATACGCCGTAAAACCCTATTCATTTATTCATTATAAAAAGAAATCTAGTAAATAAGAAGAGTGAAAATTTTGCCTAAAAATGTATATATACTCTTACCCACAATCAGGTGATAAATGGTTCATTTTATGGTTGTATTAACTGCTCTTTTAATACCTAGCAGTTCTTATAAGGCCATTATAAATTAATCACTAGATTATCATCCAATTTTTTCTTAAAAATGGGGAGGGTGGGAGGATTTTATTTATTATTATTTTATTTAAAAAAAAAAAAAATATGAAAATAAAAAGGGTGAAGGCGGCATGAAGCTTATAGTGTGGGTGGGGATGATAATCTAGCAATTATTATTGTCTTATAATAACATTATTAAAAAGATATATCATTTCTTAAAGAAAACGCTTACTTTATTTTGATTCTAAACACAGAACGAAAGGGACAAATGGCAATTCATTATTTTGTTACATTTTCACTTGTCTCTGTTTCTGGGAATTATACATTTGCAAGAAACAAATAACATCCCAGTTTGTGTGAAGGTACTTAATTTTGTTTCTTTCTGAAAATAGTGAAATAACACGACATCATTTAATATGTTCATGATCTTATGTGACAAAAAAAAAAAAAAAATATTTGATTTCCGTTCATTTTTTATCAGTAGGATAGAAAAAAGCCAAAAGAAATACTAATTTATATTTTTATAAGAATTTTTATTGATATTTTCAGAACTAGCGTGACTCTACTAAAGAAACGTTTATACTATCTTCAGTATGACGTTTCAGTTAGTAATGCTAGGAAGTATGGTGTGTATGGTATGGTATGTGGTCATATGTATAAACATATGTTTGGTGCATGGACAAATGTAAACTTTGATTTGATGTAAATTGATGTTATATACTGGAAGATGGTGAAACTGAGTCATATAGCCTACCATAAACAAATTTCATCTTCTAGATTATCCTGATGTTGAATGTCCGTTATTGTGAATTGAATAGGAAAGCCATTTTATTACTACTTTTTGTACTAGATGTATAGTTATTATCATATGTGTTATTATATACATTATTGTAAATAAAACTTATTTATTAAATATGATGAAAATATAGTTGATTTACTTATGTCTGCAAGATTTACTTTATCTATGTAACAAATTCATGAAATAAATGTTTTGACATGTTTATTTATGGTTTTTTTTCTGTTTTCATTCTTAATTCCAAATTGACTGGCAGATGAAACAAGGTAATCTATACATTTAAGGAAGCATCGCCTGCATGTTTGATATTTTTAGGATAAAATATTCAACATTGATTATTTAAATGCTGTCATATAAATAAAGTTATTTTATGAACTATTTTTTCAGAAACATGTGTTCTTTTCTGCTTCTGTAATGCATGTTTTACATTCAGAATGTGAAGTGTTGTTGTTGTTGTTGATTAAATTGCGTCCAGGTCTAAATGCTACAACAACAACAACAACAACAACAACAACAACTATCCTGAATCCGATAATTCCCGAGCAGCAGTAACAAATCTTTGTACTTCCGGTATCAGTGAAGTGCGTTCCGAAATTACCCGGAATTGGTTTTACTAAAATCAATCACGAATACAATTGTTTATAGACAACCTTTTTAAACACTTATTGCTAGAAAGTAACATGTTGTAGATAATTGCACCAATTTCTTCGAAAAACATGGGTTTCTTTCAGACCAGGAACAGTTGGATCATTTTGTGGACATAAAATGTATAGACGCGGCTTCTTTGAAGAAAGTAGCAAATGATCGTTAATGTGCAACTGACATTCCTATAACCTATAACCTACAACTTTCTGTTCAGTAAATGATGGAAAGTTTATTGAATTACAATGATGAATGTCCCATTTGAAGATAATTGATGATTTCCTCCTTATGACTTAGAAATTTGTTGAAATACAGGTCGGCTTTTTCCGTTTTATTTGTCAGTGTTCCAGCATAACCAATATTGGCCAATTAGTGACTTTACCGCAGGCCGCAATTTAGTATTTGTTCAACAAAATTAAAGAATTTTACACTACAGAGACAAAATACAGTATAAGTTATTGAACAGAATAATCTTAATATATGATATTTGATATAAATGTGCAATTTTACTGCTGAGATAAAAATGATATTGGCAATATAGAACAGGCCTCTTCAAGTATAAACAGTTTCATTGAAATTAAGTAATGAATATATTTATAAGTAATTCCGTTCAGGTTTTAAGTATTCTAGTAACACTTAAAAAAGGTGTATAATGGCAACCAGAATAAACATGTCTATATCAAGTGACTTGTTCAAAAGACTCTTTAATCTGGCATGGGATCAAACGAAGGCACAACTGGCATTTTTATTAAGCACAACTCCTGGACCAACCAATATATTTTTGCGAAATTGTAATTTGGAGTGGTAAACTTCTGTTTTTTAATTAAATTTACATTGTTGGCAAGTGAGAGAATGAGTTTTCAAAGGGAGAACACGGGATATAAAAAAAATAAAGTACTTTTTTACTATTTCTTGACATCGCCATTTATTAAAAATTTAAACATACAAAAAAAAGTTAGCTACAACTTATTCGCTAAAATGGTGGGGAATCAGCTTCAAAAATTCATATATTCCTAAACAAGCATTGAATGCAAAGTCTTCAGAAAATCCCGAACGAGGAAACAATTCTGTATTGGTTGGTAGTTGTCGAAGGGAGACAACTCAATTGATACTATATTTGTTTGGTTTGCATGAGTTGTCTTTTCGTAGGTCCCTCTGTATGTTTTGAAACACGTTGGTTTTGAACTATTTCTTGACATTTGAAATTTCAAACAAATAAAAAGAAGAAAGAGTTGTCTTTTTTTATTTACAGGCTATTCCTCAATATTTTATGCTTACAGTTATTATTATTATTAATATTTTTTTTTTAAACTATTCTCATGTTTAGCCTCTTTTAATAGGAAATTAAAATTAAGAAAACTTTCTTTAAATATTGATTCGAAAACCTTGCTACTCATGAATAATTCACTGTTTCATCACAAGACAAAATGTTTTTGTTCGAAATATCGGTATTTAGAGCTTCACTACTTTTTTTGGTTAAAATAGATATTTTGGATTCAAACTTTTTTTAGTTTTCAACTCGTAATAGTTTTAATTCAGATAAAAAAGCTGATAATTAGATAATGTTAACATTTCACAGCTTTACTTTGACACCAAAATTATTCAATTCAAACAAAGAAATATTAATGGTACCATCCAAAATTTCAGCTATTTATAGTTGTTTTTTTAACATCATTTGAATGCCATGTATGCTAAGTTGACCTTCGATCAGTTAACGTAATCACTCTCTCTTGGTATCCTGGAAGGTTAACCAGTACTCGAGCACACCCATCTCCACAATTAACTGATAAATTTGCCATTTGAATTGGCGGTGAGAGACAAATGACAATGAGATGCAATGTCGTATATCAATCATCTAAGAGACTTTGTATGTGTTGGGTTTCGAATTCATGACCCCTGGATTGATAGTTGGACGTGTAACAGAAGAATTTGATCTAACTGGTCCTGTGGTAAAAGTTTTGTACTAACACTTGGCATGATATTGAACAATGATTGGTGCTTAATAAGAATCGGACGAAAATATATATCGTTTTTGAAAAGCATAGGCAGGTACAAGAAACAGCATGAGCCTTTAGTATCCCGTTTGAATTGTATATGGTATTTATATAAAGTCCCCAATCTGCTTCAACTCAACCTCACGCTTTGAATAATAGATCAACACTGAATCCGCTGCTGACCAGGCGTTGAACTAAACGCGATGACAACGATTTCCGCAGAAATAGACATTACCCGGAAGTCAAATTAGGTCATGACGTCATTGTGGTGGAATTCTGTTGACAATATTTGTAAACATACAAATTCATCCGTCAACATCGGCTTTGTTTCAGAAGGATTATATAATTAAAGTATTTAGAAACTGACATCAATATATAGATTTCAAAATGTGGAAGATTCGAGAGCTCACTGACAAAGTGTAAGTGTAAAAAAACACATTTAAACAAGCTAACCCATATTTTGACAGATTCAAATATTTTTGACACGTAGCTTGGTAGCCGGTAATAAATGAAAACAATACAGAAATGTTTCTAAATGTTTTTTGACATGTCAATTCTCTTGAATTAAATTTGGGATTGGTTATCTCAACTAAATCATATAGTTTATGTTAAAAGTAGTGCACTTAAAATGGTACCAAATCTACTGAAGTGGGAGGGGCAAGTTTGACAGGTGCAATTTTCCTTTTGACATTCTCATTTGAGGTATTCCCCTATGACCCAACTACCTGTGAATACTAATTGCTAGTAATTTCTAAAAAATCTGAGTGTTAAATGTTTGAATAAGTGTCTTGTGGTTCTTACATTAATTTTGTTTGCTAAGTTAAACATACATTGTCGCCGGTATTATTTTTTTATTTAATACTCACAAAATCAATGTTAAAATTGAAAATTACGGTTTGTTCAGTCAAATTATAGAGACAGTATCTATCTCGCATTCTGTAAACTTTGCATTTTGAATTCAGTTTTACAATGCCTACATCGTTTGTTTATTGACTTTACCTTTTCGGGTGATAGAGGGTCACTTCCGGTAGTAACGAATCGCTCATACTATAAGATGAGATCATGTCTGAGTGATGTTTAAAAAGTACTGTGCCGTATCAAACTACCAGTTATACAGAAACTATCATCTAAAAGTTGCAGAAATCGATTGTTTTTCCTCTGTTTATTCTTTACTAACCTGTGGCGACTTGACACCAAACTGTTAATTATATTGAAAATTGTCAAAGTATGAAATATGAATCAAGCAATATTTTTAGACTTAAGTTGTATAAAATAAGCCCATACAGTGCCATAAATTAATAAATTCACACCTAAGATCAATTTGAACATTTAGAAAAAATGATCTATAACATTTAGAATACACTTAATCACCTTAGTAGCCAGGTTGGCCTATTCACATACCCTTCTAATTTGCTACTCCTGAAAAGACGGTAAATGCATTAATTACCAGTCTTTTTTGAAGAAATACTATCCAATTGTTTTCTTTCTTGTAGTGAGGCATGAGCACCAAAATTACAATATTTAAAGATGTTAACATTGACTTTTTGTTAAGGCATGTGCGTACAGCGTTTGTGTTTCTCTGATAGTAGTAATTTGGATTACGTCATTTTTAACACATTCTTTTTGGTGGAGGTACTAAAATCTATATAACTAACTGGAAACATTGACTGAGAACTGTTTTCGCAATTTTTGTCAGTTGTTGTTTAAGGATTCATCTTCAAATGTATGAAAATAAAAATCTGAATAACAAATTATTTTGTAATGTACAATCTATAGGTTAAAATGTAAGTGATTCATTACCACCGATGATTCGTTAACACCAGCAGCACTGTACATACTGTCTCCTTAGAAACCTCTTGTTTTAACATTCATTCTGTTACTCTAACTATTTTGTCAGTGCCATCTGCTAGTCTAGACCACTATCAAGCCTGTTAAATCTTAAAACTTCCATCCTCGACCATAAACACTGGATATATATGTATCCCATAGAATGCCTATCATGTCACTGTGAAACTGTCTACCATAGTATCTGATATATTTTTACTTTTTCAATTATAATCATTTACTTGTTTGCACTGCTACCACAGATGTGTGTGACTTTGTGATCTGTGTTTTTAACAATAACCAGATGTTTGTTTACACTGTGACAGGTATAAAATTTAGTGTTTGGCATCATTTTCATCATAAACTCAAGTGAATTTATACTTCAGTTAGTAAATAAACAGATTACTCTTTTATGTAATCACCATGTACATCTTCCTTACAGCATTTGTAAGATAAAAATAGTAATGTTTAAAGGAAGTCACATAGTAGTTATCACAAAGAGAATATTCAAATTGACATACATTGTAAATACATACATGTACAATTATAAAATAGATAGAAATTTAATATACCGTATATTCCCTTATTAACGCCCCCAGGGGCGTTACATTTTACAAGGTGAGGGCGTTTATAAAAGATAAAAAAAGCAAATTTAACAACAGTTAAAAATACAATAAAACCAATAAAGCCCTTGAAAAAACCTTAAATCCAGTTTAAATCCCTGAAAAAGTGGTTCAGAATTATTTGAGAGTGAATGAAATAATCACCATAGGATGAAAAAAAAGCTGAAAATCTGTATGAAATTACTAGTCTGCAAACTGGAATATCCGAATTTATGATCACTGTACTCTTCACTTTAAATCACTTGGACGCTTGCTCTTATAAACGTGGAACAATAAGTTTTCAGCGTACACAGACTAACCGCATTTTCCAACGTTTTGTTAGTGTTTATTCAACCAAAAGTGGTTAAGTGGTCACCCAAGATATAAACAATGCGTTAAAGAGTTCAAAGGTAATAAACACTCCGCTAATTGTTGTGTGTGTAACAAAATAATCGATCAGGGAAAGATGGGCAAATACGCACTCAACTCATATATACATTTTATTTTTTAATTTTCCAGAAAAATAGGTGGGAGGCGTTTATAAGAGTGGGGGCGTTAATAAGGAATGTACAGTATATCTTAAAATATGCTAAAAAGGTGGAGACAAAATGTTTAGTCAAACATACTGTCAACTACAGGACTGTACAACTCACATAGCTTGATATCCTGGACAAGTTGAAAGTTGTGCCAGATACCATTTACAAAAGTTTAGTCCCGGGCAAGTGCTGTTTTTTTTTTAGAAATCGAAAGTCAGACAAGTATCTTTAATATCTTCATTGGTTTGCACACACATGGGAAATAATAAGCGCTGACCCGTTAACTAGCCTGGATCAGATTCATTTATCTCCAGGCAGTATTATGGGACATGCTAATATAACTAGCTGTATTGATAGCAGCATATAGTGTTGTTCACACGACTGTGTAACATATTAAATGAACCAGTCATTTTGTTGTGTAAACCAAAACAGCTAATGAAATTCATCGTAAGGAAATAAGTTTTGCTGCATGTCCAAATATGACTTAAATATTGTATGCAGGTAAATAAATAACCAAGATAGGACAGTTTGAATGAACATCATGCTCTGTGAGTTGAAGTTGCTATAGTATTAATTAATACAAGAAGATATAAACACGCTGTCAATTCAATTTTGTTGTCTTATCTAGCCTTGAAGACTTAAAATATCATAGACTTGAAAATCTTATGTTAGAACTGTAAAGAATTCACGAAGATCACAATCATGATATATGTCGGTGTCTGAAATTGCCAGTCACCCACTTGCCACAGGTGGGTAATGTCTCTGCACGGACAACCAAAACTTAACCAAAGTTAATGGCCCTCAATATAAACATTTTTTCTTTGTTTTATTTTTATGTTTATTTGAGTTAATAAATCTACAATATTAAAGTTGAACTGCATGTGACTGATCTGCTACAGGGTTGTACTGAACCAAGCATTTTTTTACCTGCTTTGGGCTAAAAAAAAATTGTTTGCTTCCGATTTCATGGCCCAAAAAAATAACGTATAGGTAGGTAGGGATTTTTTTTTATGCCCCCCCAAAATTTTTTTGGGTGGCATATAGTTATTGCAGCGCACGTCTGTCCGTCCTTCCGTCCGGTATTTTGTTTTCGGCCTGTAACTTTGTCATGCATAGATGGATTTTGTTAAAACTTGCTACAAATGATCAACATAACATGACGTGTCGTGAGTAAGACCCACACCTGTACCTCAAAGGTCAAGGTCACAATTTAATTTGTTTGACAACACTTTGAGTTTGTGTGAGATTTTGTTTCCGGCCTGTAACTTTGTCATGCTTAGATGGATTTTGTTGATACTTGCTACAAATGATCAACATAACATGACAATGTGTTGCGAGTAAGACCCACACCCGTACCTCACAGGTCAAGGTCACAATTTGAGTTTGTTTGACAACACTTTGAGTTTGTGTGAGATTTCGTTTCCGGCCATGTTACTTTGTCATGCATAGATGGATTTTGTTGATACTTGCTATAAATGATTAACATAACATGATGACGAGTCGCAAGTAAGACCCACATCCGTACCTCAAAGGTCAAGGTCAAAATTTGAGTTTGGCAAAACTTTCAGTCTGTTTGAGATTACGTGTCTGGCATGTAACTTTGTCTTGCATAGATAGATTTTGTTAATACTTGCTACAAATGACCAACATAACATGATGAGAGCATTACACCCAGAATCCCACTTCAAAGGTCAAGGTCACAATTTAACTTTGGTTGATGATGGGTACTTTCAGTCTGATTGAGAATTCATGTCCGGTCTGAAACTTTGTCACCTACGGATAAATTTCAAAAAATTCATCAGCATGACATAACAAAGTGTCACTTGTAAGACCCACATGCATACCTCAAAGGTCACACTTTGAGTTTGTTTGACAACACTTTCAGTCTGTGTGAAGATTTCTTGTCCAATCTACAATTTTGTCATCCAGGGATATATTTTAAAAACACTTGGCTCACTTGATAAACATGACATAATTAAGTGTCACATGTAAGACCCAGAAATTTTCCTCAAAGGTCAAGGTCACACTTTTAATTTGTTGATATTGCATCTCTGGTCTGTGACTTTGTTTTTAACTTGGCTCAATTTACCAAGATGACATGACGACTAGTCATCAGTAAAACCTAGACACGGTCACACTTTGTGTATATATGACAACACTTTGAATCTGTTTGAGATTTCAATTCTGTCCTTTAACTTTATCATACATGGATGGATTTCAAAAACACTTGGCTCAATTTATCAGTTGATCAACAGTTGATCTGTAAATTGTATGTCTAGTCATTTGGGGGGCATGTGACACTTAACAGTGACATTTCTTGTTTTTTGGAAGGCGAGCGAAGCTCTGACTTCCATAGCTATCGTGCAGCCCTAGCAATCTGTAATAAAGCTAACGTATGACAGGAGCTGCCATATTCATCTGACCAATAAAGTAGTTCACAAGTTTCAAAATGCATTTGCCGTAGCAGAGGATGTATTGTACAAGAAAAGATACAAAGTTTTTTATTTATTGCGAATTTTTTCTGTATAAAAATTCAAAGATACGATATGGGAAGCATACAATTTCCATGGAAATGTGGAAGAATACACTTATCTCGCTGTGCACTAAAAACACGGCAATTTTCATTGATAAAAAAATGTTTTACGCATTTACTACTATGCATAGTGATGTCATCTGGTGGGGGCTATAGTTTTTAACATCATTCGACTGTAATCGGGTGTAATCATTAACGGGGTGAAATATTAACATGTTTACGATATAATAACTCATAGTTTGAGTAAATAGTGATTGTTAAAGTGTTATTTCATTCACTACGGAATGTCCTCTTTTGATTTTGATAGTAAAATAAAGAAATTAGGTTCAGGGCTATTTTTGTTGTTTATAAAAAAAACCTGCGTCAATCTGACATATCATGCAAGCAGTGTTTAGATGTTGATGAACAGATTCACCTCTCAAAGTAATTGAAATATACATTCATAATTTCATTTATATATTTACCCTTATCATATACTGTTGCATTGCTACTCAATTTTCGCTGCTAATTAGTTTATCCAAACATATTTAACCGTTAATTAGGTCATCCAGCCATTATGTTTGTTGTGATTAGATCTGTGTTGTATTGTTTAGATTGATTAAATCTAGGTCAAGCAAAACTGTATATAATGCTATTAATTGATAATTTATATTGTTTATTGAAAGCAATATAGGAATCGAACATAACTAAAGTCAATATACACGTAAATCTATAAGTAGGTCATGTTTGTTTTGTTCTGTACAAAGCTGAATCGTTGGAATTCTTGTTTGAGGAGTTGGACAAGTTAAGAGTTCAGATCATGACTCATATGAATTGTATATATTTTTATTTTTTTAAGAATTGAACTATTTCTTACATAAACAATAATTCATTCATTGTTGGTGATTGTTTGCACATTATTAAAAGGCACTTTAAAGTGGTACATTCTTCTTTTTTTATGAAATAATGGGGAAAGATATTGGAGATGTAAAATTGGTAGTTTTTATGGGAAGCATGTGTCGATCAATACTCTATCAAAAAGTCAAATGTCAGAATATGAAGGTTTGTTTGTCAAGCTTTCATATAGGTTGTTCATGTTGATAATTTTATGTTGATTTTATATGGATATGTGGAAAGGAATCCTGGACCACCCCATTACCAGTTTACAAAATTCCCTGTAAATGGCACTTTTCACCAGGGTCATCGAATATTCAGTCAATTTTCTCAGAGAAGACAGTGTGTACCATGATGTTGTTAAGCATTTTTTGCAAATGCATTATTAAAACCGTTTGATAGCTTCTGTTAGAAAAGTATTGATATGGACTCTGTATTGTATGCAGGTTACTTAACATTTTAAGAATCTAACTAAGTTTTCCAATTTCCTGAACCTACAATTTTGAATTAACACAAGCAGCGATTCTACCCTCAGGCCTTTTAGGCCTTTGATTTTAATTTTTTTTTTTGAAACTTGATGTTTTGTTGTGTCAGTGGTACATCATGTATTTTTGACATGTTTTGTATGTGATATATGTGCTTTGAATGCAAATGAATATAAATTTACATAAAAACAACCAAACAATATTTAAAAAAAATCTTATGCATGTCATTTCTGCACTTAATAACAGACATCCATCCAATTATCTTATTGACTTTGTGTTCAATTGGGGCTGATATACCCGATTCGGGAGATATCAGGTTCTGGGACAGACCAGGGTTTTTCATTTGTGGGTTAAGGACCACTACAATAATATTTTTAAGGGTCCCAAACTATTAAGCATCATGCTGATCTGATGAGGCTTTTTATTGCAACCTTTTATTCATAATGAAAGACAGCTGTCAGCTCTTAAATCACAACCCATAAGGGCTCTTTCTTGCACTTTTGGGAATGAGTTTGGAACCCTAGACATTGGGAAAATTATCTTTATTTTAAAAGAAATTGAGACAATTACATGGCCCAGTGTCCTTCAACATACATAACAATATTATGTTAATGTATAAAAAGGTGACCTTCTTTTAGAAGACGTTAAAAATCATCAATATTGAAAAAAAGTCCCAAAACCTTTGAATGACTCCTCATTTATTTACATTCCATTATAATAAAGCTCAATATCCATAAAACGAGCATAATTACATTAAAACACATTTTATTTCATAAAATTCAATGACTTTTTGATTCTCCCAATACTTGTCTCGTGATAGTACCCGTGTAAAGGTAAACACTTGATAGTGCATATGATCCACTAGATGTGGTCCTACGTATGGGAAATGTTTTGGTGGAAAATAACAAAAACATCACAATTTTGATGGAATTGTTGCAATAAAAGTGAATGTATATCTCCAAATATTTTCTTTGGTTTCTTTTTTTTTTGTGACTTTGGATGGGAAAATGAAAGGATTGAACAACATTGTGTGTGTTTTTCGGAAACATATCCTGGACGCAATGGAATTTAAAATATTTATGAGTCCTCAGTCGAAAAAGTGTGTCAGAGACACAGGAAAAACTCAGGGCTGCATTCAGTTCAGTAAAATGTTTGATAACGTTAGCTAACATACTTTAGTGTCGACGTGCCGTAAAACACCATTCATTCATTCATTCTAACATACTTTCCTTTACACTTGCTCACCTTCATATTACCATGCAATACACAATAGTTTTAGGGAACCAGGCAATAAACTGACTACCATTTTGAGATGTTCCCATGAGCAAGTGCTTTATAATGCTCTATACCTTATAAACATCTCCATAATGTTTGATGAATGAACAGAAAAGCATCAAATGAAAGAAAAGAGAAAAAGTTAAAAACATTTTTTTCGCAGAATTGGTATAAAAAGATTAGGGTCGGAGTTAAAAAATAGGGTCGTTTGGGATACCAGAAACAAACAATTTTTTTATGCATTATACCTTTTTGTAACTTGAACGTGACAAAATATTAATACTGTAATTTTTGTCCTGCTGCAACAAAGGAGCCAAAGCGAGATTAAGGTGTTGATTTCTGTCGACGGCGGCGGCGTCAAACATTTATATTTAGCTCCTTTATGTTTTCAATTTTACACTTTCTTAACAAGTACAAGTGCTAGGACACTCATACTTGGATCATAGTTATAACTTACATCCTGCATCACATTATACTTTCAGATGCTGAGTATGACCTACATTTCATGGCAGCGTCAAACATTTATATTTAGCTCCAATGTTAATTTTTCGTTTTACGATATAGTGATAGGACGCTCATACTTGGATCATAGTTACAACTAACGCCCTGCATAACATTATATAATGCAGATGATGAGTACTTTTTTTTTTTAATTTATTTAAAAAAAATTTTTATTCTTTTTAATTTTTTTTTTTTTTTTTTTTAATATGTTTTACTTAAAAAAACTGATTAAAGTTGTTTTTTTTTAAATGTTTTACTTAGTTTAAGTTTTGTGTGCAACTACCATCAAGTTCATATATCAAAAATCACTTAATGTATTTGATCGAAACTTCACACAATACTTCCTACAATATTTCTTAGCATTAAACCTACTACATTAGCCAAGTTAGATAACACGTGCATGAATATAATGCAAATTCTTTTGTCATATTTTTGCAAATCGTGGCTGTTACTAAATTCATCAAATAACTATTGTAAATAACCACTCAGTAATATATTATGGAGGTTGTTATGTCATTTCTCTGTTACCATTGGATTAAAATAATAATTATTTAGATTTACAGATACATGCGGCCATTTTTGTCATTGTATTTTAATTTTTTTCTCTCCCATGTGTGTATTAATGGTCAAAGCGGACATGGCGAGACATATCATTCAGCGGAATTCTTGTTGAACATTAATTTGACACATATATTCATGAATAACCAAGGTATTAAATTTAAAAGCTAAAACTAGTAAAAGAAAACAAATTAATATTTGAAGTCTGGTGTATCTTACAAATAGTTTGATAGTTATTGAAAGGATTTTGTCCAAGGGTACAGGATGACCTACTTAAATTATGTTACCAGCAGGGCTTCTAAAGTTGTCAATTCTTCTATCTTTCAACCAAATTTTTTGTCATAAACCAATTTATATTAAATCTGACGGAAAAAGAAACGGTCCATATATTTTCTACAAGTTGTGCATCTTATAGACTGAAATCATAAAAGACCTGCTGTTGTAGCAGAAATATATAGCAATAAATGCAAACCTGTTTGTTGATTTACTTTACTTAAATTTGTTTACAGAACCAATGTGGTTATGAACTATTCTGAGGTTGAGACCAAAGTACGAGAAGCCACAAACGATGATGCCTGGGGACCACATGGTAAAGCCATGCAGGAGATTGCCCAGTTTACTTTCACATATGAACATTTCCCAGAAGTAATGGGGATGCTATGGAAAAGAATGTTTCATGAAAATAAAAAGAGTTGGAGGAGAGTCTACAAGGTTTGTTGATTTTTTTGTTGTTGAGAATTTAGAAATTATATACCAACTATCAAAATGGGATTATTATAAGAATATAAATGTCAAATGAAATACTTGCTGTGTTAACTGTTTCTCAAGAGAAAAAAGCGGTACAAGTACTTCATTATGACACAGTGTGTTGTTTTGGCCATTTTTATAGTTATGGTTATTGGGTTATATTCCCAATGGCATATAGTAGCTTTTTCTTCCATTTGAGTGGTAAAAAATCCCAATTGAAACAGGGTTCTCAATTATAGGACTTAAAAGTAGAGTCATTTTACCTCTGTCCCCAAAATCTGGAGAGTCAAAAACGAAATCTTGAGAGTCAATATGAACCGATGGTTTTACACGTTAAATTGCAAAACATCTCCTGATTTTGTGGTTGGAAGTCAGTTTCTGTGTGTTGGCATGTATTATAAATAATATATGGCAAGAAATCAAATAAAACAATATATAATCTTTTATTTATAGTTTTATTATTATTTTTTGTCCTGTTTTAATATTTATAATGAATAACAAGATACATATTATTGGCTGTTCCATCTAAACATACATCACACCCGTGGAAGGCAAAATAATAATATTCTAATATAAGAAGTGAGAGTCCAATTTCAAAGTCCCTTCCATGGTTGGATTGTATGTTTAAATGGAACAGGCCTAACTACTATATACTATCATTTTATTTTAAAAATCACACAAGTAGCTTTACAACATAAAATTCATAATATAATCATTCATAAACATTGGTTACTTATAATAAAGACATGCACATATTGTCACTGCATTCCAGTCAGATTATTTTTTTAGAGCTACAATAAGACCTACACAAATTCTTTCATTCATTCTCTATCATTCACTATAAATATCACACAAAATAAACTGAGCAACCTTCGTATCTTGGTCATCAATGATAGATCTGTCAATCTGTTAAACAATAGTGTCAGTAACTGTTTGTTGTTTAGACTTAGCCTGTGAGCTTCAATAACTAACAAATGTTCAGGATTTTTTTCGTGTCAACTCGAAGCACTTTTCTGAAGATTGGCAACTGCCTTCAGTTCCAAATGGATTGGACTTCCCTGCATCTTTGCACCAGTTACACACTATTACTGTGTTGCCACTTTTGATAACAGGTCAACCAGAAATTGCGCATGTTAAAACCCAAGGGTACGCTCCAATTGAAAACCCTGTTCAAAGCTTCAATAATTGTGAATTGAATCTGGCCATAATTCCTTGATAAAATAAATTTTTCTCCATTCTGAATTGAGTATAAAATTGATTTTTCAATTAAATGGTCAGTGAAGCAAATGTATGTATTTTTATAAAGTTGAATAAATAGATATGCAAACATTTTCCCAATTTTAATGAAAACGTTGCTAAAATTTTCAATCTCAAGGATTATTGGTCGTCCTCCTAGAATGGTGGAAAAAACTCTGTGACTACATAAAGTATTGTTTTTATTGCATTTATCGCATTGACATACTTATTTACTTCTCATATATACCAGATATTGTATCTATTATTTTATTGTTTCAATTTGCATTATTTACCTTTGCATAGAATTGGTTATGTTCACTTAAGCAGCATTTAATACTTTTATACATTTGTCAATAGTCACTGCTGTTGCTGATGTATTTGGTGAAGAATGGATCAGAGAGAGTGGTGACGGGTGCCAGGGAACATTTGTATGATCTACGAGGTCTTGAAAACTACACATTCACTGATGATCATGGCAAAGATGAGGGTCTCAACGGTATATGATTACATGACTATATATGCTTTGTTGTTTTAAGTGCTGCATATTACTCCCAAGATGTAATAAATCTTTAATGCCTGGTCCAGCTAACTTAGTCATTAATAGGTCTGACCAGGGCTTCTAAAATCACTGTTTTTTCAGTTTTTGGACCGATTTTTACTGTTCAAAACTGGTTTTTGTTTCAAAATTTAATAAAAAATCGGTCCAGATATTTTCTATCGGACGTATAAATTACCCCTATCATGCTTTACTAAGCTGTGAAATATGCCTTATGGCAATAACATTCGATTGTTTTGTCACCCGCTGTGCGAAAGGAGGTCAATTTTGATTAAGCCATTACAGATATGTAGGGGTGTTTTTCGGAAGTCTATCGCTACGTACCAGGTCTTGGTTGTGTGATCAGCAACCAATATCAGTTCATTAAAACAGTTTTGCTTGCCGTAATGAGTTAAATTGTTTAGTCGTGACATTTATTTTTTCCAAGTGGTCAAAGCTGGGACTTTCGGACTGAAAATTGCTTGCGTTTTTAAAATATTTAATAAAAAGGCGCAGTATTACTTGTTTGCTTGAGTGTTTTAACAGTGACTTTAATTATAATATTAATAAAATTAATTAGGAAAGTGACCAAACCTGGACCGATTTTATTTTGATGTCAGACTGGAATTGTTTGCGTTCCAAAGACATGCTTCAATTTTCAAAAAGAAACACCATAAACATGTCACTTTCAAGGTCTTGAAATAATATACGTTTCACTCATACAATATCTCTTTGATGTAAGCCGACGCACGGTTACGTCACAGTCATCAAAGAGAAACAGCAAACGTGATGTTTCATTCAATACATGCAATGAAATTGTGCAGTTTGTGTCCTTTAGGATTACGTTGATAAGTGCTATATTCCATTTTAAATATCTTCCATTAGATGCAAATGTTTTTTTAATAAATTGATAATACTATGATAGGAGACAGAGTTGAAAGTGGTTGTACACAAATTTACATATATTCATATAGTTTAGTGAGAACAATACTGCTATTGGCTAGTCTGTTTAAATGACACATTCAGTAAAAAGTGCTTCTGTTAATTTTCAAAGCATTGAATGTGGCATCGGCTCGAGACGAACTGAGGCTATATCCTGATACACAATGCTTCTGGTTTACATCCTGAATCTATTTTTTGTGTGAAATTGATTGAAACTGGTTCATTCAAATGAGAACACATTATGTTGGTAATAATAATGTACATATTTAGAAAAGTTTAGTCAAATTAAACACAGATAGCATGAAAAATAAACAAACTGATAAAATTGCGCAGTGGGTAGGGTATTGGGATATATATATACATGCATGGGCATGATGTAGAGTGGTTTTAAAAGGAAAATAGTGTGATTTTTACGGCAGCAATTCTTATGGAAATAAAACCCCTGGACAGATTTACAATTTGGAATATATTTTTAACTGAAATACTGTTGAAAAATTTCATACAAAGGAAACCTTTTAGAATCTCAAATCATCAAAACTGAATCATTGAATAGTACTGTATGTAAATGAAACTTCGATGCTAAATATTTGTTTTTAAAAATACTTTTTCTTAGTAATATTTCTCGCAGCCTTTAACTTAAGCATCAGAATTTATCAATGATTATATGACATACTGACAAGGGAGCTTGAAAATGTACAGAAACAGGGTATGCAGGTGACTGGCTAAATTGTGTTATTGTTACTTACCATTCAAGTTTTTTTTAGTTTATTTGTAGGAATATACAAGTTTTTGTGCTTGAAACTAGTTTGAAATGAAATGAATTGTGATTTTCAGTGCGACACAAATCAAAAGACATTATAGATTTGATTCAAAATGATGAAAGATTAAGAGAAGAAAGGAAGAAATCGAAAAAGAACAAAGACAAATATAAAGGGCTGGAAGGTGGCAGCACTTCTAGCAGATTTAGTGGTGGATACAGTGAGTGATCTTTTGTTGTCTTGACAGTTGTTCATCATTGGCAGTTTTAACTACAGTTTAAAGGAAGTGTATTGATTAAAACTGTTTTTCGATATATTGTGCCTCCATGTATATATACTCACTTACACCACATTGTCGTAAAGTTATCTATTTAACTAGACAAAGTAAAATAATGGAAAAGTATAAATAAAAGAAATCCTAATTTGACCTTTGCAAATAGATTTCTGGCTTAAAACTGCTACATATATTATGACGCATTAAATGAGTCAATGATTTACAATTGATCTGTGGTATTGATCACAAAGTGTAGAATATGTTTCATCCTAGAAAAAGACTAAATGATGTGGTGAAGGTCATCATCTTGCATGCTTCTTATTTTTAGCTTAACTATTCATAGAATAGGGGGGCTATTGTACTCGCGTCGGGGTTGTTTTCCGGGTTAAAGTTTTTCATCAGGTTAGATATCTATGCAACCACACATTGGATATGAATAAAACTTCACATGTGTGTTTCACATCATCAATGGAACACACGACACAAGAACCACATCTCTGGGTTGCTTCTAGATGCCATAATATTGGTAAACATTTTTTTAGTGTTGTTTGTAAATTTTTGATTAGGGGCATAAGATTAGTCAGATAATGACATGGTTCATTTTAATTAAACTCTTCCAAGGTAATATGTCAATGATGAGTAAGTAAAAATTGGGTGTATGTTGTGAATGCATTTTGGGACTTTTATCATATATGCATTTATATAAATAGCTAACCCATCACTTTAGTATTTCTAATATCTTTGTCAAAATATTGAAAAGCGTTCTTAAAATTTGAATACAACATTAAAATTATGTATTGATTTTCCGTAGGCCAGTTATGAAATTCTATACAATTACTTGTCCGTATCTGTTTGGCACGAAATGCTTATTGTGCACATGCAGCACAAACTTTTTATATTTTTTGAGAAAACAACATAAAATGTCAGTTCTTCTGTTGAGTATGCACGAGTTATTTCCGTGATCAGGTACAATGTTAGCTGTTCCTTTCAGTATACATGGGTTATTTCCATGATCGGGTACATTGTTAGCTGTTCCGTTCTGTATACATGGGTAATTTCCATGATGAGGTACAATGTTAGCTGTTCCGTTCAGTATACACAGGTTATTTCCATGATCAGGTACAAAGTTAGCTATTCTGTTCCGTATACACAAGTTATTTCCATGACCAGGTGACAGATATGATGAACAGCCACGGAGTAGATCAGAAGGCACCATGGATGAGATAGATGACTGGAATGATGGTAAGAAATCAGTTGTGGAGGATGCTGTCGACAAGGTGAAAGACTTGTGGAACAGAGCTCACGGACGACAGGCACCCGATGAAACTGTTGATTATAGGTAAGATGAATCTGCTTTCTGTGTCAATCATTTGATATAGTCAGAATCTGGTCTTCATCATTGGATATGGTCCTTTTCTGCATTATAAGATACATTTGTCCCATTAAATTGGTTTTCAATAGATAACTTATATCAGGGTCTATAATATTTTACAGGAGTTATGACCATTTTTTTACTTAATATTTGTCGAGCCTGCTTAGCAGTGAGCTCAATATAATTGTCACAAATGGGGGTACGGTCTATATGTGTGCATGCTTCTGACCATTTGTCTGATTTTGTTCGGGCTTGCAACATTCTCC